>JAWMRA010000113.1:54533913-54590415 GCA_035584735.1 Pseudotriccus pelzelni | reverse complement strand
TGCTGGGGTCTGAGTGTCGCTGCCTCTCCATCGCCCCTACTGAGGTGCACCTCTGCCTCGTCCTTGCAGTAAGCACTTGTGAGGCTGTGAGAGAGATTGTGACATTTTTCTCCTGTCACAAGCATGACCGTCTTTCTAAGTGATCTTTGCTTTGAGAGGCAGTTTATCAAGGAATTGATACGTTGCTTTGTTTTGCTTGTGGGTATTTTAATTTCTGGCGCGTCCAGTCTTGATTATAACCAGGCAGGTGAAACCTTTGGGTTCACTTGCATGTATAGTGGGGTTGACTCCTCCTAAAATCTTGGAAAGTGTAAAAACTGTAGAGCACACTCTATACCCTCCTAGGTTTTTCAGAACTTGTCTGGATGTGCGAGTAGTGTTGAAATGTTAAAGACTTTACTTCACCTATTGAGGGGCAGAATATAGTGTGCTATTCATGCTGCCTTCCTTTTTGAGCTAGAAAACCAGGTTTTGCATTCCTTGTGTGGTATGATATTGTCAAATCTTGGAATTAACTGATGTTGACGATATTTCCATTTCTAAAGGTTCCTACTGAAATGACAAATTTGTTGGTATTGTAGGGAATAACACAGGTTTCAGTGCAAGCTTGAGCCTTTGTCATCTTCACAGTCTTGAGTAAATAACAGCACCATCCTGGAAACTTTTTGAAGAAGTCGATCTAATTTTAAAAACATTGTGGGTTTGGACCAGCTTTCTCAGCTTTCACTATTTATGAAGGTAGCAACCTTTTCCCCAAATTTCATGTGCTGTGTTTGAAATGAAATGAGCATATTTCTGAAATAACACCACCATATGCAAAATGGATTTTTTTAATTAATCTGATATTCAGATAAATGTTGTTTATGTTAATAAGCACAGTCATGCAGGCACTGAAATATCAAACCCAGGCTCCAGTAATCATTCAACACCTTTTTCCCCTCCCCACATTGCATGCTGTGGTCCTTTTAAGTGCTTGTGGTAAATATTATTGTGACTGCAAAGTATTTAGGTTCTCTCCACATCTGTTGTTGCACTGACCTCCTGTATTATCTGTACCCATTCTTCTTTTGGGGGGGGGCGGGCGGCGTGGAATCAGTTCTCTAATTTCAGTAGAGCACCAGTGTGAAGTTGTATATTTCCTTCTTATTGAAGTAAGGCTTAAATGCTGATAAGAGAAGTCTTTAAAATCCTGTTTTGGACTGAGTACTAGATTATATGCTTGAAAGGAAGTGAAAAGGTATCTCTTACTGATGACAACCAGGACAGATGGAATTCCCTTACTAGGCTAACCTAATTTTTCAGGTTGCTTTCAAAAAAGCACTGCACTTGCAAGTGTTCAAAGATACTACTGACTGAATCCATCGAAAGCAGATTATTTGTATAAAAGACACACTAAAAACAATTATTTTAAAAAATGTTACTTAGTTTTTATGTATTTTT
The DNA here is from genome assembly GCA_035584735.1 of Pseudotriccus pelzelni. Classification (NCBI taxonomy): domain Eukaryota; kingdom Metazoa; phylum Chordata; class Aves; order Passeriformes; family Tyrannidae; genus Pseudotriccus; species Pseudotriccus pelzelni. The sequence goes on along the minus strand of JAWMRA010000113.1, from coordinate 54,588,975 downwards.
TCTCTTAATTTGATTTCATTTACTGCTTAAGCCTGCCTCATAGGAACTTAAGAACATCTTTAGGTTTGAGTGTTTTATTTAAATTTTAGACAGATGGTGAAGGGAAAAGAGCAAGGCTTCCTATATAAGTTGCAGAATGAGATGGAGGAATTTGATAGTTCTGGTTTAATATCTTTAATATTCATTAGCTTACTTAATATCCAGTACTGATGCTTTCTTGTATTCATACAGTACTTGGTGCTGGTATGTACTGGTTATTATGAACACTTGGGTGACTCGCAACTCCTTCCTCTTTCTCACCCTCAGAGCAGGCTGGTAACTGCCAGAGCTTTTCCTTTCCTGTTTCCAGTGAGGACACACCTAATAAAGATTTTTGTGTGTGTGTTTGATTTACGTACTCCCACATTTCTGAACATCTAGCTACAGTTGGCATTGCACAAAATCCATTTTCTAATTTTTGAAGACACGCTGCTCTTTCTTTCTAGAAAGGGCTGGGGACTGTTTGGGCTCCTGTTTGTACTTCTGCCGTGTGTCTGTCTTCTGCATTGTTAGTGGGAGCTGGAAGAAACCTCTGTACTACAGACACTTAATCCCTTGGACATCTTCTAAGGGTAATATTTTTTTTCAAAAATATCAAAAAACGAATGTTTTTCCGTGAAGCTTGAAATGATTAAGTTCGTTCCTGAAGCATCTTAAGTAAGTGATAAAACTACACTATGGTATGTTTTCAGGAAAAATGCGTTGTGGGAAAGTAAATCTCTGTCTACACTTCTTTGGGTTATCTTCTAACAACCCTGCATGGTGGTGGGTCTGCCTGATTTCTTCCATACCCTACTGTGTGGTCCTTATCTTCAAGGTGTTCACACCAGTGCTGGGCAATTGTGCTGCCAGACCCCCATCAGATGATTTCTACCGTGTTACCTAGAAGGTGGGATCTTGAGCAGATGGATTTGATGGCCAAGAAAATTAGGAGCCCGATTGCCTGGGCCTGGTGATGGATTTCACAAGGAAGGTCTTGCGTGTCTGTTTCCAGAGAGCTAGAAGCCAGCTCCTCCCAAAACTTCACACCCCAAGGACCAACAGGAAAGGGAAAGGGGATTGCTTACACAGTTGTAAGGGAGATCTTTATGTCCACTAACAGTTTAGGTAACTTTGCTGTTGAGCTTGTTTATGAAAATAGAAAAGTGAAAAGGCCAGGACTGCTAGTAAAATTCCTTTTTCTCTATTGACCTTTTGAAAAAATGGTATAGTAGGCACTGTTTTGTTTCAGTTAAAAGACAGTCCTCCCATGCTGTGCCTTAATCCTTGTAAAGAGCTCTGATGCAATCCTATGTGTGTGGGGCCCGTAAGGTAAACTTACCTAGGACGCTGAAGTGAGAGGGGGACAACACACTGAACAAAATACCCAAGCACCCCATACCTTCCTTTTTCATCATCTTTCGAGGGTTGGAAAAAATCAGAATTTATGTTTATTTAAACAGATAGCTCTGTGTCAGTAGCACACAGGTTGCTGGGCTTTCCCTACAACTGTTAACATAAAATACTTATCAGCTGCATCTGCTTCATGTCCTGTAAGCTGGAAAACAGATTATTAAAAATAAATAAATAATAGTAATTAAAAAAAATTATACAGAGATGTTTCCACTGATTCATCTTTGTGTATATTTTCAGTGCTGACATTTTCTCGCATGAATATTTTATGTGGGCATTGTACAGAGGCCAGCACTTGACTTTGCTTTCCTGTAGCTGGTATAGTTTACCTGCTCTCCTCAAATTGTTACTTTTTTTTCCAAGATAGGAGAAAGAACTGTACTGTTGATGGGCGCTCCAGCAGTTGGCTTTCCTGTGAAACCGCAAAGGGCTGTAAGGACTCAGTGTAATCCATGTAGCTGCTTTGCTGTTCTCAGCCTCTGTATTTTTAGACTGTGGCTCTCTGTAAATTCCATCCAAGCAGTATCACTTGGAGGCAGGGCATAAAAAAACCTCCTTACCAAATATATTTTTTTTTCAGATTTCCATTTCCATCCATACAAGGACCTTTTTTTGTGGTCAGCAAAACACTGTGAATTTGTGCCAATGCATGTTGTGCCTTTTGTGTTTCAAGATTTTAAGCTGTGGGGTATTTTTAGAGTGAAGAGGTGGACAAGAGCTTTGTCTCCAGTTCAAATAGAGAAGTTCAGCATACAGTTTCACTAGTGACAGATTTACCATTGGAAGAGGTAGGCAGGACTTAGCAGATCAGTGCTATCGTTCTCCAGAATATTTAGAAAAATTAATGGCAAAAAGGAAGAAATCTGAGATTTGAGTGGTTGTGACAATTTAGATAAGAAAATTTAAACTTAAGAAATGTAAGGAAATGTGCATGTTTGCTAGAGACAATATATGCCCTAGAAGAAGTAGAAATAAATCTTTGAAGTGTAATTACAAGGCAGTCTTCTCCCATTTAATTGATATTTAAACATTGGCTAACATGGATCTTTGCCATTTAACTGACATTAATGACCTTGGTTAACTTGGTTTCGAGCTTTTTATTTTATTACACTGGCTTGTTTGTTTTATGTTAATTTCACTTTAGTGCTTGCGTCCTTGTAAAATAGATTTTTTTTTTCTTTTCAAAAACAAACATCAAACATCCAGAATATCTGTTTTGTTTTAATATTTAAACATTAACACACATCTTGGGCATAATTGTGTATGCATTTTATAGCATGAAAAAGTGAACCATATTGATTGTAAATCCTAAACATCTGCACTGCAAACCAAAACCATACTTTTTTTGCGCACCTTGCTTTTTCTAAGTTTTTCTTCTCATCATACTTTAAATATTTCATTTTTATTAAGTAATTGCTGGCATTGCTTTTGGCTTACCCCACACCTTTTTTAAAAAATTTTTATTTTATTCCTTTAAACTGTTTATCTTTTCTCCCCATCTGCTCTCGGCATCAGTAACTTATTTGGAATAAACAGACCTTAAAACACGCTTTTTTTACCACAAATCTGTTGCTGCTACAGTTGCATGGGTGCAGCGAGGGGCATGTGGCAGCTCAGGGGTTCTGCTGAGCAGTGGCCTTGTCAGCATCCGTGTCCTGCCCTGCTCCCGCGTGCAGGCACACTGCTGTACCAGAAGGGATGAGCTTGTGATGGGTTTGCAAATCTGTGGTTACTGTCCATGGGCACACAATCACCATTAGTATCCTGCACTGTTGCTGGAGGCCTCAGCAGAGGAGGGTGAGTGGTTTTTGGTGTGCAGCAACTTGTTCGTGTGTCTGTGCTTTGCTTTCCAGATGTGGGCACTTGAATTCACTTAGGTGGCTTCTAATTGTCTTTGGAATAGAGAGAGAGAGAGATGTGCTTTCTGCCCTGAGTGCCATGTACCACCTGGATTGCATTAATGCCCATCAGCTGTTAATGATAGTGGCAGCTGTATTTTAGATGCATTAGAGTAATGTTTGGCTAAAGGAGAGTGTGTGTCCCGTCCCCCCTCCCCCCGTCAGGATTCTAGTTTTTCTGTAAAGCAATCCGTATGTTTACTTTTCCTGGTTTTAGCAACCTTTGAGATTGTCACAGTATTTTAATCAGCTGGTAAATTGTTCACTGCAAGGGAAATGGCTGCACATAAAGCTTCTTCACATCAGCAGCAACATTTTGCTGCCTCAGGACACCTGGATACGGTGCTGATGGGAAGAAATACTCCAAAATTTGCCAAGCAGAACAACTAAACGCAATCTCATTTGTTTTCTCTCTGTCCGTTCATTGTCTTTATCCATCAGTAATTTCAACTGTGGTTGAATTTCTGCTTACATATTTGCATTTTGATTCCAACTTTCACCAACTGTTCTTCACCCAGGGTTTTAACACGATTGGGCTTGGGAAACCCCATATGATATGGTGATCATATGTATGGATTCCTGTATACAGCTGTAGTTACAAGGCACAGTGAACTTCAGTGAGAGAGAGAACGTGTGCTGCCACTGCTTATTTGTTGTACAGTTTTGGTTATGATGGAACATCTGATGAAGTTGCCACACAACAGAGCAGCTTTAGAGCTGCCTGAAGAAATTTAGTTCTCTGTCATTTCTCTTCCGTTTCTCCTTGTGATGTTCCACAAGCTTAGTCTATGAAAATGACACAAAAAGCCTGTTTTGATCCATTTAGACACTAAAGCATGAGAACGTTGTGTTTGGACTTGTTGAAGTAGCTGTTGTAGCAGAAGAGTGATGGAAACCATGAACCATTGTAGGCAGGTAGATCATATAGGTCTCTTCATAGATTGACTGAGCTTGGCCTTAATATTGGTTGCCTTACCTGCACCTGCTCTGCTCTGCTCTGTTTGGATAGCTGCTCCAGTATTTGCCCAAACCCATCTCTTCTGTGTTTTTATTGGTCTTGCTATATATTAGTCTTTGAAGTAGACTGTCTGCAGCCTTCACTGTGAGTTGTTGTCTGTCAACACTAATTAGGCTTCTATAACAAGTGGGAATTAGAGTGCATCTGGACTTTGAGCATTTTAGATGGTGCAACTGTCTTGGTCAAGTCTAGATGTTTGATGTTTCAGTGAGCGAGAGCCACTGTATTTATTTTTGTTGTTGCTCTGTTTTTGTTCCGTTGTGAAAGGTGTGTATTACTTCTCTTTTGAACTTGTTGGCCGTATTTCTTAGTGCTGCTGTCGGACTTAACTAGGCCGGTGTACTACAAACATTACGTGGTGTGAAATGAGGAGGTACAGATGTCCCCTGTGCCTAATACTGCCTTCCCCCTCCCCCCAGATTAAAAAATCCCCACCAACCCTAAACCCTTCCATTTGAAGTTATTTCCGTTTGAAGTTATTTCATCATTTCCTTCAATACCCTTTATGGTGCAGAATTTAAAAAGTGAATGACTGAAATCGACAGATTGACATATTTCTTCAGACGTCACTCTTGAGTGTTCGGTCACGTATCAGAAACTACACCTGTAAATGACACACATAATTTGGAAATATGTTTATAAAACGTGGGGTTCAGTCTTAACTGATGAAGTCCCCCAAGTGTAAGTGTGGGACTTCCTAGTCACTGTTTGCCTTCTTTAGCTGGTCTTCATCAGTTCTAGAGGGGCTTTTAAGTAATTAGGACTTCAAAAGAAATTCCCTCACTGAATAACAAAGAACAAGAGCGTCTTTAGAGCACCTGTATCTTTGTGTTTCCTGATACAGAAGTGACCATGTTGCAGCAATGCAATAATGCAAAGTTTCGGGAGAATACCACTGTTCAGCTGCTCCGGTTGGTTGGTTGTTTCTGTGATGAACACATTTTTGTGTTGAAAACAATTCTTGAAAGATTGTTTCTTTTATAAAAATACACTATTTTCAAATGCTATTCACATATGCTTTAGATGCCTGTGTTTTTATTTATTTAATGGTTGCCTTTGCTTTTGAGCATACTATCAAGAATTTTCCTGTTTCAGGTTTTAAGATTTAGATATACAATAAATTGTTTACTTCTTTATGTTGATTTTATGCCTACTGGAAATCCTTAATGAGAAACAGGTTTTATTTTTGAGGAGATACTTGCTAAGTTTTGTGTATACATTTTAATGTAATTTGCTGAAGCAATATCGATTTGTCTTTAGAAGTAGGTATTGGCCACTTTTGCTTATGGAGTTGGACACTGCCTAACTAAATTTGTGGTCTTGCTTTTCATATACTGGAGACAGTTATTTAATTTAATTTTTGGAAAATGCATCATAAAAACGTTGTCCTAAACATGTACTTGTATTAGAATACCAAAATCACTGTGTTTAAATGTAAATAAAATAGCCAGTTTTGAACTGGATTTATAAACCCTCCTAGACATCTTGACTCAATGATAAGTTCAAACAAGTTTCATTGCAGTACTTGTTACTAGATTTCTTTTTTCTTAATGTTATATTTCGACTTCTACGCACTACATATTTTTTCAAGTTAAGGAAGTTGTGAAATTAGTTTGAAGCTGCATTAACTTGTTTGGGACTATATTTTTGGGATTAGTGGTGTAAATCAAGAATGCTGATGCAAAGATGTCTCAATTGTTAAAAGGTTGATTTTGAGTTCTTATAGGAAATTACCAGTAAAATATAAATTAAAGTTCATACTCTCCATGGTGCACAAGCATAACTTGTGCGAGTAAAATTCTATATGCTTTCTTTACTCAGAAATAGACAGGTTTTGCTGCTGGAAAATTTTCTCCTACAGTGAAACAGGTTTATGTGACACCGCTTTCAAGAAGAAACAGACAGGGAAAATTGAGACTTTTACACACCAGGCTGGCGAAGGGTGGCATTTCTTTCTAAATATTTTTCACATTTGTGCTCACAGAAAAATAAGTGAATTGTAGACTTGTGAGATGTAATATGAAGCTATGTGTATTGATATGTAATGTTTGGTACAAAGTCCTTTGCAATGAATGCAAAGGCTGCCATTGACTCTGCTGAGCTTTTATCTGGCTGTGTAATAAGCTGTTAAGAGAGTTTCTTAAATAGAAGCAATGGGGTTTTCTTTTTTTATACTGCTGTTCCTAAGTGTAGTAGGTACTTCACTGTGGTGGTCACGAATAAAGTGTGTTTTTTTCTGACAGTAATTAGGTAGGTGTTTTCCTTTTTTTGACAATTTTCTATTTCTGTGATTTTAAAGATTTTTTGATTGCTACAGTAAACTCAATTAGTTTGAATTCATCTCTACGGTTTATAGTCTGTTCTCTTTTGTGTACCTCTTACTACAGTCCTGATGCATGGAGTTTTAATGTCAGCAGGTAATTCAGTTCTGGTGGAAAGCCTGTTAGAAATCCTACCAACTGAAGGTTCAAACCAAAATGAAGGGTTTTACCACCAGAAGCTTCACTGCAGTGAACCAGCTCGCTCTCCCCGAGCAGCTCCCTTGGTGTTGCTTGACCTAAGCAGCGTCCCAAAACGGGCGCATATATTTTTAAATGCGTGTCTGCCCCTTCTGCGTGTTTTGTATCCGCTTTCGTGTCAGCGAGCGCGGGGTGAGCAGAAGGCCGGCGCGAGGGCCACGCGGGCTGCAGCAGGAGGCTTCTCCAGTGGGCTCCCATCTGTCGGGGCTGCGTGCTGATAAAGCTTGCGGCAGCTGGCTCGGCTCGCCGCTAATCCATTCATCCCGGCTGTGGATCAGGAGGTGGCCTGTCCCTTCCCGGAGGCCTGTGGACCTTGGAGAGTTGCCGTAGCCTCTGAGCAGTCCCCCTGGAGTTGGCAGCAAGTATAATGACAGAGCACACGCAACTTGAGCGAGGGGCATGTGTGGCGGCTGTAGGGCATTGTGCCGGGGACAAAGCCGGTCGCTCTCCTCCCACCTGACCTGTTATGCCTTCATCAACAACAGCGTGTTTGCAGTTGAAGTGCTAGCTATGGGTGGAAGATCATTATTAATGTGTTACTTGGGGAGGAATTGTGAAGTCTTGGAATATTTTTGTGCGTATCGTGCAACTCATTGCGCACAGACTGCCGAGTGGAGTTAGCTGCTTGGAGCTCCAGATGGCACCGACGACTGTGAGAGACCACGACTGTATGTGATCTTTCCTACTGCTTTTTGGTGTAGGCGTATTATTGCTGTTACAAATAATTTATGAGGATAGTGGTTATTTAAAACCATGTAGTAGGTTGCATTTCCCTCCCCTATCAAGGCTACATAGCTTGTTAACTCACGAAAGTAGTGAGATAATTCCTGCCCTAAAAATTTACAGCCTTTTGTGCACAAAATCTGTCGTTGAGCCTGGAGGGACTGAGAGGAGGATTGCTGAGAATGGGAGACACAGAAGAAGATAAGAAGTTCAGAGAGAACAGGAATAGAAAGATGACAGGGGAGCATACGTGTGGCAGAGCAGTGTTAAGAGCTGAAACGCTGTAAAATCGGCCAGCAAGTACGACCTTGTAGCTGAGGGATGGAATCTTCAAATCATCCGTTAGGAATAGCAGTTCTTTCTCTTATTAAAAAGGACACGAATATTTTGTGAAACGCAGGATGGCCACGCGTCATGAAACAATAAAAAGGAAGGATGTAGGCAGGAGCGATTAACTGGCTTGTCCCCCTCTCATGGTTCCCTAGCCAGTAGAAGCAGCACATCCTCACTCAGCTACCATATCTCTTGCAACTGCATCTTTAGATAATGTAGCATTTTATTTATTTGATGACTTCCCTTGAAGAAAAAAGCTAAATTCCAGAAGTCACAAAGTAATTAAACAGCTAAGAAGAAATTGGTTTTACCCCACAAAAGAAATGCCTGAGAATTTAAGAGAATCCTGATTGGCATCTGTTGCAGCAAACACCTCTGAGGTAGTCCAGAAGCAAAATGGACACACTGCTGCTGCTTGATTTGATTCCCCAATCAATGGCTGAAATGACCTTCAGTGCATATGACATACTGCAAGATGCAGGACACAGCAATATGAACTGACGTGGAGGATGCAGCTAAAGAAAACAAAACAAAAACTGCTCAGAGCTCTGTCACAAGCTTTTTACACCAAAGTTTTGTGGCAGGAAGTTGCAGAGGCTACACGAAAAGCAGTATGATATTCAAAATTGTCTTTATCTGAGCTGAGAGGTGGCTCATCTTCACAGATGAATTGCTTTAAAAGCATATGTAAAGGAATACATATACAATAACAGAGAATAAATGGATTTTGCTCTCTCTTTTTTTTGATGAAACCCCTCTTCAGAGGCACACTTTAAATGAATCATTGTGTTGAAACCCTCAGGAAGACTCAGTCATACAGAAAGCATAAATAGAGCACGCAATGCAAAATGTCGGAGCAAGAGCTTCGTTAGGAAAATCACATTCACAACTTGATAGACTGGGCTCCATGGTTTTGTGGCTCTGTGATGAGCCCCACTCTAGTTTCCTTCAATCAGGAAAATCTGTCTCAAGTAGCTACACTGCAATCCAGACTTATGTGAACAGTTAAACTCTCAATACCTTAAATACACTGTGGAAACATGGATAGATGAAATGGAACGTTAGATAAAATTGGATTTGGCATAGTAAATTTATATGGATTTTTCAGGCCTGTGCTATTTCTGTGGGACGCTGTTCTGTTTTGACTCTAATTTTAGTTTGGAGAACTTGTTTGATTTCCTTTTTCACATCCATATGTGCTCATATGGTGAATTTATAGTCTTTTTACTAGGTTTTCATTATGTTAACTCTAATTATTATAGCACTGTGGAAGCAGTGCCATAGTTCATACTGAGATATAAGTTTAATCACTAGAAATGTTTTTGGTTTGTTTTTTTTTTTTTTTTTGTTAAACATTCCAATATCAGGACTTGGAATTTTAAAACAGTAATATTTTTGGAGGTATGTAAATGGATGCGAGAGGAAGGCATGGTAAAATCGGTTGATAAGAGAATTTTTTTCTGGATTAATCCAGTAATTCAGAATTTCGGGGAACTTACTAAAAGTCAAGCCTATATACTCTGCAGATGCTGAAATACACTATTTAAGTAATAAAAAAGTTTTAAACCCACTGAAAATAGCTTCCTAAAAGGATGTATTATCTTGTTCCCTTTTAGTGATTTGATGGCTCCCAGTACATCTTCTCATACATGTGCGTGAGGTCTTTCCTGTTGGGGGCCTGTCCATGTGCCTTATTTGTCATTATCTTCTGTTGTTATGGTGAGACTGAAATGGGAGCAGCAGCTCTGACAGTGGCTTTTACTTGGGTGTCAATGCCAAGGATTAAATTTCAAGTGCTCCGTGTTCTGCAGAGAGTCTGCTATGAAAAGTGGAGGATTTATACAAATACAGCTTGATAGTTGCGTCTTTCTCTAAAAATACTGGCTGCCTTCTCCTTACCTCATATTTATCTTCCTGGCTCAGTGGTATTCCTTTCCCCAAGGCATCAGTCTTCGGCGTGAAGCGCTGTGTCCAAGACTCACAGATCTCTCTTGGAGAGATGACAGAAGATGAGAAGAAGCTCTCCCAGGAGAACACAGAAGTTACTGGAGGTGGGCTTAGCACTGGGAGGGGATGGACAACGGGAAGCCGCAGAAGGAAAAGGGTTGAGGAAGAAGGCTGATGGGGTGGATGAGAGACGATGGGAAAGGTTTGAGCTTTGATGAAGCCCAAAGGGCTTTCTGGGGATTTGAGTTGAGATCGATCAGCAGAAGCGTGTTTCGAAAAAGTGGAGGGTGAAAATAAAGAGGAGAGCATGGAAAAGCATGGTGAAACATGCTAACTAATCTTGCTGATGAGGGAGAGCTGGAAGTTGAGGTATTAGTTGCTGAAGGTGTCAGGTAATTTGGTTTCCAATGTGGTAGAGGAATAAATTGCATATTTGTTGCTGCTTTCTAATATTGGATAATTATTTGTCACCATCCCTGGCCTTGCAGATGTTTCTATGATCCCTCTCCCTGTTGTGCTACCACCAGCACTTGCATCCCAGAGCTTTCACTGAATTTTCTGTGACCTGCCATCAGCTGGCCACATGGCCTGGCAGTGGTCATGCTGAGTGCTGCCTGCCCCAGGATTCTCACCAAATGGAGTGCAATGAAAACTGATTTCAGTAAGAAAATGACCACATGTTTGCAGTTTGCATCAAGGCAGAAGGCAGTGTTTGTCGCGTACTTTATAGTGGCGTTTTGATCTTCCCGTGTTTGTATGGGTCATTTTTACAGTTAAACTCTGGGATATGCTACAGATGAGTGTTCATGTTTAGTGCACTTCTGAGCTATGACAACACTCTCTTTTGTGGCCTTACAGTTGCTCCTTCCTCAGCAGTGTATGAAAAAAAAAATCTTTATCATCAGCTTTTCTTTTGCAGTAAAGAAGTAGGTGCAGAGAAATAAAATATAATTGCATCATTTGGTGGGCAGGCTTTGACCAGAGCTTAAAGGTTTAAAAGACTAGAAAAACCAACCTATTGCTGTGTTTGTTTTTTAATTAAAAGCTTGTGAATGGAAGACATATCCTATCCTACTGCATAATTAACAAAATGTGTTTAGCCTGAAATATAATAGACAACATAAATGGATGAACAGAAGCAGAAACAGCAAGGCTTGCAAGGAAGTCACCCAGGACTCATGGTGTTCATTGATATTTAAAAGGAAACTGATACAGTAGAAATAGATCAGTTTTTAGCCTGAGGCTGAAAGACAGATCTTTTCACCATTCACAGCTTTTTAGGAGGATCCATTTGTGACTGCAGCATGCCTTTGAGGAAGGACAGACAGAGAGAAGTTGTATGTATTGCTTCAGTATTTCTTGAAAAAAAAATATTTTTTTGTCTGTAGACATATAGGCAGCCATATTCTGTACTGGAACTAATATTTGTCATTCAGGTTTTATTTTTCTAGGTTTGCTTAAAATACCTTCTTAGCTTGTCTTTCCTTATGCCTTTTTCTCTGCTGCCTTCTTACCCTTCCATCTCCCTTCCCACCCCTAATAAAAAGGGAGAAATAAGAGAGAAGAGGAGAAAGAAACCAAGGAAACACAGTTAATTTGCTACTGCTCGTGTATGCGCTCTGAAATAAACATAGCACCCTTTCTGATGATGGAATAGCTGTGCATGTGGGACAGAGGAGGAACTTTTATGCTGTAATCACGGATCACACATTACTTGGTTCTGCACATAGCACATTGTGCTCTTTTTCCCCAAACAGGGACTTTCTTGCATTTGGGTCCCTGACTAGAAGGTCATGCCATTACTTAGGAACTTTTTCTCACTTCCAGTTAAGCACAGCTATATTGGTAGTTTTTACCCATTTCTGATTACGCCATATTGACCTTCCTCTTATTTAGCTGTCTTTCCTGTCATGTTTATCTTCTGATCATTTTAATTTGCGCAGTTTATTTCTTCATAAGTATGCTTCATCTGTAACTAGTGATAGACATCAAATACAGCAGTCTTAATTCTTCTCGAGATTAGGTGTAGCTATCTGTGTAGAAATAGTTTTGGAAACCATTCGTAATGCAACATCCAGTGTTCCAGAATTGGTCAACTTCTGACATCCTTTCTGCTGTCCTTGAGTATTATGTTATCTATAGCATCTGATTCCCAAACTGTTAAAATTTATTATATCTTGGGAAGTGATATAGATTAAATATGAATAAACACATCTTTATATGTAATCTTTTTCTCCTGTGGTAATACAGTGCAGTAAGTATGCACTGATTTTAGCACTGGAGACCAGGTTTTTTGAGGAGCACATGCAATACCAGGCTCAGGGTCCAGCACACCGTTACCAAAAAATCTTTTTTTTAACCCATTTGAGAATTTAAAAGTTACTTCACGTAACTAATAAATTACCTTGCCGGTGCTATGTTGTCCCGCAGATAATTTTCATACACTGCAAAGTGTGTAAGATACCTAAACCATGTGTTTCATGGAACTGAAGAGAAATAGCAGATGTAAATTTGGTTTGTATTTACAAAAACTGAGCAGAATAAGTTGCAAGTTTAAGTCCAGGATAGTGACCTGGCTGCTTCAGTTCTTAGCTTTTGACGTAAAAGACTGGTTCATGCCTTTTGATCTTGAAGTTTCTGGTTTCATATAGCTATGAGAACATCCCACAGATGCTTTCTTTGTCTTGGGGCAGGCAAAACGATTTCTAATTCCAAATTGTTTCCTTGTCTACTACAGTGAGCACCTTAACAAAGCTGTTGCTGTCTCAGGGGAATTCACTGTCTTCTTTACTTTATCTGAGTAACTGCTTGATCAAAGAATCTTACAGCCTCTCCGTAGCGGCATTCTATGCATTCAGAGCTGGAGGTGTGTATGATAAATACGAAATAGCAACAGGTTAGCTCCATCCAGGCCTTTAAGATCATTGCAGAGAATCTGGATTCAGTAGCTCAAAGGTTTTTGTGCAGCAGCATAGGTTTTAGACCACATGTTGTTTGTCGTGTTGTCCTGACTATTTTCAGTCAATATGGTTCTGAGCAGCCCTTCTAAACCATGTAGCTTTATAAGCAGACATGAAACCTAAAATCCTGCATTTAGACTATTCCCTGATTTGTGAGGAATGGTTGGTTCCTTTAGTGTGGGCAACCGGTTCACATCCCAGCAGCAAAGTGTGTTCTTCTGGGCTGAACATCCCCAACAGGGAAAGCCTCTCCTCTCTGGCTGGGTGTGAGAAAGACTTGATTTTTAACGAGGGAGCACATTTAGGCTGTGAGCACACAGGGCTGAGGGAGCAGATGACAAGATGCGTGAAAGGGACAGGCATTTCCAGCTTATTTTAAAAGGTATATTTTTTGTGTGCTGATGGATAAACCCACCTCCAGTTTAGCTCTTTCAGTTCTCTTTGGCCCGACCTTCAATCCACAAGAATATTTTCTTTTTTCTCTTTACTGCGAAGGTGACGTTCCTTTTGCAATCACCTTTTCTGAGAAGGTGAAAGAAATCCATGCCTTACTGCTGATGTTTCCAAGAAAGGCTGGACAGGATGCTCCTGGACCCCATTTGGAGTTTCACTGCAAGGTGGCTTTTTAATTCCTCTTAAACACAGCTGTGGGTTTAAAAACCTGTGATTTTAGCCAAGCCACCTGCTTGTGCCAAAGCCCCTCTTTGTATTCTCAATGCCAACAGGTTTGTTCTTGGACCTCTACCAGGTTTGTGAAGTGCGAATGAGGCTTGTTCCTGGACCTTGCTGCATTTGCCCTTCAGGAATGTAAAACCCAGGTTTGAAAACAGACATTACTTGCTGGTAACTGATGGTTCTCTGCAACAAGCAGCACACGGGAACATTTAAGGAGTGTGTTACTTTTCCCCTTCCTGCACTCTGCCCCCTGAAAGTCCTTTTGAAACTCCTGTCTTCGGGATACTGCAGTCTAATTACAAACTGGCATGGTATGGAGCATGCTCTGGCTTACACCCACAGGAGAGAAAGTGTGTGGGAGGACCACAGTGGCGTGCCAGACAGGTACTGGTACAAGGCATCTGTTCCTGAGTGACGGGGTGTTTCTGTACCTGCCGTGGGAGTGTACCTGTGAGCTGTGGATATCAGAGAACTGAAGTGGCAATATATAACTTTTCCTCTTGAAATCTTTCTTCTTTGTCTCCCATTATCTTCAGGGAAATTTTTTCCGCATTCAGATTTTAAGTTCAGGCAAATCTGTCATCGGTTGTTAAAATGCTCAGTTGATTTTGAAACAAGGTTCTCTCCTGTTCAGAAACACACTGCCCCATTTACTCCAACATGCCTGGCCATGTTTTTAAGCTTCGCTCATGTTCTTCTAAATGAAAATGTCACACTTCCTTTTCTAGCTAACTTGCGAAACTGGTCAAACTAGACTGACACAGCAGCATAATATTACACTCACTACTTCTTTAGCTTTGTAGACTAAAATGCAACCCTGACAATGCCTGTGTATGGCTCGGGGTAGATTAAAGCATGTGCTTTCTTGTAGGATAAATGATGTGGAAATGTAACTCACCTTGATGTGTCCTCTCTGTCTTTTTCTTTCTCTCTTTTCTTCCCTCTCTCTCTTCTTTCTTCTGCTGCCTCTCATCTCTTTCGAAAATAGTGGAGACAAGTTCAAAGAGATGAGACTCTTTTCCACCATGTGGAGTGAATGAGGAGTGATAGCTGGGGGAATGAAGAGAGAAAAACACAGCTTAAGTATTGATGTTGAGATGGCAGCTTTCTCTTCTTTTCTCTTCCCTGAGTTTTTGAGCCTGTGAAAGATAGGTGGAAATAGACCATTTCAGGAAAAAACAAATTCTGATATGGGTCACTGGAGGCCCAGCGCACTCTGGAGTAGTTTGGGATCTTCAGATTTGTTGCATTCTTACTAAGGGTATTTTCACAGTTTTCCTTTCTGACTGCTTAATCCAGGAAGGTGAAGGTCAGACGAGCAATTATCATCTGCAGCCCCCTCATTTCCCATTTATATGACAGACCAATTCTTAGATTTCAAACTGATACAACCCCATTCTCAACAATATATATTTAATTTTTGTGTTATCTATTGCTTTCACTCTCTCCACAATACTTAATGTATCCTCATGTTCCCCTTTATCCTCTCCCATCCAGCAATACGTGTTACATGCACATTTGTGCAACACAGCATTATTTGTGTAATACGTTACTAATATGTATTAGTGATGAAATGATAGAATGAACTAACATAGCCCTTCTAATTACAAATACCCTTTGCAAAGTTAAGTATTTAGGAATGCCAAAAATTGCTTGTAAGTATAATGTTTATAATAGTAGAAAAAATGGTGGAAGAGAAGGAAGTAATATGCAGTGCTGAGGACATACTCCAGAACAAGTTTTTGAGTAGAACAGTAACTTCTCACATGAAGTGATCAAAATGGCGATGGCAGTGACACAACTTACTTATAATTGCCTAGTGCACAAACTGAAGAATGACCATGAAAAATATCTGCTAGATTATGAAGCCTACTGTGGATATATTCCTCTTGTAGATTTTAAAGAAAAAAGAAAGTAGATTTTTGCCAAATGCCAAATTGCTTAAAAAGCAAAGTGAACCAAAAAGGATGAGGAGATAGAAAGTGTATTGAATGGCAAAAAAGGTTTCTTTATATATTTAAAGTACATGCAAAAAATACTCTGTCCCCCTTCTCCCCCCCATTTTCACTTCAGAGTAACAGTAAATAAAAAAAAATTTAAAGTTTTCAATCCTGTGTTTTAGTTTATTAAAATTTATAAGAGTCAAATAGTATTTCTTGCTGTTTGTTTCATGTTCCCAGGGCTGGCTTGTTTATCCCCAGGAAGAGGTGGGAGTGTCTCTTGGGATGCTAGCCTCACAGTCTGAGTCTGGGAACAAATTCATCTAACACAGCACTCCTAAATTAAAAGAAGAGTTACTAGTTGGTGGTTATGGAAATCTGTTTAGGTAAAGATATACCACAGAATCTAAATTTAATTTGGAAATTATTATGGGCAGGCCGATAGCACTAATATTCAGGGTGTCTGACATTTCCTACTGTAAAAACCTGCCTTAAATTTTGCTTACAGATAATTTTTAAAAATGTTGAAAATACCACAAAAACAGCTCAGCTTTTTTTTTTTTTAAATGGGTTTAAAGAAAAAAAACAAACCAAACAAAACCAACAAAACCCACCGTGCAATAACCTCTTCTCTTTAAACAGAACTTGCAGTCCCATTGTTTTTAGCAGAAACTTAAAAACTAACTGCTGCTGCACTTGGTGTGCAGGGTAGGTCACTTACCATTGCCATAAATCTGACAACGTTACCACACTTGGCAGATGTGAGTTTGTAACGCTGCCCGCTCGGTCCAGGAGCGTAGCTAAAAAGGCTGAAAGAGCCTTCCAGCATCGTGGTCTCGTCTGTGCTTGCAGCAGCCCTGGGCTGTGCCTGGCAGTGGAGACAGCAGGCTGAGAAAGCTGAGGTGAGGTGTAAGACCTGAGCTGAGGATGTGGCACAGAGGGATCCTTAGAGGGATCAACAGCAGGAAGGGAGCAAAACACACTATGGAGGTGAGAAGAGGGGATGACAGGCTGGAGGAAAGGACAGAACTAGGAGGAAGAAACCGAGGTCTGTTAAGGAGCCATGGTGAGGCTGGAGCTGCGCTGTGGTAGGGCAGGAGTGAGTAGGAGATCAGCTTGGAGGTGATGTGGGTGCTGGGGAAGGCACTGAAGGCTGGGCACAGAGAAAGAGGATGAGTAACACTGTCTGAGGGCAGGGGGAGTACAAGGCCTTGGTCCCCAAAGATGCGACTGTGGGGAAAGCAGCTGGGAGCTGTGGAGATAGAAATTGTCCAGAGGAGAGGAGAGCAAAGCCTCTGGATCTGCTCTGAGATTCAGACCAAGAGGTTCACATGGGAAAGGTAGAGGACTAGGACATGAACAAACGGGAGGTGACAGGGAAAGAAGACCACATCTGAGTTGACATCAGCAACCTCAATTTTCACATCCTAACTTTCAATCCTATTTTTGTGACCTAATATAACGTTTTAACAGACAGGGCTCTGTGCGTAGGGGTGTAAAAATAACTGACCTTGGAAGAACGTAGAATATCCTTACTGTATGAGTGGTTGTAAAAACAGCCTGAATTTCACGGAGTACATACTTCATCCATGACCTCCAGTGCTCATATTCTAAAAATCATGACACATCTTGAAGTTTGTATATTTTTTCTTTTGAGAGGGAAGGCTTCACTGAAATAAGCTGACTGCAGTCTGAAGCAAATATACATGAAATTTTTCCTCATGAGAACCACACATCATTTTTATATTGCAAAACTTCAGTTTTGGTTGGCTGTTTCTGTGAAGGTGCTTGCAAACTGACATAGAGGCTTAAGTTGCAACGAATGAGGTTACCAAAAGACTTTCTGAAGGTGGCAAAGCTGGGTGTTCAACATGATTATTAGACCTACTGGTACTGTTTTCAAAGCTAGCTATGAATCTCAGTTGATACCAGATTTCAGTATGACTTTTGCACATAAAGAAATCTTTTGTAAAAGAGGTAGAATTTCATGCAAGCTTTTTCCCTTCCTTCCAAATGTTAATATAGCTCCTTTCACTTCTTAATAAAAATTTTAAATATCTTAAATATTCCACTGTTAGGCTGTTATTCACAGTGAGAGCTGAACTACTCTGTGCTCCAGAAAACTCATTGAAGTAAATACTTCTATCAGGAATGAATGTGGGCTCAGGGGTTAACTGCTGTCTCTGTTAACACCTGTTATATAGAGCAAAAGCAGAAAACTTGATCACTTCTGACTATAGCCATTTATAAAGGAAGAAACTTCTTGCCTTTTTACCAAGTTTTTTAAAAATTGTTATTTCAACCTTTAAAGTACCTGGCTTTAAAGGTGATACCCAAATGTCTCTCTATGGAGACTTAAAACAGCCTTTGTGGAATTATTTTGAGCAGTACTAATAACAGTGGTTTCTGGCAATTGCAAAGTGAGATCTAACCAATTTTAGTAAAATGCTGGCACTAAACCAACCCACTGATCTTGCTTTTGAAATGGTGTTTCAGTTTGAACTGAGTTAAAGTGATGTTTTAAGAAAAAGTTTTGCACCTCGCTATAAATGACAGACAGCTGCTAGAGGAGGTAATGATCTGTCTTCGTGTTTGATGCCTTCTTTTATCAGTCTGAGGCTTTTCACTGAGTCAGACCTATTGATTAGCATTAGTTTACTTCTCAGGAAGCCTGCTTTGCATGGAAATGTCATGGACTTGGGATAGTAACTGCATGTTAAGCGAGAGCCTGAACTCTGTCTAATGCTGCCAGGTAAACTACATGTTTGCTGAGCGTTTAGCAAGGATGATAACTTTGCAGCCCTCCAGAACATTAAATGGGGTCGATTTTGTCTCCTGTGAACAGATATTGGGAGAGAAGATAATGGGATCATATGAAGATATCCTGCGCTTTGCTTTGCTTTGTTTCACGGAGTATAAGTTTATGGAGTTAGAGTTGAGTGGAACTCCAGAAAGTTTGGAGGAAAACCTCTGCTTCACAGTAACTGTTGCATCTGTATGCAAAAGGATGATAATGGAAGAGTGGGAGGAGAAAGAAGAGCTACATCATTACTCTTTATAAAATTAACTTACCTCTTAAAAAAAATTTTAAAAAAATTAAAAGAACACACAGAAGCAACTTTGGGAGACAGGAATTTGGTTGAATGCAGTGTTTTAATGTAAAATACTAGGGGGCTCATTTTGGTTTTCCTATTTTGCTTACGGGCTTCCAGGTGCAACATTCTACATATATATGGTCACTTTGAAAGCAAAGGCTTAAAAATAACACTGCTCAGTAATTATGCTAACTGCACTGATGGAGGTTAGGAGCAAGCTAATAACCCTGGGGAAGAAGAAGATAGGCTGTATATTTTGAAAAGGATTTTTAACAACTCCTTATTTTAGGTTAATTTTAACTTTTTTCAGAGTGTATGTAGTAAAAACTTGGGAATTTTTCTAAAAGTATCTGGAAATTTTATTGGTTTAAGATAGGCAGAAATGAAACATTGTTATTCAGTGATTTAAGCTGATGCTTCATCTTTTGCTTTATTATAATTCCAGTATTTTTCAGAGAATTCCTACACCCCTTTATTCCTTTTCTGTGTTTTTCTAGCTTCTTTGTCCAAACAGGTTTTTGCACTTCACCAGCCCATGATAAATATTAATAGACTGGGTCAATGCAAAATATCTACTTTCTGCACTACTTGTAAATCAGAAACTTAACATTTTTTCTAATGTTTTAGGGTGTTTTTCATGTTAAAACCACACAACATATTTTCTTTACTTTGTTATTGTAGGCGATTTACTTAAGATACACTGTAGGTGATACTGATTCCTTAAGATTTCTGGTTCTGTCCATTGTAACCCCAGCTCCTCCAATCTCCAGGACTACAATTAGAAACAATTCAAAACACAGGTTCAAAAAAAGGCAATTTATGATAAAGCAATTCCTTAAAACAACATAGCAATATCCTGTGTGTGCAGTCTTATTTTTGTGTTTGTACAATGGTTTAAGCCATTTCCAAGAACAATACTGTATGCTGCACAAATGTGCAGTAATTGCTTTACCAAAAAAAATGTTTACTTCTGTTTAATAACAAATTTTAAATGATAAAGGACACAATGTTTCTTAGCTCAGAGATAACATAATTTGAGAAAGGTGGCCACTAATTTCAAAGAGAAGATGTGATCAAAATAGGAGAGAAACGGGGAGGGGAGAGCATCTCATGATGATTCTCCGAAGAAGATGCTTCCCGTTTTGTGTATCTGTAGAGAAAACTGAACTGCAAATGCTGAAATTTCCTAACAGTTTTAAAGTAGACTAATGTGTGGCATGCCTTGGCAAGCTGTATCTTGCCAATTTTTCTTCATTCCCTCAAGCATATGCCTTGCTTGCATAACCAGTTTTCTAGCCACATGGATTCAGTGTTCCACACTGCACGGAGGCTGTGCAAATTCATCGCTAATACTAAAAGAACATTCATGTTAACTTGTTTTGAATAGCAAATTCAATCTAAAAAAAATCCTGGGTATTTGAAAAATAAAGAAGTGATCTGGTGAGCAGTGTGGATATGCCACTGCGTGTGTCACCCTCTCTGCATTCATCAGCTTTGCACTCTCACAAAGGGAGATCTTCCCATTGTCATGAAACTACCTCCACATCTCAAGCTACCCCTAAATGGTCTTTAGCTTGGCCAGACTACTGAAGGCCATATGGCCTTATAACATTTTGTTAATGCTCTTCCAGATCTCAGTAAAAGCCTTTTCTTTCCAGCAATGCTAGTATCTTGCCTGAATAAAATTAAATTTTAGTTCCTTGAAAGAAAATGTTATCAGCCTTCCTAGCAGCTGTGAGAATTGTGCTATGCTGATTAGATGTGACACATAGAAGAAAAACTGCTCTAGCAAGTGGTATTTGTGATTCAGTGAGTGACACTGTTCTCTCTAAACCCATGCTGAATTAATGCCCCTGCGGTGTATCAGGGGACACTACAGCTTTTGCTGGCCCTGTCATGCAGATGAGATGTAAAACCAAAGTCCTGGCCACTTGTAGTCACGACGGGTTCTGTAGTAAACTAGAACAGAAGATAGGAGGTTGCCTCAGCATCCAGGTTTGATTTATTGATGAATAAATGTAATGGAAAATGCACTATGGCAGGTAGGTTTGGTTCTCTCTCTCCATTCTACATGTTGTACACAGTTACTCTGTGCTGTGAGAGAGGCTCCGGGAGGGGGGAGTCCCACAACAGCACACCTGGCAGTAGCGATGCATCGCGCTGCTCCCAAGCAGTGTGTTGATACACGGGCTACGTGGTGTGCCCAAGACGGCAACTGGGAATTTTTGCACTGAAGGGAGAGGATGAACAGTTCCTTTGGGGTTGGACAGCAGTTGCCGTTGTTATTAAGTCAAGGAGGAAGGTTTTCTGCTCTTAAACACTGAGGGGTCTACACACCGCAACTAATTTCTTCCTATAACACTACATTTCACTGAAGTTCTTGGTATCTTAATTTCTTCATCTGTAGAAAACCTGCATGGGCATTTAATGTTAGGTTTTTAGCATTTATGTAACTGGGAAGTATTAATTAACAGATTAGTATTTACAGAAATAGGAACTGTTCTGAAAATCCTTTGTCACGTACTTTAAATTTTATAATAGATTTTGCACAAACTTAAAAATCTCCAGATGATTCTATGGAGTGCCACAAAACTGATGTGGGTTTGGGTTTTGTTGGTGGTTTGGTTTTTTGGGTTTCTTTGTTTTTGTTTTTTTTAACTGGAAAATGTGAAGTGTGAGAATGTCACTAGTTTTAAGATATTCAGAAATTGTGTACCGAAGTACAGTTGGTAGTATTTGCAGAATGGCAAGAGAGAGCTGAATTATGTATTTTGTAGGAAGCTATTAATCTTCCTTGGGAATACCATATGCAAACAGGAATACTTTAAGAATTAAGCAAAATGTACATACCATGTAGTCAAGAGGGGGAGGGCTAGTACGAGTTCAAAACGTGTATAATAGCAAAAAGATTCTTACAGAAGATTATAGTCTCCTATATTACATTTGACTATCACAAAGATTAAAGCTTATTTTGTTACATTTAATACAGAACATATGTGACTAACAGTAAGTAAAAGTCTGTAAAAGTCTCTTTAGAAATGCAGTTTAGTCATGTCTCAAAGAATTCATCAGGCTTGTATTTGAATTTCCAAGGATATTACTCCTTTCTCTCCCACAATTTGATCCCCCTGGACTTTTTCTGCCAGTGGAGGATGAGTGGACTCTTTATCCTAAACCCACCATTGTTTTTTTTTTTGAGCTAGGCTTAAATCTGGCAAACAATAGAAAAGACACTTGCTGAGTGGGAATTTTTTTTCCTTCCCCCCCCCCTTAAATGTATTGTTGCAGACATGTAACTGTAGTTAGAAATGAAGACTTGAACATTAAAACAGAGTGAGCCATGGTGAGTGAAGTGATCTCCCTGTGAGCTCCGAATCCATAGTCATGGAGTTTTTTTCAGAGGTATTTCTTATGCAACTTCTAAAAGATGTTACAATAAATTTTTCACATTTTGTCAAATCTGACTGTAAAGGAGGCATGGCATGGAAAGAGGGAACAAATGAAGGGGGAGGAGGAGAGAAGGTGAATTTTGCTTTCGTGTGAACGAAACCAGACAGTTAAATGGCTCTACCCATGCTCAAATTAAAGTTATTTGTGTTTATTAAAATCTAAAAAGAGAAAATAATCAAAGGACATCCTCTTGCTTCTTTCACCTGGGCACACACTTGCATACAAGGTTATTAGTGTGGCCACAGTATTGGTGGCTTCATATTAAGTCACTGAATAAAAGTATGGTTGCTCTTCCCAGATCAGTTCGATGTCCTAAATTGCTGCCTAATTCTGAACAACGTGCATGCAGTACCTACCCTCTTGTCCATGAGAATTACCATGTATTTCAGATGCAGCCAAGCTTCCCATCAGGTTAGTTAAAGCAGCTTGTGCAAATTTATCTAAACCAAGCGTGTGTAGAAGCGTGTGCATGTGTGAAAATGAAAAATCTTTTCTCTGAGCAGCTAATCCTCAGTGGTGGGGGACTAAGCACGGTTTCTGTTGGTTTTTTTCTATGAAAAATAATCAGTGGTGTTTCCCTACAGGCCATTTTCCAAATGCTGGGGAAGAAAGGAAACATCATATTCCTTTCCCTACTGTGTCTTCTCTTCCAGTATTTTGTTATTGCTGCTGCTGTTGTTGTTAACAAATACAAATAACAATGTTACATTATTGTACTGCCTTGGCTTTTTAGGAAATCTGCAAATTATGAATAATCTCTGTTCTTGGGCATAAAAAAAAAAAAAAAGTAAGCCCCAAACAAGCAAACAAAACATTCAGCTCGTTTATCTGTTAATTGCTCTGGTTTTTTTCAGGGCCTGAGGAAGGCCCCAAGGCTAACATGCCACTAAGGAGCTAACTTTGTACTTGCAATATGTGTCTTACAAGCCTGGCTCTCTATTCTCTTTTCATTTTCTTGCCTATTTCCTGACACAACACAGCTGTAAAGTTCACTTCTTTGGGGGCTGTTGTATGGGAGATACCAAGCGAGGTGAGAAATCTTTTCGGTTAGATTTCTTTCTTTAAAGTTACCGAAGTAAGTGATAAAGCTTTCCAAAAAACAGTCTGGTAGAGGACAAATAGGTTTGAGTTTTCTTCTGTAAAACATGGAGGTTCTAGAAACCAGGGCACAGCAAGACATTGATTTATGTTGGCTGCTTTGTGTAGAATAGACAGAACTGCCGTGTTGAACAGAACACTCTCCTGAGCCCTCATTCCAGCAAACAACATGGACTGGTACCATGGAAGTCAGTCTGTAGCAGCTGCAGGTATGAGTCAAGGTATATATTAGTACGATTTAGCCCTGAAGGATTGATTTAATTATAGCTGTATGGCAAAATGTAGATTAGGACAGCTTTTCAGGCATAGAGATTGTCAGAAGATTAAACTATCGGGGAACCGTTATTTTTAACGACTTTGGGAAGGGTACTTAAAAAATTCATAACAAAGTTATTAGCTGCAAGTTTCCATTTCTTAGTTGCAGGTATTTACAGTCCAGATATCGTAGTTATAGTGTTCATTCCAAAGACAAACAGAGCTATCTGACAGCCTGTCATTTAACACCAAAAATAAAGGTTTTTGTCCTCTTCTGTTTATGAGAAAGCACGTAACATTGACTATATCCCTGTTTGTGGGAATGTATTTTCTAACAAATGCTGGGAAGTGAGCGTGAATTAGCTGCAGTCTTCCCTTAACCTTTTCTCTCTTGGTTTTCTTCCTCTCCTTAATGGACTGTCTTACTGGGTGCTGTGTACTGGTCACTTACCTGCACCAGCTGGGGAGTGGATGTGAAATGAAAATTGAGATGTTGATGACTTGAAGCAAACTGAATCGTTAGCAGATTCTTCATTCCTCTTTTATTCTTTTAGATGCTTGTGTGAAAGTAGAAAATTCTCAGACTTTTAATCGGTGGAACACTGTAACTGTGCAAGTACCGCTGGGGGGAGAGGGGGGAAGACGGTGAACTAAAGAAAAACAGAAAATTCAGTATCATCACATCTCACAAAGTTGTATTCCATTACTTTAAAACATACCAAAGCATAAAAGTAATGCCAGGTATGAAGAGATTTAATAACATTAATGTGTTGCATCTTACTTTGAAAATACCACTTATTTTAAACATAACAGCTTTCATGAATAATTGTGAAAACTAGTTTTCCTGTCTTTGACTTAAAGCTGACTGGATTAGATAATTTGGGGTCTTTTTTGATTAGTTGGAAATATGTTTTTTCCTGTATCATGCAAACAAAATCTAGTTTTGCACAGATTTACGTTAAGGCAATAACACACAAACTCTACAGAAAGCTTGGTGTTTAACTGCTGGTGCTTGTAAAATGCAGCAGATCTAGTGCAGCTGTTCTAATTTTTCATGCTGCAGAGGTGCAGTGTGGAGGTGCATTGTTACTGTAGATGATGCTATCTCCATCGCAGAACTCAGTGGATCTCATTTTGTTTGCTTGTGGTTTTGAGATTTTGGCCTGGATGTTTTTTGCAGTCAAGGTAATATGGACTTACACACTCTTGTACTGAGACACAACGCAAGTTTTGTGAAAAATGAACATTTGTAAATCACATTAACTGAGTTATGTTGAGAAGAAGTTTCTGTGTGTGTACATAAAGAAAGCTATTTTACCAACAACCCAACATTTGCTACCATTTGTGTTGTGCCTGAGCTCAGAATTTGCACTGACACATGGCTAGGGAACAAAATCCAGCCAGGCCACATGGAGTTAATTTTCCTGTAATTGAGACTCAGAGCCTTGTATTTGTAATGTTAGTGTCAGCTGCCTTTTGAGAAGACAAGTAAATTATGCAACCTGTAGAGCAGAGATGATTTTCCACTGAAAGGTTGTTTGTGAGATCCAAAGCCAAATTTAGTGTAAATCTCCCTCACCTTTGTAGTCATCATCCTTCCCAGCCTAAAATACCCTCCAAACTGTGAAGTGCGTTGAACTGTAGTTTCTTTTAAAGAAATGCATTAAGAAATTATTTTTATATACATGTATATAGACCCATACACAGATGCAGATGCTATGGAGGTGAGAAGACATCTGCGTGGTAGCTCTGAGCTGTAATAGTTGGATTTGAACTAATGCCATTTCTGTGATAAGTTGTCTTGTATATTACTCTTGTTTGAAGAGCTTTTCTTCATTACTAGCCCATGAAGTCTGGCTGCATAGCCCAAGTTATTTTTCCCCTTCAAAACAGGATTAGGTTGAAGTCATTTTCTTTATAGTCACCAAGCCTCCTTAAAGACAAGCAACATAAGAAAGAGCCAGAGGAAGTTTTCTTTCCTTTCTATTTAATTTGACCTATGAAATTAAAAAGTTATTGCAGTTACTCTTGATAAAAGTGTAACTGGGATGGACGGAGTGAAGTTAAAAATAATATTTGTTAACTCTTTGTAACTTCTATTCAGTGTCTCTCAATGGATAGGACTGATATGCTTTTTTTTTTCCCCCCTTTAAGATGATGTTAAGATTATGTGACCTAACCTTTCAAACTGTGCTTTCCAAGACTGAAAGGCTGGCTCTTCCATAAGCGGCTTCCTGGGCATACAAACAGTGTAGTCTTCACACCGCTCCCCCAAATTTTTAGCATGCGTTTTGGTCTCTGTTCACTTGTAACAGCAGCACCATAGCATCAGGTTGCCAGTTTCGGTGTTGGCACTTGTTGTTCTGGCCCAGCTCAATAACGCGAACAAGTGACAGGTGCAGGAACTGTGCTGCACCTGGAATCCTCTGATTCCCAGCTAACATCTGCACAGAAACAGGTCCCCTGCTCATAAAAGGTGTCATTTGTGTGTGTGTGTGAAGGATATTGAGTGCTTTAAGACTTCCATTCATGTTCTTGCACTGTGGGATCAAATACGCACGTGCAGAAGTCCTGTCTTGGGGTGCCATTTCAGAAACACCTGTGAAGTCCAGCCCAACTTCTGTCTTTTTCAAAGCAAGCTAGCGTGCTGAAAGTAAACAAAAAGAGGTAAGTTAAGCTGAAATATGTTACAGATGCCAAAAAAGTACAAAATAAAGATTGAATAAATTAGTAGAAGAAAATTCCATCAAATGCTGTTTAGTTCAAAGATGGGTGACCTCTGGTTCAGCAAGTCTTGAATTACAAGTCACTGAAGATTGGGAATATATCTTCAGTGAATGTATATAGCCAAATAAACCACATTTTTCAGCTTGGTGGGTGGCTGAAATTCTGAGTGAACCCATATGCAAGCAACGCAAGCCAGAAAATTTTATTTCCTCAGCAGTATCTGCAGAGGAACAAAACAAACATGACCCTGTTTCAGGTTGCTCTGCCCAGTATTCTGGATTACTTGCTTGAGCTGAAAAGAAGTGGGCCTCTCTTAAGTTTTCTCAGGTTGCACTTGCTCTCCCGCTCTGCCTGGAAATCAAAAGTAGAGATTTTCTCAGTGCTAATTCGCCCCAACCTCTGGAGATTGCTGAAGGATCTGTGCAATCTCTCTTCTCTGGCTGAGGAGTAGGTCCTTCAGTGAAATGTCAGTATCAGGCTTACCTTCTGGATTACTTGCCTGTTCATAACCAGTGTCCACCTACCATCTCTGTTATTTTTACAGAGAAGCCAGTAGTTGTCTATATAATCTTGTCCAAAATGAGAGATCTGGAGCCTTTTGGTGGACTGGTAATTAAGTACTTTTCAGGACAAGGTAACTTCTAGGACACAAGGTTTCCCCCTGAGGTAATTTCAGAATTCCATTTGAGTCTCCACAGCTTATCTGGTCCTGTTCCCCTCTAAGGGCTTGAGGCTTCCTTTTATATCTTACGTGTTCCCTCATCAACACACACACACACACACATACACAAAAATCTGTCACGAGGACTCCCTTGGCTTTCGGGGTCTGATTAGAAACTCTTCGTGCCTGGTGTTCTCAAGACAGAGAAGTCGGGCATTAAATGATGCTGTGAGGGTCAGTTAGGAAAATGGAAGGCCTGGGATGATGCAGCCATGGTCCACCATAGCTGGGGCAATGCCAGCACATATTCTCTCACAAGGTCTTTTCAACATGTTACCTAGAAGTTTTTTTCTGTGTTTACCAAGCTCTGCACCCTTTTGGAGCCTGGCTGATTGATAGTGGTTTTGGGAGAGCAGAGCTTAGATCTCCCATGGACTCTGGAATCCTTTAGGAAAATGGTATTTTGTGGGAAGTACAATTTAAAGCTCACATGGGGAGGCATTTAAAGAGATGTAAAGGTTAATTACTCATAGCCATTTTGCCTCAAAAGTGTGTTTTTCTCCTATATTTTCACAAACCATCATGTTTTTGAAAAAAACACTCTCTCCCTGGAGTCCCTTAGTAAAAATTTTTGTCAGGTTAGGACCTGGAGGGGAGGAGCACACGCCACTGATTTCATAGTTGTACACAGGGCACGCGGGGGGGGGTCATTTGTCTCCCTCCCTGCAGATACTGCTGAGAAGATAAAATTCGTAGGCTTTCAGTGCTTGTGTATGGTTTCACTCACAGTGAGAATGTATATGTAGACAATATTTATACAAGAACAGTTACTTGAAACTGTAAAACACAGTTAAAAACAATTATTGAAGAATTTTATGCTTGAACATTTCCAAATAAAAGTTGTGTTTGTGAAAGGTTGTGGGGAACCTAATGAAGGTTGTTTCAACCTGATGGAATAAATTAGCTTTGTTACAGGTTTCTTGCTTCAGAAATTGGTCCCATTGTGCTATGGAGCATGTAGCACTCTGTTTATAAATCTCTTGATGCATGGTAGAAGATGAGAACTTCAGTAGGTTGTTGAATCGCTAGGCTGGAACTTTTGGCTTTCCTCATACGGATTTGGGTGCTTGGTTTTTTGTACAATATTAAAACAACCCTGGTTTTTCAGTCCCCAAAGAAGACTCAACTTCCTCCAATGACCATGAATTCTCACTTTTGCCCATATCTACTTTAATAGGTTTCTTTTCAAAGAAACCTTGTTAGGGAGGCTGTGTAATCTGGATAAGGATTTTCTGTGCGTATAGTGGATTGGTGTGATCAGCATGTAAATGGTTTCTGTTCTGAGTGGTGATGACACCAGTTCAAATTGGGGAGGAGAAGGGAAAAATCCAGGAGCAGAAGCAATTCATCTCAATGCTAGTCTGTTAAAGTGCCCAAGGTTGCATCTGCCTAACTGACCTACTGCTTGTATGCCGATCACCCTTTACTAAGGAGTAGTACTTAGTAAATCATTCATTACTAAAGAGAGACTTAAACTGAATTGTAAATAACCCATTTCTGTATGGTTGGCATGTTTTTTCTTTACCCACAGCTTTCTCAGATGTAGCTTTTCAGTGTTCTGTATGGTACAACAAGTATTTTTGCTCTTTTTCCTTCAAGAATTGTTGCCTAGTCTGTTGGTTATTAGTTCCTCTGCTAGAAGCGGCACCATGCCTTTCAAACAGTATTCTTCTGATACGGGTTGCATTTGGAGGACTGCATTAACTGGCTTAGTCTCCTGTTTCAATCTTGCTTTATTAAGTTGATGATATTGGGCCTGACATTCTGCTAATGACAATTTCATTTAGTGGTAAAAGGAAGGGAATGGAAGGCAGCACTCATCTAATCATGCAGGCATTCGTCTGGGTTCGCTCCTCTCACATGTTCTATATTTTCGTACGTTTTTAGAGGCTTGGACCAGTATGTCAAATATTTATGCATATATACCTTATTTTCCCTTTCAAGTCTTCCACAGCATGGAAAGAGATGTGAATAACTCCTATGAGGCAGTACAGGCTGTCTTAGAACTTTAAAAGCATTTTTCAGACCTTTGTTTTTGTGTGCGTTAAATGTTGCTATTGGACCTTGGAAGATTTGGAAATAGAGATTTAGTTACCAGCAAGGGAATTTTCTTGCATTTCTAGAGTTTTGGAAAGCTTATTTTCAAGGAATTGGGGTCACTTTCTGTTTAACAGGCACTGAAACGTATGGCATTTGTTTTTTACGCTTTGTATCTCAGAATGGTCTTGCTGGCAGTTCTAGAAGATCATGCATACAAAGTATTAGTGTTTTCATTTGAAAAGGCTGTTAAGCCAATATAGTCTACATATTAGATGTTTGGTTTTTCCAAGTATAAACAGACCATTTGCTTTCTATAGTTGTGTGATTTTCCGGTTGTTACTGTCCACATAGTACAAGAGTGGGAAAAAAAAGAAAAAAAGCATTTTCTATTATATTTAAAGGTATATCTGCTGTTTACAGGTCATACCATCTGAATTTACAGTTGTCCATATTAAAGTACTGATTAAGTGAAGGTGTTCTTTTGCAAAAGACAGTGGTCATTCATTTGTGGTTCCCCCCCTACATCAGAGAAGCTTACTAGATTTTTCTTCCTCAAACACTCCCTTCCTACCCCCCATTTCCCTGGCTCTCAATACTGACCATTAGTTGAGAAAGCAACAGACCCTCATTTGTGCAGGGCCTTCCAAAGCTGTTAAGGGGAAAACAAGCAGTGTTTGAGATTCTGCACTGTGCCTTTAAGGGCTCGTCATCAAAGAACAGCATTCTTAGCAAGCAAGCATTCTTACCATGAGGTAATATGATGAGGACGAGATAATTGGTTTTTTTCAAACAATTTAGCGGGTCGAGGTAACCCTTAGGTTCCTCCAAGGATTTCAACTTTGTTAAATCATTTGAGACTGTGGCTAGAAATTTTGCCATATGTTGGCCACCCCAAACACAGTGCTCAACTGCCCTTGCTTGCTGCCTTCCCCGACTGCAATAGGGCTGGGACAGGATTCCTGGAAGAAACCCATGAATCCTCTCTTGCAGTCTATATACCTAGGAGGCCTGCAAACAACAAGGAGCTCTAGTACTTCTAAAGCCACTGCAACTGATTTTTCCCTGTATAAAGGATTTAGATCGAGCTGAAGATATTACCTAAGCAGGTCACCTTTTTAGGTGGCCAGGGCAGAAGGAACCGCTGGTTCCATGCTGCTGCCCTGCATGGAGGTAAGGCAGAGGCAGCAGCCACAGGGGAAGCACGGCTGCCTGCTCCCCGGGTCTTTGGACTTGGGAGTTTACTCCGGGTTTCCATGGGGAGGGTAGAGGGGGAAGAGGAGATGAGGATAAGCAGGGACTGGATTTTTGTTTCTTGGGTAATTTGAAAAAAAGAAACAACAACAACAAAACCCTTCAGCCTCTACATTCCAGTGCTTGCAGGGGGGCATTTTTTAGTTCTTGTAAAATTGTGGGGGAGGGACATGAGAATGAGCTAAGCACCTACTCTTCAGGTTCAAAAACTAGAGGACGTATAAAGAGAATCTAAAGTTGTTTACTAGAGGTTTCATGTTCTGTAAAGCTTTTTTTCTTTGTTATGAGCCCAAACACAGGATTTTTGAGTGCTTCCTCTTGGTAAAACTGATTCCGGTTCTGGCAGAAGGCAAAAAACATTATTATTTTTGGCATTTCTCAAGAATTTTTTTTTCCTAATACTCCTCTTTAGAGCCACCCCCTGTGCCTTGTTCACACTTGCAGAAAAGTTCACTTCAAATTGTGGGAAAAACAGCCCTTATACAGTTAGAAATAACAGTTAAATTAGATTCAGTGAAGAATATATGCACATGCAGTCTTTATCCCGTTTGCCTTTTCTGCTCTTTAAAGCATAAGTGATTTTTTTCCTTTAATTCCTTTGTGGAAAACGTGCATTAAATGTGATTAATATGGCCAAATGTTTGGGGTCAGTCCTGACAATTTATAAATGTGGGCTTTGTTTTCTGTTGGGGTTTATATTATTTGGGTTGCTGTTGGGTTTGTATTATCTTTTTCCATAGCAATAACTGGAACCAATCTAAGTATCGGATTCAGGTAGAGCTTTGAATGCTTTTAATGCAATAGTCACATGCCTTCTATAGCACCAGATACCATGGCCCAATGAATACATTTTCTCTTTCTAGTCTCTCCATATTTAATGTTAAGTAATTATGCCAGAATTTGGTCGTAATCACTTTGGGGTTTTTTTTTCCTGTTTCAGAGATACAACCAGAATTTTCAGACCTAGGTCAAATTTAGATACGTAATGGCCTAATTTCAGAGATGTGAAATTAATTGAAAATGTGAGTGCTTCTCATTTCTGAAAATTAGGCCAATTATTTCAGTGACTAAATATGAACATAGGTACCTAATAGCAGGCAATCAAGTTTGGAAAATTTGTAGCATTAGCTTTTATATCTCAGCATCAATTCCTTGCTTGTCTACGGTGATCTTGAGTGCTAAACATGAGTGAAATTAATTTGTTATGGTGTGTGCACAGGAAAATGTTTGGACATTTAAAAAATAAACAGCTACAAGGGATTAAAGTTTTGTCTGACACTTCTAGTATCAGAACAAAGAGCACAAATGTTTATCTTCCACCTTTGCCTATTAA
Organism: Pseudotriccus pelzelni; assembly: GCA_035584735.1. NCBI lineage: Eukaryota > Metazoa > Chordata > Aves > Passeriformes > Tyrannidae > Pseudotriccus > Pseudotriccus pelzelni. The sequence continues at coordinate 54,557,561 of JAWMRA010000113.1, read as the reverse complement.
CAGTCGATTACTACTTTATTTACCGAAGTCGGCAAAACTCTTTCCATGCGCATTTTATTCTGGTCTCCTCTTTCTTCTTCCCGTCCTTGTCAGAGCAGCAGTTGTTCCCACCCTCTGTTCTCCTTCCGAGCCTTTAATTTCCAGTTATGCGGGGGGGGGTGGGAGCGGGGGTTATTGGGGGCGGGTACAATGGGGGAGCTGAAGGGCTGCGCTCGTTTTAAACTCGGAGCATTTGATCTTTGCCTGGCATGTCCTTGTTGGCTCCGGGTTTGTTCCGCAGCCTCTAAGTTTAATTAATTTCCGTGTCTTCTCACGACGCGCAGGTACCGCAGGCAAACCTCCGGAAATTTAATGTGTCCAGGGCCCCTGCTCCCATCGCGGGCCCCTCGCTGGCTGCCCCCCCGTCCCTCCGCGGCTCCCTCCTCCCCCAGTGCCCAGTGCCGGAGCTCATCATTTCATGGGCAGGGGAATTCATCTGTTTGTGCTGGTTGCCGGGGCCGGGTTTTTGAGCGGGGGGCTCGGGCAGCGTGAGGGAGAGGCAGGGACGAGCCCCCGCTCGGAGGGAAAGCTGCCGTCGGTTTAAAGAGACGGGAGTGGTGCGGATTGACCCTTTCCCTGGCGACGAAACGGAAAAGCAGAAGAGGAGAGCGTGAAAACTCGCCCTGCAGCACCGAGAAGTGCGAGGACTTAGTTGAGCGGAGCTTTTTTTTTTTCTTCGTCCCCCCGCCCTCCCCAGGCTGGCAGGATTTAAAGGGATTTTTGGCAGAGGGTGCGAGGCGCCCCTTGACGGTCCGAACCCTCTCGCCACAGCCGCGCGACTACAAAGGCTGCAGCCTTAAGGAAAACAAACCAACGGCGCGGAGGGAGAGGGGGAGAGAGCAGGATTGCGACACCCAGAGCCGCCCTGGGAACACCGAGCCATTCCCAGCACATTCCCGGCAGGCCCCGCGCGGCCCCTCCCCCGGCGGCTCCGCTGCGGCGCGGGCTCGGCTCGGCTCGGCTCTCCTGCTCCTCTCCTCCCCCAGCCGCTCCCGCTCCCCCTCCCCCGCACGTAGGCGCTTGGAAGGGGGGGAGAAGAAGAGGAAAAAAAAAAAAAAAAAAGCCCTTCCAGCCTGACTAGAAAATCAGCCTTGTTTCCTCAGAAACCGCAGCTGCTGCGAGCGGAGAACACGTCAGGCCGGCCCTCCGACACGCACAGATGTGCCTTTGTGAACCCCCCCACACGCCAGGCAGGGAGTGGGATGGCGAGTGAGGGCAGGAGCGCGAGGCCAAGGCAAATGGCAGGCGGCCGCTCCTCGCCCAAGGCCGCCCTCCTCCCCCAGCCCCCGCCTGTTAGCGGCCCTTCTTTAATTCCTCGGGGTGGCTTAAAGAGCAGCGAAACCTGGAAGCGGCCTAAATACGGAAACTTGGGATCTCGTGGAGAGAGAGAGAGAACTCTGGGCTGTGCCTCCGCCCCTGTCCTTGGGGCCGAGCGCCGTTCGGCGGCCGGGGTTTGCTTGGCCTCTGGGAGATTTCTCCCTCACCCCCCAATTTTTACTTATTTATTTTTTAAGGCCGTTTGTTAAAAGGGATAGGCACCCAAGATACTACAAATCTTCTGAGAGGAGTGGTGGGAGAAACACGGAGGGGGGAAGTTTCTGCTGCCCCGAGAGCCCAAAATAAAAGGTCGCAGGGCCAGTGGCAGCACCGAGGGCGCGGAGCGCCGCTTGCCCGTGCTCTCGCCGCTCGCAACTCCACCCTCTTCTGCTGTTCCCCCGCTTCCATCCCCCTCGTCCCTCACGGCCTCCTTCCCCACGCTTCGCCCGCTCTCTTTTTAATATATAACTTTCAGGCTGGATGAGTTGGGACTCGCTCGGCGTAACTGGGACGAGCGGCTGCCGGCTGCGAGGGGCCGGGGGACAGGGCGGGGGGAGTGCCGGGGCCGCCGGCGCGCACAAAAACAGGTCCGGGGGAGGGGCGCGCGGGCCGCCATTGGCGCCGCCATTTGCGAGCCCGCCCGGCCCGGCCCGGCCCGGCCCGGCGGGGGCTCCTCTGTTCTGTCCCCTTTCCAGGCACGCACAAGCGCCCTTATATCCCGGCGTTGTTTACTTCCTTCTGTTAACAATGGGTGCAGCAGAGTTGTTGTACATTATTTTGGTACTTCCTGCAAATCTGCCCCGTGGTGGCTCGCTCGGAAAGATACCTCTTCCCTTTTAACAGAACCCGGCATATTCCAGGCAGTGCGAGTTATATGCGGAAAGACCTAACCTACTTCGGTGCTTATTTTTAATTTTACAGTTTAGTTACCGAGCTGTCCCGGCCGGCTCTTTATTTAACCCACTTCTGTAGGGTCTGTTCCAGGGGCAGGGCTGCAGCTGCAATACGCAACTTGGGCTGCTTTTCACTCCGCGTTTAATTCTGTTTGTGTTAACGAAGAGGGAATGGGAGCACGTAACTCGGGTTGTCTCCATGCCTCAGGATCTGCCTACGGTCGGGAAGCGGGCGAGGGAAGGAGGGGACGTACCTGCGTAGGCACAGGCGCCTACCTTTGTGCTTTGGTGGGGAGAGGCTGCGAACCAGGTTATTAATTAATGTAGCAGCGTTTGAAAAGGCAAAAGTTGCGCGTTTAAAATTTCAAATGCCTCTGACTAGATGTGGAGCTAAGGCCACTGAGTTTTCTTAAGCATGTTGATTCTTGAATAAAATAAAGCGTTTTATCATTTCGACAAAATGATTTGGTAGACATTTAAGCAGTTGATTTCAGGAAGCCTTTGCTTGCTAGTATAGAAACAAGCTTTCAAGCCGAGCTCTACCAAGTACACTTTTTTTTCCCTTTCAGAAAAGGCAAATGCAAACAAGCAAGCAACAAAAAACCCCCAACCAAAACTGGGGAGATTGTCGTTTCTTGCTGCCCTATGTGCTGTACTTGCCCTCCTTCAAGGAGTAGGAGGGGCAGAAATTGTGACAGGGCAGATACTGATTAGTTGCTGTAAGTCTGCACAGATTAACACCTATTTTTAGGTTTTCGAACCTCTTGAGTAATACTAGTTAAATTGGCACAGGTTAATAAGTTGGGGTCCACAGAGCCTCTTAACTGTTCACTGAGAAATTTGATTTAAAGAGGCAGTCTCCCTTTGTCAAAACCGTAAAAGAAGTTTATAGACCAAACGTTTACTGTGTGTCCATGTGTGTGTACCCACACGCAACATACATGGGCTTGGAAAACAAAAATTGAAATTCGTTACTTGAGCATGTTAACACAAACACATGCAGGTAGAGGATCTTTGCAGAGTAAATCTGCAGTGAAATTGGTTTTAAAAGTATTTTCTCTCTCTGCTTTTAATATAAACGCGGCGTTTAAAAATAAAACTTAATCTTTATTTTTTCATGTCTTTCCTCTCTGTCCTCCCCCCATTATATCATTGCACTGTTACACTGACACCCACTGGTAAAAGTTGATCTGAGATCAGGATAGTGAATTGAGCCCCTTGATGAAAGGATATATATTACTCAGGAATAAAGAATAAAATGTAGACCAAAGAATAGCTTCTTCTTCCCCTTCCTCCTTTTGCAGTGTTCTTCATTTTTATCTTATTTCTTGAGAATTTAGAGTATGGGTGTTCCAAGCATAAGAAGGCAGACCACGGTGTTTTTCTCTAAAAACACACCAACATAGAAATAACTGCATTCAAAGCAGTTTATTTCTAGACATTTATATCCTTGGGGCTGGCCCAGATGAGAACAGCAGAGAGGTATTAGTATGTTAATAGCTGGTGTGTTTAATGGTATTTCCCAGGTAAAACAGCCTAAAGAAAACCAGAAATAATGGTCACGCTAGAAATATATTTGTGTGGGCACTGACCTGATTGTATCAAAGTGGAGATGAATGCCAGTGCTATGCAAGTCTTATTTAGTCTGTTTACCATTTAATTCAAAGTTGTCAGTGGTCTTGAAAGCCACTTGTGTTGGAGAAACAAGGCTTATTTTATTGAAATCTACCAGGGCACCAAAATCTGGTTTGTGAGTGTCGTTCCATAGCCCTGCCTAGCACAAGAACAATGCCACACAATTATGCTGTTTCAAGCTCTGAAATGGGCTTTCTTCCAAAACACCCTCCCCTTATATTATTAGACGTGTTTCTATTAATGAAATGATTGATTGAAAATCTTCCTGTGTTTATGTTGCTTGGGCAGCAGTAGCTTGGATTTCCCCCGTCTAGACTAAAATTGTATCCAGTGGAGATGCACGGGACAGCTGTTTGTAAACTCGGAGTGAGACATAACAAATGAGCTGCAGCAAAACCTGTCCGTGACTGGTTTCCTTGTAAATACAGTGATATAGTCTTTATTTGAAGGGAGAAGGGGAATCTTAGTAGAAATAAATACGGAAACAAAATGGCCTCCACAAAACACAGAAGTGTTGAAAAGCCCTGCCAGGACTGCACAGTTCAGAAATTAAGACTCTAACCTTTCGCCTCTGAAATTGTAGTTCAAATCTTTCTTTGCATTCTGAGTAAAATGAGCTTAAAATAAGTATAAAAAGCAGTCTCTTGGGTTGCCAGCTTGCTGTTATAATTGGTGCAGCTACCGTAATTGGAAAACAGGGTGCTGGGATTTATTTCTTCAGGAAAAGTTGCAAGAAAATTTTTATGGGGGTATTTCCAAGAAAATAAAAAAAGTATGTATGTGTGTGTATATGTATACATACATATATACATGTATATGTGAATGTGTGCGGAAATCTTTACAAAAGCGGTCATTGATCTTGAAGATTTATACAAGGTTCTTGTGCCTGAAGATGTACTCCTGTCTTGAATTTTACCTTGCACACCATCGTACAGAAATGCTAAGTTTGGAAAACTGCACAAGGCTGTTAGCAATTGATTTGTTTTGCTGTTTTACTTTGAATAACAATAAAAGAGTGAAGAGGGGGCTTGCTTTGAAATTGAGACAGGCTGGGGAAAAAAATGCTAGCTTGTATCGTGTAATTATCCAGAAGTACCCTTGTAGACCCAGAGTAAAACTCACAGAACAGGCATAAAGCACAATGAAGAATCAGGGTTTGTGAGGAGGTGGCCTGTCAATAGCCTGCCACATCCTTTCTCTTCTTTCCCTTAGTGTCGTTCTTGTTCTGTTTGCATGAAGAAACTGCAGCAAACAAATGACAAAAATGAGGGAGGGGGAAGAACATTTATAGTTCATATTGCAATGTTCAAATAAAATACTAAGAATGCTATAAACAGTTTTATAATCATTGTTTATGGACTCTAGAATTTTTAATATTCTAAAATGTAATTGAATTCTGAAGCCAAGATTCTGCAATTAATCAGGGTTTTATAAGTGAGCCACTATTTGCTAGAAGTAACTTTGAGAAGAATTCGGACTTAAATTACTTTGTTTGTGGCTATAGCAAAAAAGTGAAATGCTGAAGTGGTCTGCAGAATCATACACTGTGCACTTGCTTGGTTTAGCAAAAGTTCTGGTTTGTGTAAGTAGTTCAAGCATTTGAGAAACCTAATTGTTTGATTCCTGTGTGCAGATTTAGTCTTTGTGCATGTGAATCGTGGAAAGAGTGTTTTTGGAGGACATGTTTTCAGGGCTTGTGTTAACTTTTCTCTGTTACAATGGGTAGGGAACCCAAGTAAAAGGAAAGGACCCACAAACACTTTGTCGGTTTATCTAGGCATTTGTTATTATGTGCCCTACTTAGGACTGAAGTGACTCCTAGGAATGCTTGCATTTTTGCCTACTCTGTTTGAGAGCCAGTGTCTCCTTCAGTTACGAGGAAACATGTTGCTGTTGTGAGCTGGAAGAGGGTGGAAGAGTTATGGCAGTGACTGGAGCACTTGTTCCTTCCCAGTAGCTCTTAAATCCTGATACCAGAAGGGTCAAAAACTGGCCAGCTGTGATATCTGAATAATTTTTAAAGCAGTCAATCCAGTCAGAGTGTTTATCAGTCTTTGTACCTCGTGTGGAGGACACATCCTAAAATAATTCAAGAGAAAAGCTCAGGTCATTGGCAAAAATAATGTGGTTCATCTGAGTCTTGTTCAGCAGATGTACCTTTCCAAGTTACGGTAGGAAATACGGAATGTTACTCAGGGGATTCCTGCTCAGCAGCGATCAGGCAGGTGTGCAGAAACTTTGTTGGGCAAACTACCCCTTCTAAACTTGTGCCCTGGAGCTGACGATGCCCAGATGAGTTGCCCAGATGTTGTCACCATTAGCCACTCTATCTGGCATGATACTGTTATGGGAGAAGGGTACATCAGGAAGAGGTTTCGATCTAGCTGGGAATGTAGAGGCCAAGTTCTGACCTCTGTACCTGCTGGCAGTTGCCTAGGTCGTTTCCCCACATAATTTACAGTTGTGTGGGGCACTGTGGTTCTGTTGTTGATCATGTCACACTCCTATGAGAATAACATTGATTTAGCTGAGTGTGCGATATCAGACGTGCATTTAGTATGTTTTAATTATCTACAGAGAATTACGTTTACGCTTTTTTGTGTGTGTGTAAAAGCATAGGCTTTCCTTACTTTTGATTGTGGCTCATCTTCTTTCGGATATGTTCCAATTATTTTTTTCTGTTAAAGATGAAAATGATCGTTTTTGTGTTAACCATGTTTCTCAAAATCATGCTTTAGAAAGTCCCAGTTCATCAGTCCTACAGGGGAAAGTGGAGAGGGGAAGCATATGTATAATAAAGAATCGGTTTATTCTGACTCAGAACTAGGTTGTGAGCAAATAGTACCATACACAATCTAGAAAACAAGGATAGAAGAACATAAGATATATGTAGGGCAGATAGGTCTTATGGTGATAAATTTTGTGTCAGTGTGACTTGGTGTTTTATTTTCAAAAAGCACCGCTTTTTTCAGATAAGGAGAAAGATTCCGCTAGGTTGTGCAAGTTACCCATTCCACGAAAAGTGGGAATAAAGAATACAATCTATGATTGGAATTGGGTTGCAAGACACAGTAAAGGTTTTGGAGTTAAAACCATGTTTCTGAAACGAAGTGCTCCCTATATTGTGTTTGTCCTCGCCTAAAAAATCTTTTAACCCACATGCTCAAAATAATGTTGTCTAAGGTGCAGGAAGCTTTTTCTCCTGAGCACAATAGGAATATGTTGAATCTTTTGAAAACAGTTTCTGTTTTTCAAACACCTTTTCTTTTTCAGCATAGATAATTAACGCCTTCTTCACAGTGCTTGGTGCCCTTGATACATCTGTTACCTTTGACAGATCCTTTCTGTTTGCCACCTCTTCCTAACATGCTTCCAATATTTTCAGCACAAAATAGCTTTGTATCTTTGATGTTGGTTATATACGGGCTCAATTAAATAAGAAAGCTGCTGACAGAATTGTGTAGAGTTGAAACTCGAAGCTTTGTTTCTGTAAAGATTCTGTCCTTGGTCACTTATCTTCAATTTTTGCTGCAAATTGTTTGATTTCTTTTAGGTAAGATTGTTAAAACATGCAGTTTTAGCTAGGACTATATTTGTTTTCAATTTTACAGGCGGTATGTGCAGTAATTACGTAGAGAGAGGTAGGTAGAGGAAGTGGGTGCCTTAAACAGCAAAATCCCTTCCCGCTGGTGAGGGTGGCTTTAAAACATGCCTTTATGGAATTTTCTGGAATATTTAGAAGCATTATAACAATACAGCTGTTCAGTACCACTCCCTAGTTGTGATGGATGGTACCTTGTATTTAAGGTTAAGCAACCTGACTTTGAAAAGGGCTGTTGAGGGTATTCAGGTGGGCCCATGGGTTGCTGAGCTGCAGCAGTGGGAACCTCCAGCCTTGGTAGTAGAGAGCAGGATATTTTAACCCTTTCCTGAGGTTTTCCGTAGCGGCCCCTCTACAGCTTTACAGTATGGTAGCGCACAAAGGCGACTGCTGCAGAGGTGCTTTGCAGTGGATCTTGGTAGGCAAGGTCTTACGTTTCTCCATTTTGGAAGTGGGGAATCAAAATGAAATCACGGCGTTGGAACAAGAGAGTAAAAAATGCAAATGGATTAGAAAAGGTGTAGTCACAATAAAAGGCTTACTGGTGGCAGTAATTGTTACTGCTTATATTGGGTGGTATAATGATGGTTTTACAGGATTTCCTGCATACTAGAATGGATGAGGTTGGAATTTTGTTTTTGTGATATCTACCACTCCTTTCTTAACGGAAATTAAATAGTGACTGCTCTGAGATTTCAGTCTATGTACAACAGTCATTTTGATCTCTACATTGTCAAACAAATAAATATCAAAAGCATTTTCAGTGCAGTTACTCTGTTTCATGCAGTGTTCTGGCATGAAAGAACTAATTGCATATTACCCATTTTTTGCATATATATATATATATGAAAAACAGTATGACAGAAAAATATAAAAGAATTTGAATATATACTTACAGAGAGAAAACATATGCATGTGTATGTGTGTATATATATCTTACCTGTTTTATATCCTAATGACAAGCATGTTACTGCCATGAATTTACTGATGCTCATCTATTGATATGGTACCTATGGAGTAATAAGTTATGGCAGAGTTGTAAGGGATGGGACGCTGTTCGCAGATAGGCGTCATAGGGTCCCCTGTGCTGAGCAAAGCTGTACACAAACTCAAATGTCAGTTTGTCTGAGAATTGTAATATTTGATTGCTGGTGCAAGCCAAAATATTTTTGTACTTTTCTTTTTGATTTTACAGAAACTGCCCCAGTCCCCCCGTAGCACACCACTTTTTTTCTCCCAAGTTGCTTCTGATATGTGTAATTCTGTTTAACGCACTATATCTCACAAGGCTGATGGTTATTGCTTTTAGTTAGCTAATATCTAGAGTCTAATTTTTTTCCTTCTCAGGGATTGGCCTTGTTCCCAGGATTTTGCAAAATATTTGCAAAGGGAGACTAAAGCAGCAGGTCAGTCAATAGCACATCCAGCAATGTGTGTTAGGCACAGTGCTGGAGATGTGAACGTTTTTTTGTTTTTCTTGTTAGTGTTGTAAATCAACTTCCTCAAAAACATTAACATTTAAGAAAAAGTTTAAAAATATGAGCAGGGCAGATCTGTTCCACTAATCAGCTTTTAAGAACATGATGCATCATTGTGTTTTATCTCAAACACTGGCTGACCAAGAACAGAGCTGCTTCAGCGAGCTGCGTCCTTGAGCCACTGTGTTTGTTGTCTGTACATGCTAATAAGGAGAATGAGGAGAATTAATAAGCAATTGGAGCTGCAGCATAGTTTCTTGAAACATCTTTTCAAACCTTTTTAACACAAAGTTATTCTGTCATTTAAAGAGGGATCATTTTGTTACTTAATTTGTATATTTCAAGCTAATAGTAGTGGATTCAAAAATCAGAACATTGATCTTTATTTTTGCTAGATCCGGTGAGCTAAGAGATAGATGACTGATACCATGAAGAAGAAGCAAATGAATGAAAGGGAAAGCCTGAGAGAAAGTAGATGCCAGATTTAATGAATAATTACCCTGAACTGGGTCACATGGTTTGTAGTTTTTACACAGGTCAGACTGTGAAGAGATGGCATTTACTTAACCGAAAGGCCTAAGTAGTCTCAACAGCGTTTGCGTAGAAAGTGAGGAGATCTCAGCTGACCTATCCTTAATTCATGAGATTTATACTGTGTGACTGTTGTGCCTTTATTTCAGACATAGGTTCAGGGTCATAAGAAAGGTGTGTCTTTGGTGTATTTATTCAAGTATTGCCCGGGCAACATGCCCAATCCTTGCTTGCTGGAGACCTGAACGTAGCCTGAAGTACAGGCATGATTGCCGTTAAAAATAAATAAAGCTGGTGGCAGGTAAAAAAAGAGAAGGAAAAAAAAGAAGAAGCAGAGAAAAAAGGGAAGGAAGGGCTGTTGCAGTTACCAAAGTTTATTCCCACCTTTCAATATGCATTTAAAGCTGTGTACACCCTCAGTAAGTCTTTGAAGAATTGCTAGAAACTAGTGTGGGTCATGGAGGTTTGTCCCTGCTCCAGTGCGAAGGACAGCTATCTACTACAATTGCTGAATCCTAAATTACTTGAAAAGGGAGGAGATAGTAAAGCTAGTTAAAGTGGATTTCATAAAGATATGAATGAATATAGTCATATTCATCCTGGAATAAACTAAGGACTTTGAAAAATGAAAACCAGATTAACTTCCTGTCGCCTTCGTTTAAAAGACAGGTTCAGTGCTGGTGGTGCATGGGTGGCTGGGGCTGATGGGAAAACCCTAAAAGCTGAGAATCTATGCTAGAAAAAGAATTATGAGGGTATATCTGCACCAGCGCTTGCAACATCCTCCGTGTTTCGTGCTATCCGGGCTATTTCTTATAGGCAGCTCGGCAAGATTGTTGTGTGAAAATTGTAATTGTAGTTACATTTGCATTGCTCTGCATCTGGACTAATGAGGCCCACTGAGTTCTTGGGACTACAGAGCTTTCCCCCACCTGCCACAAAGTCTTCTGTAAGTCAGAGGGCAAACTTGGGTGCAAAACCAAACAGTTTGAACTGGATAGTGTGATGGGGTTTGTCTTGGCACAATTGAGCAAGAAATGCACCCCAAGAGCAAGAAGGTGATTTGAAGTAGTAATTCAATAGGATGCACCTGTCTTTCCTTGTTCTTTTTAGATTTTGTTATCATGGGGAAGAGAATCCTTTCTAAACTGATTGATTGTTACCGAACAGGGAAAACAAAGGTATTGCAAAATGCAAGTATTAACATACACATTTGTTTTGTTTTGAGCATATTTTATAAGTGCCAGAGGCATGCCTTTTTAGTAAGCAGGCAGTTGGCAAAAACCCTCTAGGTATCAGAGAAGCCCTGTGCTATAATTTTCCTAGAATAATAATGTCAAACAAATGACAATAGAAAGCCTATAAAATTTGCAGCCAGCTGGGCAAATTCTCGTGTGTGAACCACAGAAACTGTAAGTGCCCGTGCAGAATATTTTGTCTTGATCAGAGCTGCTCCAGTCTGCTGCGTCCCTTGCCAGAGTAGCTGTAACCCCCTCACCTGCCAGCTGCAAACAGCAGCCCCATTAGGTGAACTCTGAGGAGCTCCGACCCAAGTCTCAGAGCAGCGCTAAATGTGTGCTCTATTGGAAGTTTTTGCCTGGCTAGTTAAGTGTAGATTGATGATCCTTTTCAGCATTAGTGTTAACAGGATATTATATGGAAATTGGCATGCTTCAGAAATGATTATTAGTGCTTATTTTTAGATTCACCTAAATAAGATGGAGAGGGCTTCTGTGACCTGTATCTTTCGTGAGTTATTTATTTTGTTGTTGCGTACTTGCTCCTCATATTCTTTTGTTTGGATAACAGTCTGGGCATTGGGCATAGCTGTAATTTCTCCTCTTAATGGTATTCCACTTCCTGTGACTCTTGCTTAGTTTCAGCTAATCCTATCTCAAACAAAGTCTTGATGAGCCAGGGGGGGACTGGACTGAGCTGAGGACAAAACCAATGCTGAGTATGGCTTTGAAGAAGACCAGATTATAGTAATTCCTTGTGTCATCTGACCAGTAGCTCGTACAACTTTGTTCCAAAAAGGTCTTGTTCAGCATTGTGCCTCAAGGGTTTTATCTATGTTTCAACTCCTTTTCTCTCTGACAGGGAGGTAAAAATGACTGTGTATAATTTACTGTAAGTGTCTTAGTTACAATGCAATATTCTTTGTCAAACTATATCTGTATGAATCCTTTATTGAAAAGCAAAATAAAAATACTGGCAAAGTCTCATTACTTCTGATAAGAAGAGACTCAAGGCTACTCCCCAACTTGTACTCCACACATTACTCATCAGGGGTCCTCAAGGCTGACATGGTGTTTATGAATTATTTCTTCTTGTAAAATAAACTATTAAACGTTATTCTGTTGAACTATTAAATCATAGAATACTATATAAGTAACAGTGGTCTTGGCCACAGCTGCCCATTTTGCAGACCATGTAGGCTGTGCAAGGGGGTGGGAAGTTTATCTTGTCATGCATTGGGGAGGACCTGCGAGGCCTCTGGACCCCACTCTGGCCAGCCCAGGAGGCTGCGCTTGGATCAGGGGCAGCAGTGGGAGTGGGCTCTAGGAGGGGTGAATTGCCCAGGCAGGGCAGGCATGCTCCAGCTGTGGGATAGTCCTGCTTAAACCACTGATTTCGTCACGTGTAATTGATCGGCAGTGTATGGTTCATACACACGCTCCCTAGAATACCACCTCATCATTTACCCCTTACCACTTACAATAGCCTTCTAGCCCAGAATTGCAGGATACTGCTTAACGTGGTTTGAATTTGTTACAAGTGAAAAGGGTGTTTGGTTCTTTAGATAAACTGGGGGGAAAAAAAGCTAAGAACAGTGACTAAAAATTGCTTTTACATAGAAATAAAACACAGGGCAAACAGACCTGTTCAGCTGTAGTACCGTACTGTGAGGAAAGGAAGGTGAGCTGGAGCAAAGATGCAGAGCAGTGCCTAGGGGAAAGCTACAGTATCTGATATGGATATGTATATGTAGATGAAATCAACAGTGCTTCATATAAGAATCAAGTCTGCTTTTTTTAGTGATGCTGTAAAAGAAAATTTTTACCGTAAAGGAAAATCTTCACTGTAAAGGAAAATCAGTCCACCTTCCCAAGATATTTACATGTGTAGTCAGAAAAACCAACTAAAATAGGAAATGTTTAACTGCCACAAATAAGTATATAATGAGATCTTTTTAATTAACATCAAAATATCTTAAAGCAATAATGAGCGTCTTGTTCATTTTTTTATTTATTGAAACGGAAGTGATATATTCTGAAGATGATTAGGAGAAGGGTGATGCCTATTTCTTAAGGACGTATTCTCTTCTGCTGGGCTGATGTGGGTGCTGTTTGAAGTACACACGCATTCCCACTAGAAGGGGGTCCACTCAGCCCAGGTTGTAATGCATTTTGGGTTTTTTTGAAACTCAGCATGAGGAAAACCTCTTGTTGTCCCATATCTTTTTTCAGTATGGTATGTTATGTATCTTACGGTGTCAGCAGTTACTTGTCTCTTGCTCAACTGCCTTTTAAACAAAGAGGTGAAAATCAAAATGAATGGACTAACACAGTAGTATGCTGCTAAACACAGTGGTAACGAAGAATGTAGAGGATGTTTCATTGCATCATGTGCAAGGTGAGAACAATTATTTATCAAAGAAGTGGTGTGATCATTCTTGGAAAAGCAGAAGTGGCATTATCAGACGTGCTCAATAACATTTTTAATTAGAATTGTTATCTATACTAGCTTCACTCCAAACCATTTTACTGTCTTTCTGAGCCTTACGTTTCTAAGCATAAAATATTTCTATATGTGAAAGAGACTAGGAGTACGTTACACCATCTTGAACTTCTGCTTTACTCTTTGATGTCACAGTTTGTTCGTCTTCTCAGTCTTCTTGGTGAAAAGAGGGAGGATTAAGTTTCGTATGTGTCGTTGTGCCATGTTAATTCATGTGTTTTGGGACTACGGCAATCATGAGCATTCTCTTGGCCCCGAGCAAGTGGGAGGTTCATTAGCGCGGGCCAGTTGCTGACAGTATGGCTGTGCTCTACAGTGAAGGTCCACCATCTCTCTGCAGATGAGATGGAGCGCAGAGGAAAGACGTTCTGCCAGATCTGTGCGGGGTCGGTGCAGGGGTCCTGTGCCATCCCATCCATATTGTGCTCCTGCAGCTGGTAGCATTGAGGGAGCACAGGGCAGGGGACAGGCAGCTCTGGGCAGGTTCAGTGGGGCAGTCGGCCCGGCTGGGGCCTTTGGGAAGGAGAGGAAGGAAAAAAGGACATCAGGCCAGGGAGACAGAGTGTACTGGGACTGGCAAGGCATCAGCAATCCTTGTGGATTCAAGGAGGGACTCAGAGAAAGACCCAGTGACACAAAGAAGGCTTCATTTTTCCTCTAATGAATCTCCAGAAATGTAGCATTCGCTCTCTACAGCTACCTGAAAGGTAGAACAACTGAGGTTGCAGCAAAGTGAGAGTTGGCCTCTTCTCCCAGGCAACTAACAACAGGACAGAAGAACATAGCCTCAGGCTGGACATCAGGAAGAATTTCTTCACTGAAAAGGTGGTCAGGCATTGGAATGGACTAGGAAGGTGATGGGATCGCTGTTACTGGAGGTGTTCAAGAAATGACTGGACATGGCGCTTCTGGTCTAGTGGAGATGGTGGTGATTTGGTCAAAGGTTAGACTCGATGGTCTTGGACGTCTTTTCCAAGCTTTATTATTCTTTGTGTTTCTGTGGTTAATGAATCTGGAAGTATGTGACTGGCATAATACTGGATAGAGAAAACTGGATATGTTTGAACAAGGTTGTTCGAGTTTTGGGGTCTATCTAGTGGTGGTAGCTGTATGTTGTACCAAACAGTAAGCCGAGTGAAAATAAGCATTCACATTTTAGATGGGTAACCACATTAACCCTAACAGAGATGCTTCTGATAGTAGTGGAATGACTTTTTTCAGAAGCCACCTGAGCATTTGAGTAGGGCACTGTATTGTGACAAGCAGTCATACAGTTATTTCCGATCCAATGGCTGATTATTCTTTTTGGCCCTGGGCAAGTCACTTAACCCTCTGTCTGTTTCTTCATCTGTAAAATATATTATGGATATTTATCAGTCTCACCAGGACTGATTGTTTAATATTTATAAAGTGCCTAAAGGATTAGAAGCTTAATATAAGGAGCTAATACATATCATATCATTTTAGATTGATTTTATTTACTTGGATTTTTTTTTGTACCTCCTATTGAATGAGGTGCTGTTTTGTAGCCTCTTACTGCCATTCCTAATTAGCTGAACAGGTCACAATTGGGTAACTTCAGGTTCATTTTCTTAATTTATTCCTAGATCCTATAAGTGCTTTATTTCCCTCCCCCTTTTCTTTTTTTCCCTTCGTTTTTTAATTTAAAGATGAAAGAATACCATATGTTGCTAGATCATGACATAAATATATTTAAGTGCTGCCATCATTGTTAGTTTATCAGCCTTTCCATTATAAACCCTCTTGTTCGGGGGTTTATAACTCTGGCATTATAACACGCTTCAGGCTGAAACTTCACATTCATTTTTTCCCCTCTTGATTTGCTTTAAATCCTTCACTCTTCTTAAGTTAAACTGGAGATGAGATACATTAGTTATAGTTATACTAGTTGTATAAATTATAATGCAGCAGTAGGCATTTTAAATAGGATGTAAATCAGAGAAATAGAGAATTTCGTAGTTGTTAAACTCTGAGCCTGGGAGTAGAGATCCAGGATTCTTTTCATGAGTGTGTCCCTGGCTTGGCACGTGACTACTAAGAAATTATTTAACCTCTTCTGCCTCACTCTTCTGTCTGTATATTGGGATGATGACATTTCTGACTTCACTGGTGTATTGGGAAGCTTAATTAATTAGAATTCATAAAAGCACTGAGATTCTCAGGTGAAATGTGCTGAAGTGTGAAGTAGTTTTAAGGAGTCTAATGAAAAATCAGTGTGCCTGCTTTTCTGTGTCTGTTCCTGTTGTCGCAGATTAGCACATATCAACTCTTAGAGCTGTGCTGTGTGTGGCAACCAGCAAGGAGTTTCATCTGGAGCACCTCTCAGTGACCTGGCAGCTTGATTTTCTCAGGCTTTCAAAGATTCACTGAATCTCTCAGGCAGCTAGTGTTGGCCTTTGCCTGGGCAGTTTGTGTTCCCTGAATTCTACAGTTTTCAAAGAACTCTCTATGCTCAAGATAGGACAGGAACTTGCAAGCGAGACCTCAGCTGCGGAGTTTGCTGTTAGTGCCATTTGACTTGGTGCCGGTGCAGGAGTGCCCAACCTGATTAGAAGATAACCGGAGGGGAAGAGTTCAGGTGTTTGCAGCCTTTTTTTACAAGGACTTACCATGACAGATCATTCTGGTTTTGCTCAGGCAACTTTTTGGTGTAGTCAAAACTCCACATAGAGAAAAATGTTCAGCTGTATGCAGCAAATTCTGGGACAGTGACAGATAATCTTTATGTCATTTAAGTGGAGGACCTTGTTTATGTCATGAGGGATGCTTTCTGAGTTTCCTCACTGGAGGATTTCTGTTGTCAGCTGTTAGTTTAGCACATTCTATTGTATGTAGGTTTCCTAGGGTTAACCTAGACTGGCATCTTCGTTTACAGATCTGTTCTTTGCCTGGACTGTGGTGCTGTGCTCAGGAGAGAGAGGTTCCTGGTGGTGGCTAAATTTGAAATTATCTTTCTCCTTATAATTTCAGGTTGAAGTCTTGGCCTCCGAGGATGCTACATTTGGACACAAGGTGTGTAGTTTGGTGCAGTTTTGTTATGTAGGTCCCAACAATATAGGTTGTTGGATGTGATGCCACAAAAAATGAGTTTTCAACCTGAGAATTGAGGGTCCTGTGACTTGCATCCATCCATTCAGAAACTCCCTTATCTGCGGTAATCTGAGAATGGCACACAGGCTGCCATAGTCCTGTTTAAAACCTGTGAGCGAATTTTACGTGTAGAAACCCATGTGGAAATATGGGACAACAGCTTAGCAGTAATTATTAAGGTTGGACTTGCCCAAATGCTGGATTTCTTCTCGTTCCATAGATTTTCAACTGAAGAATTGTAGTTGTCGTCTGCTTTGCAGTCTGCTGTGCAGACCACTTTGTCCAGGTCCTTTTTGACAGTGCATCCTGAGTAGAAAGTAGTCCATGGAACAGCTGCATCACCCTGGGTTCAGTTGTAGATCAGTGTGTGGCACGCAGTGTGCCTGTTGGAGACACCACTTCAGGCGTACTCTGCCAAAGGGATGGGCTGTGTCCTAGTTAGTGCTCAGGTTTCTTTGGCCGGTGAGCATTATGGTCACGACCACTGTTTTAGTTGAGCAGATGACTTTAAGCAGGGCAGATTGTGTGTAGGCCATATCTAGTTAGCTAGGAAGAGAGCGGATGGGGAGGGGAAGAAGGAGATTGTAGGAACAGTAAGCGAAATCATGACAATGAAGTTTCCTGCTTCTGAAGGCCCACATGCTGTGATGCTACTGTAGGTGAGAAAATAGCAGTGCTATTACTATTAAGGTAAAAAAAAAAAAGGCAAGAAAATAACAAATAAGTTGTCCACGTTTATTTGGAATACAATAAGCAAAATTAACCAGCAAGAAAAAAAATCCACTTTAAAAGCACCTAAATATTCATTATGCCAGAAATTACATTGTATCTGTATTGTACATTTTAATGTTGATATGTGATAAAGTGATTTAAATAAATTATTAAAAAACAGAGCTACTCCAGTATTATTTGAAGTATACAACGTATGGTAGTCTGCAGTATTTTCTGATTTTTATTTAATACCCAGCATGCATACAAAATATTCATTGAATATTTAATAAACCTGGAGGGTCAGCTCTTGTGGACTCATCTCCATAATCCTTCAGACTAGGTGGGTAAACAGAAATATTAGTGATGGTTGTGGTAGCCAATCGTTCTTAAAATTAAAACACTGTGGAGGAGGCTTCTAATTCTTTTTCATGGCTAGACTTACAAGGTGTTTTTATGTCTTCTAGTCGTTTTGATGGACATCCTTTGAAACTTCTTTTTATTACCAGAAGTTTTAAGAATTTTCTGTTGCTAATCTTTAGTTTTGGAAACAGAATCAGTACTGTTGCCAACTCATAACATCATCCTCCAGAGTCCTAAGCCACTTTTTCCTAAGATTCGTCTTTGGAACCAACAGGGTCTTTTTAACTCACTTAAAATAGTAGTTTTCTACTATATAGTGAACTGTGAATGCCTAGGAATGTCATGTACTTTTAATCAGTCAAGAAGAAGGTGCACGTATCATCCTAAATTTGTTAATCTGAAAATTCATTTTTGCTGTCTATTTAGACATGCTGTGAAAGCATTTTCTTCTCTCCTCTCCCTTAAGAAAAGCTTCTCTTACTGTCTGTCTCCCTGGCAAATAAATGTTGGTGTCTCTGTTACAGTAACAGGTGAGCTGGTATGCCTGCAGAGAATATGTATAAGGACAACTTTTAAAATTAAAAATAGTTAATTTTATAAATTAGAACCAAAGTTGAATACCAGATAACATAGCTGAGAAGAGTGTAAGGTTAAAAGTTTTCATGGTGCAATGTTCTCCTTGGTATCTGCTTTTAGCCTGAATTTTCCTCCAGGGCTATTGCAGACTGTTGAGAGGAGTTATCTTTTTTTGATTTTTGGTGTAGCATATTCCTCAGCTTGAAACATTGTAGGACCCCTCTGTATCCATGATCAGAAGCATAATTTGCTTCAGGGGATGACTCTTCCTTTGACTACATCCATTCCACCTGTCCTTAGACACTTACCACTTACTTTCAGGCTTGATGACAGGCTCTGTTGCCTTTAGATACAGGCAAGAATGCTGTTTTTAAAAAAGGATATTTCTAGACTGGTGAAAGAACTTGCAGTGTCACTTGTTATTCTTAAATCCTCCATGATTTCAGTCTCATGGTAGATACGCATACTTGTAGGAAATGGGACTGTTTCCCAGGAAAAGGTTCTGAATGAGACGCCAGAACATTGTTCAGCTTCACTGTAGTAATCATCAGAGAACCGAAGCTCTGGCTGATGTAGTCTGCCCCTTACATTTTGAGTCTTCAATTATGATGATGATCATTAAAAGTCTGTGTAGAAATCAGCTACAGGATGCTTTTGATGCAAGTTATGCATATTGATTTGGACAAAACAATTCTTACTTTAGAAAATAAAATTAAAAGCAATTGTGTCACACTGCCAAAATACCCAGGGAATAGGCATCGTGAGGTACCAAATCCTACCTTTACTCCATGGAACAGGTGCAAATTGCAAACCATTAATAGTAGTCCTTAAAAATGTTTCCTCCATCTCATGCTTTCAGTGAGAAAACAGTCTTCCCCAAACAAATGTAGAATATAAGGCATTTGTTGGAATAAAAATGACATTTTACTGTGAGCTTTTTTAATTTTCATTTTTTTGCATATATGAGACCAGTTCTCTTTAAAAGGCCATGAAAATCTAAGCACATTTTCAATCAGTTTAAATAAAAGTTGTTTTTTGATAAGTATAAAGATGTACAGATTTGACTGCATTGCTACCCAAACCTTTCCTTTGCTTGAAGCAAGCAAACCCATTCAGCGTTCTTTGCAACTAATTTTACAGAAGGAGGAAGCTGTTAGTGTGCTGTAACAGCTTTGTCGACGATGGTACATGTGGTGTTCAGTTTAATTTACACATGCATTTGTGTGTGTGTTTGAATGCATGTTTGTTTCTTAAAGCAAAAAAACCTTCCAGCTTGTGACTGATCCTTCTGTTCCAATATGTAGAAGGGTGATGTACGCATGGTTGCATATGGAGAGATTTAGGGGAGATGACCATGTAGCAAATCGTGAACAGCAGATAGGTGATTTGGGACAGACTTAACAGTTATGCCTGGTTCATTCAAATTCTGCTGAGGATAAAATTATAATAATAATATTTTTATATATATATATAAAATAAGTTCCTTCAAGAATGTAGTTGCTGATAAACAAATGTGGAGTAAGAGGGAATAGATGAAGATCTGTCTGCCCAAGTGTGCAGTCAACACAGGAATGTATTTCAAAGACTCCTTGATCCCATTAATCTTATTAAAGCCTAATGATGACATGTAAAATACTAACGGTACCAATTTATTCTGTGTTTATTTTATCTGAGTATGAAGATATATTTTATCAGATAGGACCAGTCAGTATTCACAGATGGCAGAGAAAATTAGGAGGAATACAAAAATGTGAAAAAGAAAAAGGTGCACAGGGCCGATTTAAAGACCACGGCAATGAACAAATAAAAATAACAGCATGTGAGTTTCTCAAATCCTCCTAAGACATTCAGATGCTTAGTTTCCATTAGAACCTTTTAATCCCTGAGGTAGAATTGAAAATCTTAGTCTGAAAGGTTGGTTATAGTATAAATATTTAATCCACATTTTACTTTTGTAGGAGCCACATGTCGGCATCAGTTGAAATTACGGTGTAGAACACCGTAGCACATATTCCGGACAAGCTGCAAATGGTGTCTAACCCTATCTAGAGAGAGCGAGATTCCTTGACTTTTAAATATCTGTGCTCGGTTTACTCTCCTTTCGCTCCCTTTCCCTAAGGCTTTTACTGTCAGCATCTACCTGACCCAAATAGCGTAGAGTAGAGGAGGCTTCATTCAGTTGAGCCAGGTGAGATCATCTTGTCCACGTGTCTCGACCTGTCTGGACCTGCAGAGTGCCATAGACTGTGTTTGCAGCGACAGCCGCAGAGCCCGCCTACCGCGGCTAATGCTGAGGTGCAGTGATCCCAGCTTAGTGCTGCATTAATATAAATAAGTTTGTTAATGGCAGTCCAGCAGCTACATGTCAGAAGGCTCACAACTTTGTGCAACAGGAAAAGAGACACTTATGTTCCCACAGTGGGGGAGCTCCACCAAGAACAGGACTCTCTTATTTGGTAGTGAGCTTTAATCCTTCCATTGTGTGTCGTTTTAAGCTGTGTTGTGATGTAATTGGCTTAATCATTACTATTATGTTGCTTTGCACAAGTTAAGATTGTAATTTGACATATGGAAATAAATGGCAACTGGATTAGTGATTTGCAGGTGTCATTTAAAAACGGGGCAGGGAAGAAAGCCTTTCATATTTTGCAAGTGGCGTGTTTGCTAATGCACGGAGGCAGAATTAACCACACAACTGCATCTCATGCTGTTTTGAAGTAGGAGCAAGCTTCACCTGTTCTTTTCTGGGACTGTGTTCTGCTGGGGCTGAGGAAAGAGAATCTCATTCCC
The DNA here is from genome assembly GCA_035584735.1 of Pseudotriccus pelzelni. Classification (NCBI taxonomy): domain Eukaryota; kingdom Metazoa; phylum Chordata; class Aves; order Passeriformes; family Tyrannidae; genus Pseudotriccus; species Pseudotriccus pelzelni. Next base: position 54,536,778 of record JAWMRA010000113.1, on the reverse strand, counting down.
GATGGATGTGTTCACTGTAGGAGTGATTTTACATTTCCTTTGCGGAAGACAAATACAGGAGTAAAGCTTTCTCTTTGATCGAGAAATCAGCATAATGGAGAGACAGCTCTATTAAAGAAATGCAGCAAGGGTGGCATTTCTGATGTGGATGTGTCTGTGTGGTGGAGCTTCCAGCATTGTTCATGGAAGCAGACGTATTTTTGTTTTATGACACAGCATAAAGTGATAACCTTGTCTCCATAATTTAGTAACTCGGGAAGATGTTTAGAGAGTCTTTTCCTAAGTCTTTCGAAGTATGAGCTGTTGGATTGCATTTTTAGATGCTCTTTCTCTAACACAGGATACAGGGTTTTAAGAATCAAGTGGGCTCAGAACTAAAATATCTTTTTTTTTTTTTTTTTCCCGCTCTCAAACATGCTTTTACTTGAGTTTATTAAGGCAGGTTTGGGGTTTTTTTGTTGGTTTTCTTCAGCAAGGAGGCACAGTACGTGCTTTCGGTGGAGAGGTGTTGCTTTCCTCCACCTTGCAAATGCTGCATTATTACAACAATCAGCACATCGTGGTGCATCTTCTGTAGTCCACTTGTTTTCATGATCGCAGATAGTAGAAGTTCAGATCCCGAGGGGAAATTGAGCTGCACAGTGTAACTATGTGTCAGCTTCCTGGTTCGAAGCATAGGACATCAAAGAGAATACATTTGGTGGCTGACTCTGAGTTACAGCTATGAAAAGCTAGAAGGAAACTGTTGTTCTAGCGGAATCTGCAACACAGAACCCTTGAGCTATGAGATGGAGATGCTGTGTGATAAAATTGAGAAAACATGTTCTCATGAGATTTTTTTCCTTGTTATTTTTTTTTTAGAATTTGTATTAGTTTGATTGCAGTAGAATAGTGCTTACTTTGTGGAAAGAAGAAGAAAAGGAAGCCATTGAAGGAGAAGAAAAAAGTAGAGATTAAAAATTGTTCTCTTTTAACGTTTGTCTTGCTTAAAACCATTTTCTTTTGTTGAAGACCCTAAGCAGCCTCTGCTCCTGCCATCTGGTGGTTACTAATAAAAGTTGCATCTTCAAAGCCAAATTAAATTGTTTTAAAGCCAATTAATCTTTTTCAGAAGAGGATGTTTCCAAGTGTCTGAATTATCTCTGTCTTGATATGTTGACACTAGGAGTGTCTATGTGTGTGCTTAGTATATGACAAAATAGAGAGAAAGGAGTCCTCATTTACATCTGTCTGCACTGTTGACTAACGTAGGAATCTGGGGGTTGTAAGTATGTTTTTTGGATTTGTTTCAGCTTAGAAAAAAAATAGATATTCATATTAGCCTCCAGTAAATTCTGTTTTGCTACTCATAGCAGAGTTAGGATTGCATGTTTCACCAGTTCTGTTGTTCATTTCTTTGTGGAGTTCTTTCATATGAGGTCTTCAGATGGCTAAAAACATTATCCAACCTTCTTTGAGTCATTGTTAAAGCTGTGTTTTGGGATTGCTGAAGTCTCCTGAGTGCCCTCTGTGCTGGGTGTTTCCTAAGAGTAGAAAATGGCATTATAGCAGGAAACAAGGTGCTCTGACAGATGTGTCAAAGTGTTTTGAAGTACTTATGACTAAGAAGCAGCAACCTGAACATGCTTCTGCCTGAACCTGTGCATATCACTGAGATGTTATTTGGGACAATCTGAGAACAGGTGAAACTGAGAAATTGTGGTTGTGTGTTAGAAATTTTATCTCCATCATCACTAGTTCTTTATGTCTGGTAAGTTTAGTCTCAATAAATATCTCTGTGATTTGTGACTTTTTTTCCCCAGTTAGTTTTATAGAAATTAAGAGGTGCACACCAAGGTATTTATGGGCATAAGTTCATCTCAATCCATTGTACAGTCCCAGCTGTGGTCCATCTTCGTCCTGAGTGCTGCATCTGTAGAGGAGTGTATCTAACCACCTTGAGCATGGAGGGTTATTCCAAACAGAACCTGCTTATGGTGCCCCACTCCTCACAGCTTGCTCCTGCTTTCCATATGGAGAAGATTTTAAAGTTCTGTGGGGAGATGAAAAAAAAATGCAGGCTTCTTACAGGTCCTGATGCCTCACTGTGCAGTGGAGGTGGGTCTGGACAATTTCTAAACAATCTTGCATGAAGAAGAAAAAAATACAAAATTATACAGAGAACAAGAAAAATAAAAAGCTGTGTTAGTTCAGAACCTCTAATTGTGAGAAAGTCAAGACAGGCTGAATAAATGATGTAGTAAGAGTTGGTTCAGTGTGGAGTTTTCAGAAGCAGATGCATATGCAATCCAAGGCAACTGTTTAGTATTTGCTCAAGTGATGTCTGTAAATTGGAATCGCGGAATGGTTTGGATTGGAAGGAACCTTAAAGATCATCTAGTTCCAACCCACTTGTCATGGGGGAGTGACAACTTTCACTAGGCCAGGTTGCTCAGAGCTTCATCCAACCTGGCCTTGAACACTCCAGAGATGGGGCATCCTCTCTGGGCAACTCATTCCAGTGCCTTATTGTCCTGACAGTAAAGGCTTGGCAAGCAGTTTTGCTTTTCTGGTTGATGAGTATCCTCCTTTGGGCAGTCCTGTGCCAATTAGGTTGCCACTATATTGAAATGAACTGCTGCAACCTTGAACCACCCAGCTCTTGTGGCGGCAGCAGCAGCAGCAATCCATACTTCCCCCTGCTGCTTTTATGAAGAGGCAGTCTGTAGTATGTTTTGCCCTTTACAAACTCCATGGAAATGTCAGAAGAGTGCAGAGTTTGGAACTGCTTTCATGGTGGGAATATGCACCACCTCGAGGATTTGAACTCACCGTTTCACAACAGTCACTACATTGCAGCGATTTAAGTTACTACCAAGAAAAAAA
>JAWMRA010000113.1:54481557-54533813 GCA_035584735.1 Pseudotriccus pelzelni | reverse complement strand
AAGGGGGGGGGGAAATTATTTTCTCAGTCTTCCTTCTGTTACTCATTAAATTTTTAACTGGTGGGCGCACTTAGGCAGCCTGAGTCTGGTGTGCCTGAGCTGTCTGGCTGGGTGTGCTGCTCAGCGTCCTCCCTCGCTCAGCTGCCTCCTGTTGACATGTAACCGGGGGTGATGCTTGCCTGATCAGGCGGGTCCTTTAGAGTTCTGTGTGGCCCCTTTGATTTATACTCCTGGTTTGAACTTTGAGGGAGTATCAGATTTACCAAGAAGTCATCTAACAATCGGAACACAGAGTTTGCTTGTAAATACCTGCACATTTTAAATAAATGTTGAGGCAGGTGGTCTCTTTGTTTGGGGCTGTGGGAAGAAGGCAGTTCAGAATATTTGCAGATAGTTTGCTGTTCCTCCTTGATGAGGAGAGCAAGTTAGACCAGATTTCTTTTTCTTCTCTAAATTCTACCTGATTGCACAACTGGTGGGACCAGAACTGCGCCCTCCAGCAACCAACCCCACCTTGCTACAGGAAGCCTGCTCTGATTCAGATTGCAGCTTAAAAAACAACAATAAAGCCTCCACAAATATTTATTTCTTTACAAAGCTACTGTTAATTTGTTTGCCTTTTTTTTCTTTGTGTAGCATTCTTTTTTAACAGCATGAAATACACATACAGAAAAAGATTCAGAATTCTGCTATGATTTCCCTGATTTCAGAACTGGCTTATTAAAACTAACACTAGGTTTGAAGAATAGGAATTGCAAAAGGGAACGTGAGAAAGTTGTTGGTCAACAGATGTGATTTAGGTTTTCATTCCCCCCCCCTTTTTTTTTTCTGAGACAAGGTCAGGTGTGTATCATTGTTCAGAGCTGTGCTTTGCTGTAAAAAGGGCTGTTGACATGTTGCAGATTTCAAGAGGGAAAAAACAATGACAATAGTGCAGAATCTTGGGCTTTTTACTGAACATACATTTCTTTTACAGAGGACATAATTTTATAACTTTGAAACTTCAGTTATTTTAGTTTGCTTTTGTAAGAATTCCTTCTTGTGAGAGGATTTTCTAGTGAATTTGGATATTGATAGTTTTGTTAGATTACAATGACACTGGGCAGTCTTGTCTTTCAAGGTCATTCCTTTGATTGTCTTGGTGAACAGTTAATTATACAGGGTCTTATAGGAGGGTCAAGATTACAGGTGACTTTGGCGTGATTTTCATACTGTTGTAATGCTTTACATTGCTCAATGTTATACACATTTAAACAATTCTGACAAATTTCTAGTGTAACAGTCATTCTGTGTGTTTTATGATTCTACTACTAAATCCTTGCTACTACCTGAAGTAGACAACAGACGGATTTGCAGTCTTTTTATTACCATTTTAATCTGAAGCAAAGTAAGCATTATTTGCAGTGTTCAATTTAACGTGGCTGTCTGTTTTCATTCCGTCATCCAATTCTGACCCCCCCTTATCCAGACCTCCCCGAGCCTCCTGCAAAACTTTCTCACAGTGTTATTCCTTGTGTCAGAACTGATGTACCGATTACCTTGTAAATCTATACCTAGCATGGTTTTACAACTTCAGTCCTTGTGCAAGGGTTGTGCTCCGCTGGAGGGATGTACACCTTAAAAACATTTGTGTGAAGAGCAGTTAGAGTACATGCTAATTTAAAAATTCATAAATGTATTTTCAGAAATGCGTTAACTGCTGTTTATGAAAGAAGGCAATGAAGTGAATCATGTGGAACTGGCTTTTGTCGCATCTAAGTAACTAAATACCATTATAGCACACAAGATTGCTGCAAAAGCTTTACAGTAATGTAGGTATGGCTGTTTATATGCTTATTAACTTGCAGGGTTTTTTAGCTGTAGTGTGTGCAGAATGTTGCCAAGGTCAAAGTTGTTAAGCTGCCCCAAATAGTACTGAGGAAAGGAATTATGTTAGGTAAAGCATTGGTTTGTGGTTTTTTTTAAGTGACCTCTTTTTGTTTTTTTACTAGCAGTGCTGTAGAAAAGGATCTTGAAGGAGAAATTGGGGGATGCTGGGCTTGGAAGCAGCATGAAATTAAGGAAATAGGATTAGAACTGCGGTCTTTGGTGGAACGAATGTTGAAGATGGTCACCATACTCTTAGGATCCTGTGCATTGCTTGGCTTAGTTTTACAGAGGTTTGAAAAGTGAGAAGTTCCAACTTGATACAGTGAGCAAGGGAAAGCTACTGGAGCACATTAAAAATGCAAGCTGACCTAGATATACTGTTGAATGGTGCCATGTGGTGTGCAGCTTTATGTGGCAGGCTGGAGCACTTTGTTGACCAGAATAGAAGATAAAAAAGCTGATAATAATGCATTGTTTACAAATCCAAAGAGAAGATAGAAGAATTGGGCTGTCCTGTTCCATTTTATAGGTGATGTAAAGAAAAACAACTTGTTCACTATGAAAACAGCTATTGATTTTGGTTAAATGTATACAACATTCGTTTTTTTAAAAAAGTACAGAAGTTACTTCTGTGGAATGATCAGTGTGCGTGCCCCATTGCCACAAGTGTGTGTCTGCTTTCTACTCTCTTCTGTCAAAGCTACATGTACACAGAACCCTGGAAAATGGAAGAAAAGTTAGTATTATGTTAAGAGTTTAAGAGTTAATTGATCAGAGCTAAATTCTTTCTCTCTGGAATATGGTGATACTCAAAATGGTAAGGTGTTGCAGAATCTGGCCATTAATTTTACAGTACTTGCTTCCAGAGTAACTTTGGAGAAATATTTTAAGAGGTGTCAAAGTATCAGAAAATGTTAATATGATATTATTTTTCAGACAATGAATATTAAAATAAGTCTTAGCTGCTGTTTGAAACTTGATGGTAAATCATTCATTTAGGTATTGAGACAGTTTCAATTTGGAATTATTATCTCAACTTATTTATAAATACCAAGAAAAGCTTACAGAGGAAATATTGACATCTTTCCCCCACCCCCCACATCTGTCTTAGATCTACTCAAATTGTAAATGCGGGCATATATTATTGGGATGTTACATATTTTTATAGAACTAGGAGGTTTGAAATCGATTTTTTTTTCCTAAGGCTGTGTGTTACAATGCATTTTCAGTTGGTACAATAATAATAAAAAAGACTTGCATGTACCTGTGATGCATTTGATTCCTCCCTGCAGTGACTCATTGTGGATCTCTTACAGCTAAGTGCTTGTTCCTTGTGATCAGAGGAAAATGCTACACACCTTCTGCTTCGTGCCTATTAAGTTCAAGTTTCTATTGTAGGCAGCATTACACTGCTGTCTGTGAGAATTAAAGGGGAAAAATATCAAGAACAGTAAGTGAAATGAAAATTTAGAAAGCCACTTTGTTCCCCCTCAGCCCTAATGTCGATTTTTAATCCATTTCTGTTTTCATGCTTGCTTCTTCCAAATTTACAAATTTTTCTTCCTATTCAGAGCACTTGCCTTTGGTACCCTGTTGAAATTAATGACTGTAATGGTAATTGCTCTTTTCTGTCTTCTGGAACCTTAATGATGGATACCAACCTTTTTAATCTTGTTATGTTAAAGATAATGTATGGTTCCTTCATCTGGACCATTTTTTTGAGTTGAAGAAGGGATTGTTTTCTCCAATTTTGTTATCATTTTTCCCCTTCACCTTTTTCATTCCCTGAGGGACTGGTCTGGAGAACAAAGTGTCCGTGTTCCTGGGAACAGAAATAGATTGTTCCATTCATAATTTAGTGATCTATTTCTGTTTGGCAAAGTTAAGCACACGCTTAATTTCAGGTCTCTGATTAAATCTCACTGACTCCACTAAGACTTAGGTGCTTTGCAAAACTGTGGCTTTTATTCCCATCTCAACATCGCATCATTCCTTCTGTCTCGTTGCTCTTTTTTTTACTTCTCCCCCTCTCCCTCCTCTGCCGTGCTGCAAGTTGACTGTGCTTAGTGTCAGCAGTTTATGTTCTGCATGTTTAATGAAGGCCACGGCTCAGCTCAGCATAGCCCTTCCCCTTACGTTAACAGAATTTTGATAAATGAGATTTCCTCATGTGGAGAGCCGAGAAGGGGCTTTGACGGGAAAAGGCAGGGCATGAAATCAGCAGGTGTCAGGGTGTGCAAATTATAGGCATTTTGAACAAAAAAACAAAATAACTTGTTATGACTGTCTTCAAAATGCGTATCTTCCTGAGAAGCACAAAAAGAGATTTAACAAAATACTTCAGCAAAACAAAAGTAGATTCAGAGAGCAGTAATCTGAACCGATGTATTCCTGACTTCCTTTTTGCTCTGTATTCCCCATGCCTACCACCTTAATTGTCAAAGTATACTATATAAGCAATTGGATTACAGTAATCATTGCTGAGTTTAGCACGGGGAAATGTGTTTCAGTTGTGGTTTATATCCTGTGTTGATCTAAACCATGAGAAAATCTCTATTTTATGCCCACTCAAGCTATTGACAGCAATAGAATAACAGAGAGAACTACTTGTACAGATAGAAAGAAAGTGCCAGCAGATATTGAAAGAAACCTTTTCAATTAAGGTGCATTTCTAGGATCCCTCCTCCTTTTTCATTTATACATTCATTTTTCTGATACTGCTCACTACATTCCGTGCAGATTTAGCTTGTTCAGTGACTGATTTCCTATTCAGACTGTATTGCAGTGTAAAAAATTTAAAAAAAAAAAAAAAAAAAAGGTTTTTGTGTGCTTGCGTGTGCCAGTGAGGTATTGGATTGTTGAAATAACATCAAACTCTTCAGTGGAGATTATAATCTGACATGAATGATTGAAGGCCAGAAATGGATCCTGCAGACCTAAAAGTGGAGATATTTTATTACCTTAGCTAACATTTCATAAAAGTTTCTGCAGCTGTAGTGGATTAGACATGAATTGTTTTTATTGGAGAGATGAAGAGAAAGGACAGTTGGTATGGTTATAATAAGTAATAAATAACACAGTTAATTACTCTACTGGCTCTCCACTATGTTCAGAGATTAATTTAAATCAATTTGTGCTCACTTCTATTAAAATACTCAAAACTGTATTTTTATACACACACGGAAAAATAAAATGCATGTACACAAAGCTGTGTATTTGAATATATATATATAATTTTATTTCTAATGTATCTATGTTTAGCTACATAGGGGTTTTTTTCTCTTTTTTGGCGGGATTTTTGCATGGCTTGAAAACAGAGATAATTGCTGATCTCGTAATTTTTTCATAAGTTATTTTTTACCATACCTGTGCACTAAATTGTTCTGTAATGTCTGCAAAGAGTTTCTCGGGATTTTCTGCGCACCTCAAACTGCTCTCCTTCCCTCCTGTCAGCCAGGCGGTGATGGAGCCCCTCCACAGTTGGGAGTAGCTCAGAGTTGCACATGATCACCCAATGGATTATTCTGGTCTACAAAGTTTCTCTCACAGAGAGTGTATTTTTTCTTAATTATTGAGATATGAGATACACTCTTTATTCCCATTCTATCTCATTCCAAATTTTTATTTTAAAAAAAATTATAAATCTATCAGTCATTTCTTCAGATGTTTTACAGCAAAGCAGTGTAATTGTAGTGGCTTCCAACAGTAGCTGTAGACATTCAGCTATATTGTACCTTCCCGATTTTGCAGGGTAATTTGTAATATACCCTTTCCAAATCCCGAATTCCAGACTCTTAGCCCCCTGTAGAGTATTTATAGGCTCGTCAGGGAGGTGCTGGCAGCTGGATGGCAGGCAGGCAGGCAGAATTCTCAATTCCTGTAAACTGCAGGCTGAAAAGGCTCTTCCACAGCACACGATCGGGCCTTTCGGGCCATTGGGCAGGTGTAATGGCAGGTGCAGTTAGTGTCCCTTCTCTTGGGCTTATTTTGTTCAGGGCAGAAGTGTTTGTGAAGGAGAGCAGAAGAGCTCCGTGTGACTGCATTACTCCTCCCTGCAGAAAACCACGACCAGCCCCAGGTGCTACAGCTTCTTCTGGGCCTTCATTTTGTGCCTTTCATTTTTGTGCCAAAATGGCAGTCGTAATTTTAGTCAAAATAACAGGAATGCAGAATTGTGTGGATCACATTTTCATCAGGCATATGTGTACACACATGCATGTTGTGGCGCAGGTCCAGTGGCTGGTTGAGATGTGCAGAACTATTTGGTTTGTAAATTACTTAGTCCACAATTCTTCCGTTGGCTTTACCAGGGAGGCAGCATTACGGGATGTAGCTAGTGCACTGTCAGGGTTCGTTTCAGACACCCTTTTCTCACAGCACGTGAGAGTTGGGCTGAAAATAATATTTGATAGCACTGTGCAGAGAAAGAAGTTGGTCCTCCATGGCCAGCAAGCAGAGCAGTGTGGGGCAGCCCCCACTGATTTCAGTAGGATCGAGCTAGGAATACATCCTAGGAAGGAATGTGTGCCTTCATTGGCTTGGACTGTGCTCGTAGTGTTCTAGAATTATTGGAGAGAAGCTGTGCATGGGTAATGTGCTGTGATTGTATCTCCATCAGATTTGAAATATGCGGTCCTAGTTAAACAAAGAAAACCTGTGTTAGCGGGGAAAAAGAGAACTATGTCCTTTTCACATTGGAGAGTTAAGTCCTGTTTATTTTGCCTTAAAATGCAGGGAGGTGGATAAAGACTGGTTACATTTTTTAATCCCTCATCACTAAAACCCAGTAAATGAAGCCAAAGAAGGTTTTCTTGTGCTTGTTGCCACTTACTTTTTCAGGCTACCAGGCAGAATGAAATCTTCAGTCTAGAATAGAAATGTTTCAAAAATATGTGATAAATTCTTTCTGCAGTTATTTCTAAAATACTGGATTAACTTGTGAAATAATTGCAAGTAATTACGAACAGCAGCTTACATGGCAGCACCTGGTTCTTTTTTTTTCATACTACAGCTATTGCCACAATTTCTTTTTGTTAATCTTTACCATGAATACGCGTTTTGCCAAAGAGCATTGCTCACTAAGATTTGGAGTTAGTTTATGATATTATACAGTGATTTAAAGTAATTATACTCTAAACTATGACAAACAGTGTAATTTGGAGATTGCATTCCATACATACCCGTCCATCGTGTTCTGGCAAAGACCATCCTTCTGCTAAATCTGATAAAATATACATTTCAAATCCCAAATGTGCACACACATAAAAAGCAACCATACCAGGAATGCCTGTCACTTCGCGGCATTGGCCAGGATATCAGTGCTTTACCTTTACATCTCCAGAATGCAAGTTATTATGTGCTGAACTGCAGCATTAACCTTACACCCGGGTGAGCACTGGCTTGTCTGAGCACACCCTGCACTCTGTGGGCTCGGTGCCACAGCTCTGTCAAGGCCAGGGTGCCACACTGGGCAGTATGCTCCTGTTTAACCTTGAATATGTCAAGAGCCATCAATTAGAGGGCTTTCCAAAAGCAGAGGTAGGTGGAGCCTGAAGTCTCCTCAGAACTGGGTGCCACAGTGTGCAAAATCTGAAATGAACTTCCAGTGAGGCCCAGATGATTGCTGTGCTTCAGCAGAGGGGAAGGGTTCGCCTTCTTGGCTCGCTGCTGTCACATCTTTAAGGTGTAGGGGAGAAAAAAAAAGCCTGTGAGGACTGGACGGATTTCTAGCTCTTTCTCCTGCTTAGAATTGTCTCTTCTTATTTTAGTCTTGCACTTCCAATTTTGCTCTGCAAAGTTATTTGAGTTCAGCATGTTCCAATTTAGAAGTGAAAGATGGTTTTCGCTACACTCAAATACATGCGACCGTTGTACTGCATACTTCAGCACGCCTGGAATGTCTCACTCAGGGCTTGCTTCCCTCAAGGCTCATCCCTCTGTTTTGATAAGGGGATGAAAGGTGCAGAAAAGGGCTGGTGTTGAATGGAAGTTCATTGTCTTGATCTTTGATTTATCCCCTTATCTAGATGTAGAATATCTTATGCTTAAATATTTTAGTAACTTGGGGGAAAGAACCGTGAAGTATTACGTTTTTCTAAATTTAATTTTCTAAATGCCAACAAGCTCAGTACATTCTGGGACATGTAACCTCAAAGCACAGAGAGTCTGAGTGAGCCACTTGACTATGTAAATTGATCAAACTCCAGTCAGTAGATTGAAGTGTACATATTTGCATATGTACACTTATATATGGCACTTGGTCTAGAAGAGAGTGGATTTGCTTTGCTGGAAAGATGTTCAGTAAAAGTGAATACGACCATTTTGACATCTGCGCCAATCAATATAAGAGCAGGATGCCTTCTTTCTATAGTTGATTTTGCCCCCTTGTAATTTTAGTATTAAAAAAAATTTAGGTAAGCGGCCCCAAATAAGATTCGAAGGCAAATAAGGAAATAAGGTTCAAATGCAATGTTATCTGTTAGTATTTCAAAGTTACAGCTCCCTACTGTGCAGTAAAGTTTGTGCTAGGAGATATAAGTGGAAAAGTTAAGTTCAGTTTCTGTCAATTTTGAGATTTCTTTATGCATACACTCTGAATTTTCATGTGTTCATTGAGGACACCTTGCAAAAGGCTTTACGTATATATAAAGTTCTGACTGCGTATCTGTAGAGCTATACGTGCTCAGTTGGAAGTAATAAAATCAAAGATTTTCTGTACCTTGGGTCCATTTTGTGCGTTCTAGCAGTATGGATAGCAGTAATAGTAAACTCTTCGGTGAAAATAAAATAAGCCTGAGGTTGTCACTGCAGATTGCTCACAGCTCTGCTCGTGGCTTATGTGTCACTGCTATAAGAAAGAGCATAATAAATTTAGGAGGAGTATTGCGGGTGCCAGTCTTCAGAGTTTCAAAGGGGCTGCTCAAATGTCTGGTGCACGGCTCCTCCATCCCAGAGGTGGCACCTGCCACAGCTGAACACAGGGGGAAAGTTCCCATTTTCAAGTCATTGCATAACAGTGGAGAGACAGGTTTTTAAAAGTGAATTTTGAAAGTTAGTTAGGCCTTCAGATTTTCAAAATTGTGATGTATTGTTTCTGGATTTCAGAATGCTTTATAGTAATTCATATTTATGTGTCTATAGTAAATGGCTATGAAGGAATTATTATTAAAGGGATTGCAAATGGTTTCAGTTGTTACATACGATCTTCCAAATCAGAAAGGAAGCTATATTTTGAAACAGAAATTGTTTTAAAGGGCATCTATGTTAGCATTTTTGTTCTGTTAGTTGTATCTTGTCGTTCCAGACTTAAAAAGGCTTTTTAATAACTGGAACCAGTCTGCAAGGAAATTGTAAGGTAGCTGATGTGATGAATGGGTGTCTAATTCCAAAATACTATTTGGACATTATCCAGGTTTTGGAATATTTTTCAGGGAGATATTAATAAGCAGTTTAAATAATTCATTTAGAGAAAACACTTTTTGTGACTGTTTTCTGAATTCAGTTACTTTATTAATTTGTCTCATTTCTTTAACATTGTTTATAGACGAAAACCATGACATTTTACTAACCTGTCTTTAAGATGATGTAAGTTATTTAATAATGTGGATTTAAAAGCCCTAGATAATCAAAGATTGTCATTTCCTTGATTTTGTACATATACTGAGAAATTGAATAAGCACATGTGCCTGCTTTCATTCATGCATGTATAACAGGGGAATAAGAATAGCTATGTGTAGAACTGATTGCCTCCCATATATTTAGAGCAATTTTTGTGATAAGGGAGCTCCAATCCCATTTTTTGTGACCATGTATATTCTTCTTATAATCCTCCAAGCGGTACCTAAGATGCAGATTATTACACTCTAGGAAGAACTCAACACAACTGTAGTTTCTCTTGAATGGAAAATGCTGTTCCTTTGGTGACACTTCTATCCCGATGTCATAGGTGTGGTTGTGCTGAAAGATCCATGTAAAAAATGAGACATCGTTCCTGTTAATGGTAGAATCCGTGTAATGGAGAAAGTCTTTTACATTAAAAGACAACAATTTTAAGGATTTTGTGGCTGGAACATAGTGCAAATTTTCATGACCCTACCCCCTGAGAAAGGAACAGGGAGATGGGAAAATGGCATTGTAGGGAAAGCATTTATTCTTCTAGCTTTCTCTTAGTGCTTCTGTTTCACTCTGGAAAAGTAGTGACTGAGTGTTGCTACAATGTTACATCTGTGCAATTTATCAAAGCTTATGGGATTTTTACTTGGGTTACAGAAGGCTCATTAGTCGTCAAGTCAATTGAACATAGGTCATAATTATTACACTATTAGACCGTTCTTTAAAAAGATAAATAAGAGTTAGGGCTGTGAAATCTGTTGGAATAGAAGTATTTTAATAAAAATGCCAGTATTTTAACATCCTTCAATATCTACAAAACAAACGTGAACCTGACTTTCAAATAAATTGCAGTACTGCGCTGATGGTAAAAGTTCAGTGATAAAGGGATACCGCTGCCTAATTTTTAAACATAAAGCAGTGCAACTGTGAAGGAAGGGATTGTATTTCTTTCTGTTTCTATAGGACTGTCCTTAGTGAGGACATGAAAATTTTACATCCAGGAGGGAATTGCTGTGTGACTAAACTTTGTAAATCTGCACGTTTTCAATAGTCTTTTAAGTCCCTGTTTGAGTAGTAGTGGCTTATGGTTTCCTACTACCCACTTACTCCGGAGAATAAATCTTCCTATCAGTTCTTCAATTTATCTTGCGGGTGTTACTGCAGATGGCGTTAACTAGTCCTAGCCACTTACCAGAAGTTAGGAACTCATAACAGATGTACGTATCCTGCAGTAGTCCAGGCAGTCGTAGTTTAAACTATAGGACTCAGTTTGAGTTTGAATATCTCAGTGCAAGTTCTCTTATTATTTTTCTGTAAAAGCAGCAAAGCAGCGAGATAGACAGAACAGCCCTAGCCTTCACCCTTCAACCGTGAGTTTGCCAGGCACTGTAAAGCTGTGGCAAGGAGGAATGAATTCAAACTGAAAGAGTAGGTTTAGATTTGATGTTAGGAAGAAATTCTTTACGGTGAGAGTGTTGCGGCACTGGAACAGGTTGCCCCGAGAAGTAGTGGATGCCTCATCCCTGTCAGTGTTCAAGACCGGGTTGGATGGAGTTTTGAGCAACTTGTTCTAGTAAAAGGTGTCCCTGCCCATGGCAGGGGGATTGGAACTAAGTGATCTTTAAGGTGCCTTCCAACCAAAACCATTCTATGACTCTGTGATTCTAACCTGCCCCAGCAAGATCTGTTGGAATTGGGCTGTAAACACCTTGGCCCCTGTAGGTGAAACAAATTATTAACAAGGCTGTTTGCACCTCGGAATAACTCACCAGTTCCTGGGAAGGCTTTGTATAACAGGCTGCCAAATCCTTCAGCTTTTGAATTTGCCAGATGTATCCATTGAGAAATTAGGGAGACTCGCGTACTTCTGCAAAATTGGATTTGGTCTTAGCCTGGTTTTTCCCAGGGAGTTGTTAATTTCATAAAGCTGTATGCTGGTGTTCAGGAAAAGAGAAAGATAGAAAGAAAAACAGAGAGGAACATTTTTTAGCACGTGACAATGTGAAGGGCAGTGTTGGTGGGCCTTGTTCAGTGATTCACGCTATGCTTCCCTTAGATTGCAGAAATGAAGAAACCTCAATACCTCTTGAGCACTTCTTATGAGCAGTAAATGCAGTGCAGAAAGAAAAGTGATGTCTGTAGGGCTTTATAAAGCTTCCTGTAACAGCGTTTAACTTAGTGGGTTTTTTTCAATATAACCTGTAATGACCTAGCTGACTGGCCTTCATTCACTTTGCAGGGCTTTCTACAGAACAGGAGTGAAATCAGCAATCACAGGAGGGAAATTAAAAATTTTTTCAAGTTCTTTCTGTGAGTTCAATGCCAAGATTTAAAGCCAATTTTTAATGGATTTTTTTTCCTGTTGATTGGCTTCGCCCCAAGTCACATCGTTTTCAGTGAATCTGTTGAGAGTAACACAGTGCCTGACATTATAAGGTGTAATAAGTTGGAATTTGGAAAGAGTCCTCCATCTATTTGTATGAAGTAAGCAGCTTGAAAGGTGATGCAACAGAGTAACACTGGGATTTTAAAGCAGTGAAAATTTTATTTGTGTAACTCCTCCATACTGGTTTTTTGTTGGGTTTTTTTTTGAGCAAAAGTTGAAATGAGAAATGAGTTAAGACTGAAGGTGTTGGAAGGGTACAGGTGGTAGGTCTTTTGTTCTGTGGCTCTTAGCAAAAGAAACAAGCTTTGGCCCTGGTAAATTCCTCTGTGGCATAGAAAAAAGAAGCAGCATGGAAAGCTGGATAATTGCCACATCTTTGTGAACACACAGCTCCATTGAGGGGAAGAAAACACAGATCTTGCATCGGCATTTCCAGTGTGAAACAGCCTCAAGCCTTGCTTTCCCCTTCTCAGTTGTGCAGTGGCTGTAGCAGCTTGCGTGTGGAAGATCAGTAGTGTAGATCTTACGGAACACATGGGGTAAGGAAGGTGTTTGTCCTTGTCCTATAAATACACAAGGTTCTATTCTTTTTATTATTAATTTGCAACAGTGGTTTAATAGTGATTTGTTTCCTTAGATGCTCTGTGTGGAACACTTCTGGCACACAGAACCATATAATGAGGCATTATACAAGATGAATTTAATAAAAAAAACCCCTCCGCATCTTGTTCAGCTCCATTTTGGGAAGCAAGGATGGAATATCACCACTGATTAAATGTATCTGGTATTAACTCTGCCAATGAAAAAGAAATGGTGCTGGGGTAGAAATTTGGAAGTGGTTTAGAGAAAACAGCTAGTGGAGCAAAGAGGTTAGGAAGAAGATGAAACATTAAAAGCTGTTTTAAAATGATGATGTGTTCTAGCTAAAATAATGCGTAAGCTCTCACGCATTTCATACAAGGAGATGAAAGCAACCCCCTCCCTTTAGACTAAAATAGGTACGTAGCTTGCCTAAACTTTGCTTCCAGAAAGTCTTGATTTTTTATCATTTTGTGCTATTTAACCTTATACTTGGTAAAACTTGTGGTTACATGTGGTGCTAACCAAACAGCAGGAATGCACTACTCTGATGGTCTGGCTGTATGTCTAACTCCTCTTTTTCTGTAGTACCATTTCATTGTCTCTTTGGGGCTGAACTAGAAAATATGCTCGACCTGAGTCTGCTATCAGTGATGACGACAGCACAAATTTAGAATTTCAAAGAAGATAACTTGACTGTTAGATTTCAGAAGACTTTCCCCCCACTTGTAATAATTCGAAAATTTCAACTGTGCTGAAGCAGTACTGTGGAAAATCTTCTTTTGAGTTCATATCCTGATTTCCCAGGGCACTATTCATGCCCCAAACTCCCTGCTGGTGAGATGATCCCAGACTGTGTAGAGCCGACACACTCCTGCCCTGTAGGGTAAGCAGATCCCGGGAGCACACACAGGCCTGGGATGGTCCCACCACCATCCAAGGGTATCTTTTCCATCAGAACATAGCTCTGAATCCCAGAACAGGGAGGTCTCAGAGCAGGTATCACCTGAGATTAGTCCTGCACTACCAGTTTGAGAGCTGTGGGTGAGAGTGTGTATCCAGGAGCCTGTTAGCCTTAAGTTGGTGTAATGGCCCTGGAGAATTTCTGCTGATACCCTCATTTGCTCAGATTGAGCACAGGAGACAACAACGCGACGTTAATTTACTTTTGTCTCTTTGTTTAGCAAATGAAACATTCGTTTTATGTTCAAATATATATGTAGAATTTTAATCTAGATGTATTTAACAGACAACAAATAAAAATTATGCTTTGTGGGCATCTCGCTAGTGTTGAAAAACAGGAAGCTAATGCCTGCAGTAAGCAGCACCATCTAAAGCAGTACCTAACTGTGTTAGATCTCATAAATCCTTTATACTTAAAGGAAAAGAAATTCTGCTTGCTCTAACATGAAATGTAAAACTTTCTACCTCGAGCGACAAACCCATCTGTCAAAGCTAGTCTGTAAAGCAGAGCCCCTCTGGATGATCTGAAGGGCAGAAAACAGCTGTGCTGTATTCCAGGCTCGCATTTGTTAGCAAATAGTCTTTGGGTAATATTTATCGATGCACTGGTCTTGCTTTAAGAAAACCCAAGCCGGTTGCGTGTGTATGTGCCGAGAAGTTTAGCCCCAAAGAACAAGTTTGGAAAGGCAGAAGGAAATGGAGACCTGCCAAGCTTGTTGGCTGGAGTCATGGACAAGAGCAAGGCCTGTCTGAACTGCCACTCAGTTTTTATTCTGCGAGTTTGCAGGGTTAGTGATTAGAGTGGCTTTCGCCCAATTATGCTGTGATTATTCCGCTGCACTGTAATTGACTGGGGAGATATGCTAATACCTGTCATTTGGGATGATAAAAGATGAGCGGAGGACGCAATGCATTATTTAGCTGGCTGTGTGATAGATGAGGGATGCGCAGAGTGCTTTAATTGCTGAGAAGAGAGGTTAAGCTGAACGAACGGATGAATTAGAAATGAGTTTTTTTATGGCTTGTGGAAAAGTGAAATAAAGGGAAATGTGCTTTAAAACTGTAGCAGCAGATAGAAGCAAACACAACAAGACGAGGTCTTTTAGGCAGCTTACTCTCTTAATTTAAATATACAAGACAAAACACGTTTGAGTGTTCAGTAAATAATAGTAACAATAATGATAAGAAATGCTCGGTGAGTTCATATCCTTGCCAAGAAAATCGTTGTAAAAGGAGCTGGTTTTGTTTGAGGTGATATTTGGTGATTTGGAACCTTTTCAATTTCCTTTGCAGTTCAGACCTTTAAAACCTCGTTTGCAAGGGCTGTGGTACCACTGGTGAACAGTGTTTCGTGTGCATAGGTCAGCTATAGATTTACATAAATAATATCAGGCACACACATACATATATACACACACAGACACGCAAATTCTCTGGAGTATATGTGTTATACAGTTAATAAGTGCACAGAGAGAGAAGTGAGATAAAATGAATATTCATAATGGTTGGAGGAGTGTAGCGATACAATTAGCAAGAGTACACAAATAACTCACAAGTGACAAAGCTTTTTACCCTTTGGGTGGGAAGGTCATTAGAAACTGTATCTTCTTTAAAAAAAAAATAAAAAATTAGCCATTGAAAAACAGTGAAGGCGACCAGTAATTTTCCTGTTGTGGCGTTTTTCTCATTTACATGAGCCTCTGCCTGTGGTTCAGAAAAATATTTGGAGTCTTTTCCGTAAAGATGTGAGTCAGGTTTTTGGAAAGGACTTCCAGTTTGCAGTTAGGAAAATAAGGTATCTGTCTGTAATAGACTGAACCTTTATAAAATGGAGGATATTATCTGCAGTGTGGTAGACTTGTCCCCAAACCTGTCTAACTGCTGGCAGGCTGCTGCTTGTCCATTGCAGTACATTTGGTTTTTTCCAGAAAATACTGGCTCTTGAGCCATTATTATTGAACGATAATGAATTTGTCTAGAGTACCATGCCTGGTGAGCTGGATGCCAGCTTGAGATGGATGCGCTACGTAGGTACGTACTCTGCTGCTGAATTAGAGTCTGCAGGGCCTGATCACTCTCCCAAATATATTCGTCACCTTGTTCTTTCTGCTGTTCACCAAAATTTCTTTATGGCTGATTTTCATCATCTTAGTTGGGGACTGGCAACTTTACAGCTGTGGCCATTGTTAACCTAATTTTTTTTTCTTGAGTTAGTTTTAAAAGAGCAGTTTATGAGGCAGTTTGCTGCTTTTATGGAGCAATTCATATTGCTATCTGCTGGTTAGTATAATTTTCTAAAATGACCATTTGGATTTCAGAATGTGAATGCTTCTGGTTGCACCTTGGCTTCTCTCCATTAGCTGAATGGATACAGCTCTCGGAAAAGCTGTGCATCTTTGAAGAAAGAAGCAGTAAAATGTTCTAATGTTATTGTTTTATGGAGTGTTATATAGAAAAACCTTAACTCTTAAAAATCCCTTATTAACCATTTTTAAAGATGTTACGAGAGAAAGTTTTTTCTACATGACTTAATTTAAAATAAAATATGAATGTAAAAGAAGTGGAATTTCTGGTCCAGAGAGAGACCCAGGCACTTTTGCTTCCTAAGGTGGGATACCCCTGGCAGCAACCAGTGTTGGGGAGCTTGGTCAGTGCTTGGGACACTTCTGGGGTCTTTCACATCAGTGAAGAGCCGATCAGAGATTGGTCTACTGTAGTATAAGCTGCAGTCGTGGTCTAGCAGCACACAGATGAGAAGAGGCTAATGGAAAAGAGCAGGGGAGCTGCTGCTCACCATGGTTTCCAGGTGGCAGTGGGTGCCTCCAGAATGTGTTCAGAAGCAGCAGGATGTGACCCACAATGCCATCAGCCTAGTAACTTCTGACATGACAAATCCCTTTTTTGGGGTTTGAATCCTTCTGCCGTTTTTGTGGTTTGTAGCCTCCTGGAGTTTTCTCTTGTTCTCTGGGTTGTGATGGACCCCTGCAGTTGGGAAGGGAATGGGGCCCAGCCCTGCTCCGTTTTCAGATAGCATCAGCACCTTGGGAAATGATCTTATCCAACTGCACGTATGCGGTCAGCTGTTCATCTGCTTTGTGTAAGTACGTGTGAATACAGTGAGGGTAAGGCTGCTAACTGTTTTCAGGCTCTTCCCTGCAAAGCACTACTTTGTTATGCCATTTACAAAGCATCCGATGACTTTCAGCATGTTGTAACCATGAAATCAGCATGCAGTTTAGAGTGTTTTCTTTCTCCTTGAACAATAAATTTTAATTTATCCAGGAAAATAAAAATCTCTTATGATACAACAGCAAAGCATTGCCAAGAATGAGCCATTTTTCAGAACCCAGCTTTACCAATCAAAGATTCATCATCGTTACATGTGTTGTGTATATACAGGTGTGTGCTTTTGCATAAACATGTAAATACATGTGTAACGCACATAAAATTTATCTGTTACCTGAACAAAGAATCCATACAGTTAATTTCTGTATTGTGTTGTGATGTAAATATGTATTTGTCAGGGAATTTTGGATTATTCTGCTGTGTCCTAAGAGGTACCTACAAAAGTTGCAGGTGGGAAGATTACTTAAATTAACACCCTATATACCTGAACTAAACACTTTGCTTATGATCAGCTGAAATGAATTATAGGAAGGAATATAGTGTTAGTTCATAATAGTTAATCTTTGTTATTTTTTTCTTTAATGTGTTGCTAGGTCAATTGCGCAACTTTAGTCCCCAGTTGTCACTTGGCTTATTGCTATTTCTCTACATGTAAGGATCTGTAATTTAGATTTTCAGGTGAAAATAACTTTATTTTGTTACTTATAAGAGATGAAACATATTTGACTTACATTGTTGGAAATAAGCGGTAAGAAACTTTAACAGATCTATCAATCAAAACAGCAGTTTTATTTCTTGTATTATTAGCTCCTGAGGCTTTGCTGCAGCATGTGAGAGGTAATTTCTTACCACAGGTTTCTCTTGCTGTGCACTTGATGTACTTCTGGAGTGGGCGGTGAAAACTGTACGTTTTATTTTGTTTTCAGCGTTTCAGTCACAAGGTTTTGATGATCTCAGTATGTTTGGGTATGATCTAAGAAATCTTGAAAAGCCACTAAGGCAATAGGAAACAGAGGTCAGGAGAGAATGTAGTAATTTTTTAGACTTAAAAACACGGGGCGCGGGAGGGGAGCAGAACTGCTCTTATAATGCTTTATGAAAGCAAACCAACAACAAAACTTGAAAATTTCAAAGCATCCTTTCCTTTTCATAGTTTTCCATGAGGGCTCTATATACATTTTGCGTGCTGCTCTAGGCTCAGTTTGTGAAGCGCACTCTGGATTCTGTGAGTGATGCTTGTGGTGGTTTTTGATCCCTAGATCAATCCCAGTGATGGGATTTTATTGAAGCCTCTAGTGGGTGAAACATGAGACAAGGCAACAGAAGCTCCTTTGATAGTGCCTGTGTAGTGCCCTAGAAGAGGTAGTGATGTCATCCAGAAGCAGCTATTTGGGAACCACAGAGGGCGGTACTGGAGAGAGCACTTTCCTTGACTCATCTGGCACAAACATGGACCCGGTATAGAATTTTATTCAGAAAGAGGGAGGCAATTCCTTTCCCACCCAGTTTTTCAAATAATTTTAAACAACATCATCCCAGAGCCCTCCATCCTTGAATTTCAAATTGCTCAGCTATGTGAAGATTAATAGGCATGGCTATGTGTAAAGCCAGGCACATGATTCCAGGGCTTCAGTTTGGACAGAAACCTCTGTGTTCATGTATAACTGTGTAAATACGCACACACACACGTACACAATGTACACACAATAAGAGTTTTCTTACCCCAGTGGAAAAAGGCTTTTTGTGTTTCCTGAGAGAAAAAAACAGTGTAAAGTATAAGAGACTAGGCCCAAGATTTGGGATAGAGATGTTATTCTGAATTGATAAGAACGGCTGTGAGTTAAAAAGAAATGTATGGGGAGGGTAAAAAATAACCATTCATTTCCAGCTAGCTGTACCATTAACAATTTTTGAATTTAGAGGACAGTGTAGTATCTTTCTATCCAGGGAGAGCACTAAGCTGTAAGTGACTTTGCTTTATACTTAAAAAAAAAAAATCTATTTGTTGTTCTGTATTAAACTTATTGCAAAGATTACTAAGCGATTTGATATTTACTCAATAATGCCCATGAGCAGTAATTACTGAGTCATGATACATAGTTAGCTTTTTGGTGGGAGACTGAAGGGGAGTATGACCAGCATTGTATTTTCAGCTTCAAAAAAAAGACATTTCAACAGTTCTAAGCAGACAGGGGAACAGAAAATGCTGCTGTTTGGAGGCCTGAAATTTTACTTTTATCATTTGTTTTAAATGCTTCAAAGGTAATAAAACATATTATAAGAGTCTAAATTATTTTAGGGGGAAGGGAATTTACTTCTGTGGTTGTTGCTTAATCAACATCTACTCTGCCACTTCACATCAGCTTCTGTCCTCTTTCCAAGTGAATTAGTTCTTTGGGCAGCACGTTAAGAGGAAGTGTATTGTTCTTGGCAGGGCACTTGAATTTCTAATTATCAGATTCCTGCCTTAATTGCAATTACCTGGACACCCAGGCAGAGTGAACTTTTGGAAAAGAATGTAATTAGTGCAGAAGAAACCTTGCTGCCAACTGCTTGTCTGGATATCTACACTAAGCAGAACCTTGATAAGTTCACATCTCTGCAGACAAGCTATCAATCCATTGAGATGCTGCCCAAATCTTGCGCAAATCTGTTGAATTTAGGGAGAAAGAGGGACTGTCCTGAGAGAAATGTCTTCGCTTTTTGTAGGTGTTCATCAGATGCAGAATTTGTTCAAATAAATGGCAATAGTAAATTGTGATCTGCGTGGGATAAATGAGGTGCACAGAGTAATTCAATACAAGTAAAAATAAACAAATTAGATCCTTTCTTTCCAATAATGTTTCTAGTAAGCCATTCTTTGCATACAACTACAAAAACAAAATGTTGCCAACCCAGAAGGAATCTTGCAAAACCACACTTTAGAGCAGAGGTGGACCCATAGTAAGGGTAGTTGTGAATACAAGTTGCAGCATATGCTGATTATAAGCTGAAATCACTTGGCTTAAGGGCCTCCGGAAAGGTTTACTGCATCAGGCTTTTATTGTCAGCTCCCCTGTGTTGGCTCACAGGAAAATTAAGTTTAATTGATGAAAAATGAGAGAAAAGAAATTTAAAAATTACTACTTAAAAAAAAAAAAAAATTACTGAAAACTGTCGTTCTGTAATTGCAACCTTTTAGTAATTCAGCTTTCAAATAACGTTGCTGATGAGGACATTGAAAAACTTCTGTGTTAAAACATTTTATGTACTTTGTGGGGTCTTTGATTCTTTCCTTGATCTCTTTTAATTAAAAAAAAAAAAAAACCACAACAAAAAACAAAACCTCACAGAAACATTGATGTGATTGATCCCTTTGAGGTCAGGGACGGACACACTTTGTCTCCATGGTGGTAGCCAGTTGTAACGTATCGGTGTCACTTATTGATGGACTGAAAATAAGAGAGCCTCTCAGATAAGTGCCTTCTGTTTGTATAGAGAGAGTTATAAAACTGCTTTGTTCTTTCAAAAATGCAGTTAAGAGCACTTCAAATGAGCTGCTCAAATGCTAGGCTTCCCGAGCTCGCATAATGGCGAAAGGGCTGTGGTGGGAAGGGCGGCGGTGGTGTAAAATTCTTCCAGTTGCTTTGAAATAACACAGGGCAAGAGGAGATGGAGGAGGTGGGCTGATGAAGCCCTGGTGAATAGTTAACTGGTTTAAATTCAATTACTGGGCTATTGAAGTCGTTAACAAGTACATCAATATGGTTTTTATTAACAAAAGTTTTCCTGTCACATATGGCGTGGTTGGCAGCAAGAACTTATGCTCAGTCAGCCTGGTTGCATAGACAAACCCTGTTCACTCAAATCCCAGGGGCTGTTACCCATCCTTCACTTTTGCCAAAATAGAAGTGAGGATACTAGAGGCTTTGGGACGTAATTCATGAGATTCAAGGTCAGCAACCTTGATGGGCTCAGTACTGGGCGTCTTACGTAGCTTCTAAATTTTGCATTTGTGAAGAGAAGGTGATTTGAAAAGTTTGTCTATTGCAAGGTTTTCCTTACCATTTTATCTCTCTGCTCCCTGTTTAAATTTGCCTGTTCTCAGATATACTCTTTTTTTTTTTTCATCATACTCAGTCACACTCTTTTTTTCAAACAAGTATAGTTGGAGAAAGCCACATTTTTCTTTCTGTTTTAGCAAGAATATAGATCTCTGTGCTTCTTGTGCTGGAAAATAATGCAGACATATTAGTATTGGGCAGAATATTAGAGAGAGTGTGTGATACTCATACACACAGGCAAGCAAAAGTTTGAAAGACAAGTTATGTTTTTCAGGTCCTGTATTGAAACACTATGAAGTCCTTTCTTTTTAGGCTTCTTAGAACTAATGGAAAATTAGAGTATTTTTACAGGATCTCAAGCGCTATTAAATTTGAAAAGCCTTGGCAAGAAGTATGATAACAAACATATTTTGAATATCGGATAAGCTGTTTTTCCCTGTCCTTCAAAAATGAATAGAGAAGGGAAACCTAGATGTACTATAAGCACAGTGCAAAAAAGAAGGGGGGGAAAAAAAGACAATTTGCAGTATTTCTTCCTTGTTTTAATTTTGGTGGTCTTTTAACTATAGTACTAAAAGAGTCGCATATGTGGATATAGCTCCCTAATTGTTACAACTGAGAAGAATTCACTAGATGAGAGCTCAGTGACCACTAGCCATGGCCATGGCTTCTAGCATCAGCAAAGTTATTAATATGTCTTTGCGTGGTCACTTCACACAGGAAACCTTAAGAGAGTTATTTTTAGCATTCTCATATTTTTTTAATTTGGATGTTTTCTGGTAATAAGTGGCTTATTTTTGTCCCCCTCCATCTTTCACTAGGAACAAACACAGGGTATCTTTTGTTTTCTTCGTTTTCCATATTTTTATGCCCTTGCTACGTTTTCTTCCATACTGCTAAATATACTTCCTCATACCTTTCTTTCCAAAAAATCACAGTCCATTTCAATGTTGAAGACTACTGGAAGAAAAAGGAAATTTGCAGCCGTTTTAACGTGTGGATGGCAATGGGTGGATGAAAAAGACTTACTCGTAACTGGTAGTTTTGCTGTTCCCTGCAAAAATAAATTAAACCACAGATTCTAGAAAGTGAAAGTGCACCTGATTAATATTCTGTATCATAATTAGAGCAGGTCTTAATATTTCGGGTTATAGTCCTGGTGCATGTAATATCAAAGTACTAAGTTGTACCAAAAGCTAGTGTGGAATCAAATAGTGAATCCCTGTGACTTCCCAGTTGCTCAGAGTGATCAAAAGGCCATCTCTTCTGAGGATGAATGGGGGACTGTTTGCCCCAGGATGATTGCTGGTTTTGCACCTAAGCTAGAATGCATCTCTCATCATACGTATCTGTGTGCTGCCGCTAAAGTGAGCAGAGTAGACATTATGATTTGCACTTTGCTTCCTTTTGTTTTGAATTCAAAGGCCATCCCTAATTGATGGAGGTTTCCTTTACGATGCACTTATTTTCAAATCCATCATGCAGTGCTTCTGCTGCCCCTTGCCTTCGTGGATGTGCTGGTCTTTGACCCAGAACTGGTAAATGAACCCTGCAGGGAAATCATTAGAGAATTGGAACAGTTGCAGTGGAGGGACCAAGGGTCAAACCATTACCTCTCGGTAGGACCGTCGACTTAAATTGGACTTCTTACTTTTCGGAAGCAGGTCAAGTGTCAGGGACAGCTGAAGTGGTCAGGTACAAGCCAATACAGACCATGGACACAGTTTGGGGGTTTTAGCTTAAAAAATTAGGCCTAGGTAGGACGAATTTAGTGTAATGATGCCTTCACTGCTTCTCTCCTCTTTTCTGCCTTTAAAAAGCAAAATTAAAATGCTGAGAAGTCAACAGGAGCCCACACTCTGACATTAATGTGCTATTTGTGATCTTTTGGCATAATCATAATTTTTTAGAGTAGTTGGTTCAACCTTTTTAGTGTTTCCTTGCAGTTTTCTTTGATTGAAAAATAACAAATGATATTTTGTAACAAGAAAATACCTCCATAATTCTTAATGAAAAATATACCTCCTGCTCTTTTTTCCCTTCCTCAACTGTACTTTGCATAATTTTTTCATATTCTTAATGAATGTAAAATGACCTTTTTCAGACTGTACAAAAGAACTATTTCCTGCTCGTAGAGGAAAAACTCCACACTAGTGTATCTGTGGAAACGAAACATACTGCTGAATATGAGAAAATATTTAATGATTTAATTTAGAAATTTGATGACCTTGAAACATTTTTATAATATTTTCTATAATTTTTAGTGTGTAACTATGTAAAATAAGTGTAAGATATCAAAAGTGCCAAAAAGCCATGGATGTCATGCTACTGAAATACAACTAAAAGCACTGCAGAACAAATTAGTTGGTACCAAAAATTTTTTTTAAAAAAAAAAGGTCTGTGAAACCTGAAGTTCTCACTGTGACATAAAAGCACTGCAGAGATCCCTTAGAAACATCATTCTCCTTGTCTCTGTCCACTACCATTCATAACACAGCAGTTAATAGGTTTAGGTCACTCTCTGCCTTGTGTAAGGAGTTCTCCTTTTCTGAAATAATTAATGAGGTGCAAGAATTAACACAAACCTGTGTTTGAGTGAGTGGGCTGAAACCCAGCTCTTCTTTTGAAATGGGTGGCAGAGGAGTTTTTCTACAGAAGCAAATATGTTTTGATCAGGGAAGATATCTGATACATAAATGTTTTTAAAATACTAATAAGAAAAAAATGAGGAAAAAAATATATATAAATATATAAATCCTGCTTTGACTGGAGTATCCTGCTCTCAGAAATACCTGTACTTCTGATATATATGTACACCCGTACTTGAGATCCACAGAAGTCAGGAGTGGAACTGCTCACCCTCTCCAGCTGTGAGGGACAGACTGTGTGAGGAGAGCCATGCTAGATCGCAGGTGCCCTGCTTCCTGGCTTGTGATTAACAAAGTGGGCCATCTTCCCGGGCTGGTTCTTTTATATTTTCCTCTGTGGGTAGGGAGGAACAAAAATGTTAAGTTTCATGCATTACCCTTTGAGAGCTTATGATTCTTTTTTTCTTCTTTTCCCCACTCCTGCTTTGTAGAAAATCTGAGTGAGTGAGATACTGTATTTTGTCAGACGAAACCTCCGCCTCTGCGGGGTGCCCGGTGGGTTTGGGCGATGGCTGCAGCAGGGACCGCGTCTGTTGAGGCTGCGCAGCCCGGAGCGCGCTGGCAGCAGACGGCAGGTGACCCGCTGGTCGGCTCTCAGGGGTCTTGGGCCCCGCTGTGCAGTGCTCCCCACTGCTGGTGGTGCCACAGGTCTCTGCCTACGACTGCAGCAGCAAGCCACCAGGGGTGGTGAAGGAACTGCCTGCCAGGATGGTGCCGGCACAGGAGTTGGGGGCCCAAAGCAAGATGGTGGGGAGCGAGAGGATCTCAGCAAAGGGAAGAGGCTGGAAATAGAGCAGCATCTCCATTTCTGTACCTGCAGAAGGGATTTCAGCATGCCCTATGCCCTGACAGCACACTGTCTACTGATCAAAAGGGACCGAGGAACTGAACCAGCGGTAAACTGGCCAGCTCCTTCCACTTCCAGCTCCTCTTTCCTCTCAAGAAGTCTGGAGCCAAGAAGCACACCATTGGCGTGCAGAAAGAGAGTGGCTTCCCTAGTGCCTTCGGTATTGTGTCTAGTAGAAGCCAACTTGATGGGGTCAGCCATTTGGAAAGTGGCTGTGTGTGTGCCCGCTGTTGGAAGGGAGAGGCTGCTGCCCTTCTGCCAGGGTGGGCTGTGGGGCGAGGGCACACGGAAGCATGGCCGGCAGCCCACTGCCTGAGGTACAAACCCTGCCTCGGCACAGAAGCGAAAGGGAGGAGGTTGGCAGCCTCTGAAACTTAAACAGGGAGATTTTTCATTCACAAAGGCTGTTCCAGCAACTCCTGGTGTTGATAATGATGAATGGTGTGTAATGAAGGGCTGCACAGCTCACAGAAACAGTTCTTTGAACATGGCTTTTCTGCTGTGGTGCGTCAGGACTAACAACCTGACTTCTTTTGATAGCAGGTGATGGGATAGGAAGCAAACTGGAAGGAAAATTATTTTCTTGAGTTTCTGACAGAAGGCATGCAGGGCAGCAGGGTTTTTCCCTGTTACTTATGTAGTTTTTGCTTTAAAAGCTAAGGATTAAAGTTTACAGTAGGAGTAACATTGGTCGGGTTATAGCCAACTAGAAAGATAGACACAATCATTTAATGAACTGGTACATTGGCGTTCAGTACAGTTCACAGGAGGGAGCAGTGTTTTGGGCAAGGGGGGGTGGCAGGTGAGAAATTATGTTCTCTACCACCTCACTTGTGTTGGAAGGGATGGTGACGGAGAAGTGTTTTTCCTACTGCCCTGTATAACATAAGGCCTGTTATTTTATTTACTTTTAAATTACTGGTGATGTTTCTGAGGTCGTGAACCTTTGAGTTGTATTAACATCTTTACTTTTTTTTTTATTCCAGAGTAATACATAGAAAATAAAAATATTCTAGAGATAGCATTGCTGATCTCTGAATTTCCCGTAATATTCTGAAAAGCACTACATCTGCAACTTGAAATCGGCATGCGTTACATAATAGTGTTAATTTATTCAAACTGCATCTAGTTTTATGTAAAGTTTACTTTTCACTCAGTTATATAGGTGTGAATAGATAGGTGGGTATTTATATGGGAAATATGAGCTGTTTTCACTTAGTTCTTTGTTAACTTCTGACAGGAGAGGAAGAACCAACACTTGAGATGTTAAGAACTTTTCCCTCCCTTCTTTGCACAGTTGTACTCCCAGAGTTACCGGTTCTACTTCCTCTCTGTTTAAAAATTCAGTAAGAGAAGAAAGTTAACACTAAATGTCACTTTATAATTGCAGTAATGATCACACAGTTGTGCTTTGCTAGTTGTATAATGCACGTCAGAATCAGTTTAGGAGCTCAGCCTCATTTCCTGCCCAGATGTAATTCTGGTGACCATTATTACAGTAGTAAGACTCTCCTCATTTCATTATGGCCACGGTCTGAGGGAGGCCTGCACGGCATCGCGGAGGCCGGCGAGGAAGGATGTTGCAGCTCTGGGTTAGCTGAGCATAAGCCAGTGCAGGGAGTTCGCGTGGTGGATAGGGTGGCTGCACACAGCATAGGTGGCTCCAGCACATGTGACCCAGTGTGAATTAGGGAAAAAAAAAAGGAAAAAAGGTGTGCCCTTCTTTCTTATGAAATGTTGTCTTTATTTATGTTCATGTGAAATTCTGAGGAGGAGCTCTTACACTTAAATGAACCTGCGAGCAGCCCATAGAAAAGCAAGTGCCTGCAGCGCTAATAATGAGAACTGACAAGGCGATCCTGCTGTGTTTATTTATGACCTTCTGCCTTTGTTAGCTCTTGTGAGAAATTCCTCTCTAACCATAACAATATTGCTGGAGCTTGGCACTGCACTGAGGAATCCTACGGCGCCCCGAGGCCGCCCACTGGCACGGGTACAGCTCGCAACAGATTGGCATGGTTGTTGAAATTTTCATATGTTTTCCCTTTATTTATTTTTTTACTTAATTCATCAGGCTGTTTCTTCCTTTGGTACATTTGTTTTTTCTGACAAGCACCCTTCAGAAATATTTTGAGACTCTGTGAAGATCCAATTTACTGATTTGCTTTTTTTCTCTCTTTTTTGGTGATCTAATGAATAACTTGGAGGATGAAATGAACTGTGACTTGATAGTTCCATCAGGTAGATCTTCTTAGAAGCTGTGATATAGGTGGTGGGCTTTTTAAAGAAAGGCAGTGTAGAAACACTGATTCTATTTGTGGTCTTCAAGACAAAATACTGCAAAGAGGGGACTGGGACAGGAGCTCAGGCAAAACTGCTGCAAAACAGTAACGACCTTACAAGCTGTGTAGCAAAACTTCATAAGGTTAAGAACCATATCCTTCTGAAGTTATAGCACTTACAAACCATACCTTGACGCAGATGGCTCTTTTACCGTGTTTCTGTCAGATGCATTCCCCAGAAGACCTCTTGGCCCAGCTCCCTAAGCAGTGTTATGTAGCTGAGGTGGGCTTGAAGGGTGGAGAATCAGCAATAGGTGAGGCTGCACCTGAAGATCTAACAGGGCTAAAGTCTCTCCTTCCTTCATCTTGCCAAGACCAGGATGCAGCCATTGATTAGCGCCCCACATGCAGTTCCTCAAGCTGCTGCATGTGATGGGGGATTTCCATGGGGTAACAGCAGCAGCCAGAGAGGAGAGCAATGGATCACTGCCTTACAAGATCCTGGGAAACCCTCTTTCAAAGAAGCTTCCATCTGCAGTCTTTTCTTTTTCCACCTGTGTCATGTTATGTGAAATGTTTTTTCACACCACTTATGAATGCTCTTGAAATTCAGTGCAACAAAAATAGATATCAGTGGGGGAAAGAGTTCTCTGTTATTGTATTTACAAACATTTTATACAAGTGGCTTCCGAATGGCAGCACTGTTAGCTGTGGTACTGCAGTGGTGCTTGCTGGAGGGAGCTGCAGTAAGGACGTATCCCGGCAGGTGTTGGGGAAGGACAGTTGGCAATTCAGGTGAAGAGCTGGATAAAGCACCATCATACAAGAAGGCAGATGGAAGTGTCCTGCTCAGGAAGGCTGCACCAAGTGTCCACCCGTTGTATTCCCTGGAGTGGCAGCTGCATTTTTGCAAATCACAATTGCTGTATACCAAACATCTGACCCTTGCTTTCTTGGCATTTTTTCAGTGTTTTTAGTAGCACTGCATAATGTATAATAGGAAAAACTGTAAAATTGAACCATGCTCAGGCACACAAAAAACTGACAAAAAGCTGGCTTTCATAATTCACCATGGGTATCTTTCCTTTGTATGATATATTAATTAAAGAACAGTAGTAATTGGTCTATTGGGGGTTTTTTCACTAGATTGAATAGTCTGCATGGTTTAACACTTCTGTAGTGACACTTCCACGTGTTTCCTCATTTGTTGGATTTCAGGAGTGCATCTAAAATTATGAACCTGTTGGATAAAGATTAGCTTAATTCACTCAGCAATCAAGACAACCATGTCATTATCTTAGCCTTGAGATACCTCTTCCCACCCCAGGAGCAAAGTCTGTAAGCTGTGGCTGGGACAGCAAGCTTAGCAGTAGACGGGGGAGGGTATTGGCCTTTCAGAACTTTTTCTTAATGCTTAATTGAAGCGCTACAAGTTATCCTTCCTACTAGGCTAATCAAGACATCATTTCAAAAGGAAAACTGAGACCAACATCCTCTTCCAGAATTTCAAAAGCCTTTTGAAATTTATGTAGAGGTTTCTGAAACCTGAGTTCTACACAGGTTTGTTAAAGGCGTATCATCTCAAAATACCGTGTTTCCTTGCTGCTCAATTATTTTGCACGATAGCGTGCACAGCAAGCACTGAATTACTGCAAGGAAAGGTGAATTCCGGAGTCTCAGGTGTTGAGGGAGACTGGTTCTAGCTGCCAAGTGTGAGAAACAATCTGAAAGTTTATTTTCTGCTTTATTACTGTCTTGGATTTCATTTTCCAGTCTTTTCCCAGGTTACTGGAGAATGTAGAGGTGGGAGGGGTTGAGTGAACAGCTCTTGAAGGGTAATTGTTTAGGTTTGCTGCTGTGGCCCGCAGACCTCAGAAAGAAGTAAGCAGTTTGTGTGCGCAGGGGGTGAGGAGCAAAGCAGAGGCAGAGTGGTCACAGCCCCGTTCATTTGTGCTTTGCTGATCGCTGAACTGTGCACTGCTGGGCAGCATTGGGTTCAGTAAAGGAAGAGAAAGAGGGAGGAGGATGAGAGATTTTTGCGTGATGCTGAGAGAATGAGCCTGGGGTGGCAAAGTAGGCTGAATTTACTGAAGTAAACCTTATGACACTCATTTCTGCCTGATACCCCAATATAACACTGCATATCCAGTATTTTAAATGGGACTTAATTCATTAATTAATGTTGTTCTCAGAGGGACCTTTATTCAGTTCCTTAAAAAGGAAGTCTTTTTAACATTTATCCGTGTTTTTGATGTATACATTTTCTCCTCCTTTCTGCTTCTGATTCAAGAGGAAGAGATGAAAAGTTAACAGAGCATCTGTGTTTTTGAAGTTTAAGATGTGTCTGAGGCTTATTTGCCATCTCATTGAATTGTGGTATTTGGTTACAGGGTGTTGTGGGAGAGAGAAGAAAGAGACGCAGTATGATGCATGCACAAGCCCTAAGCTAATGAAAAACTGTGTTTTGTAGATCCTTATTCCCACAGTAACCTGCCGGAACATCCTTTTTTATCAAACCATACCTCTACAAAAGGTATTAATATGAAAAAAAGAATAAAAAAGACAAGTCCTGGAGATCAAGAGTTTTTAAACCTTGGGCGTACGGGTGTATAGGTTCATCAGTTGTTTCAGCCCTTTGTCGTGCTCCATGCGTAGGTGGCCGTGGGCTGTCAGAACAGCTCACTTGTTACTGTGGCATGGAAAGATCTGCTTTCAGAGGTCAGTGGGCAGTTGGTTGTTGCCCCACCACTTTTTCTGTTCTCTCAACTGCAGTCTCCAAATCAGATACTATTGTAGGTCCAAACTTTTAAGCATGGCTAATGCCTTCTGAATGCCATGTGGGATAGTATGAAAAGCACACGTAGAAAGATGTTAATTAGTAATGGCAAAATAGGTGTACTGTGACTCAGGGTATGTCTGTAGTAGTAAACAGTAAGGTACATTCAGCCACATGAGGTTGTGTGGTCGTGTTTAAAGAGCTTCTCCTACGTGAGCTGTCCTGCACAGACCTATTGAGAATTTCTGCAGTGCAGTCTCATGTGGGTGCCCTGCAGGACAGGCATGGTGTGAATTTTACCACATTTCATGTTATGGTGTTCTGAAGGTTTTTTTTGCTCCCTTCTGCTTGAGCCACACCTTCAAAATACCAGGTTCTTGAATACGTAGTCTCAAGGATAGATGATCCATGTCTGACTGCACGTGCTGCAAATTTCCAAAAGTGTGATGGCCAGAGTAGATGGAATAAAGGGAGTAAGCAATACTTCCTAATGCATCTTGCTGCTTCTCTTACTAAAATTTTTGATCTCTTCCAGATCTACTGTCACATAAGTTCTATTGGTAATGTCTTATTCTTTCTCACATGCTCTTGCTCAAATCTGTGTTTGTCCTTCTTGTGATTTGGTACTCCTCTCCTTGCTTACTTAGTCTGATTTCTTTCTACATCAGCTGTGAAAGTAGAACAAGTAGGTAACGGGAGGAGGAATAGCAGGTGCGTGGTGTTTTCCCTATGGGTTTGTGATGTTGAATTCAGCATGACCAGAAGCACAGCCAGGAAAATCTGGAGTGGTGAGCACGGGGGTCATGCAGTGGCAATTCAAATTCTAAGCTTGCTGCATAGAGGAAGGAGGATAGTGATCCCCAAAATAAGAAGCTCCAAAGAGCTTTAAAGGTTGTGTATCAGTACATGTTTTGCTTCAGTCAGCTTTCTCTCTGTTTTATCCTGCCAGTTTAGTCTGTCTTCTCCCTGGGGAGGCAACTGTAGGCTACATGATCTAGAAAATGGTTGTAATCCAAAGAGACACAATAAAAGGGAAGTTGTTATGTGTCACCTCACGGTTCTTTATATGAAAAAAAATTAAGTTTAACAGAAGGGATTTCATGTTTGGGAATGGTTAAAATTGGTACTATGGATGGGAAGTAGTATGAGTATGACTAAATTTTATTAGGTTGCCGTTACGCAAATATAACTTTCCTTTATTCTTCATTTGTTGTGGTTTTCATTTATTTGTTTGTTTGAAATGTTGATGATTTATTGATGATAAATGGCTGATGTTGGCTGGGAATTTTTCTTTGCTACAATACTGAAGAAACAAATGACTCCTAAGGGTTCATGACATTTTGGTTTTAAATTTTATTTCCAGAAATTCTACGTGCTAAGCATTCTGCGTCAGAAATAAACAGTGAAGTTCATATCTTGAGAGATACCTTGTTATTGTTTTTCTCTTCTGGAGATGTACTGTTTATTTTTGATATTAAAAAGTATTGTTGTCAGACAGGCTCTGTATCCTACCTCTTTACGGTCCTTGTTAGACTTTGTCAATTTGCTTTGTGAGCACGCAGGTTGTTAGTATTTATCCTTTCATACAGAGGAGTCAACGTTTATAAACTAGTGCCTGGTTTTTATGCCATTAGGAGATTCTTGATGCAGCTGTAGACTTGAGGAGCCCCCTTCCTGGTAACTGTCAGGGAGCTGCAGACCCCGTAATGAGTGGCACTCAGAACAGGCAGGGGGATGTGTGGCTGTCTGGGCTTTCGTCTGGTGCCTGGAAGCTACAGTGTCAGTTTTGAATTTCTAATTGCCCAGAGTTGTTTTTGGTGTAAAGCTTTTGTCTGGACAAGCAGAGAAGATCCCATCGTAGATCAGCGTAGGCACAGAAGTGCGCTTGTATCAATCTTAGTAACTTCTTCTCATCCTGTGTCTGATGGATACAAGCATCTTATGTTTTGTTCTTGGATTCCTGTATCCCCAGGTCATAACAAATAACAATTGTTGGTTTTAGTTAAAACAAACTTTTTATCTTACAAACACGGGTCCTTTGCTCGTTAATCAAGACAGAATTTTTCAGACTGGGAGTTAATACCATATCCAAATTACAAGTAAGAACTGTCCAGAACACTCATTTGTTTAGCAATTAGGTAGTAAGCTGTGATTTGAATCTGTTTTTCCAAGTCAGATTTTTGTAGATAGTTTCTTGAAGGCTGATCTAATTCCAGGATCCCATAGATTGAAAAGACATCAGGCAGGGCACTGGCACTGCGTTGTTTGTTTGATTGCACTTTTTCTTGGTTGCTTGGCTTTTGGGAAAAAGATTTTTACATCCTCAGGGACTTGGCTGCGTAACTTCTCAGGGAAAGTATTTGATACTGATCAGAGTTCTTGCAACACAGTTCAGTAACAGAGTTATTTTGAGAAGCATGTGAGGTCTGCAGAATGAAGGGAATGTGTTTCCCCAGCAAGTGGTGCTTTGTCACTAAATTTAGTGCAAGAAGCTAGTGTTTTTATCATATATTTAGAATTCCCTTAATCTAGAATATTGCATGAATAGTTTACCACATAGAGGTTTAAGTTAAAAACCTGGTAAAAAACCACTGAAACATAGAGTAAACAGAATTAAGTAAGACTTTTAGGTACCATTGTATAACTAAGAAGTATTTCTGCCCAACTGTTGTCAAAGTTTGTCTTTGTTTTGCAAGTGAAACAAGTCCTCTCCTTACTATAGCGTGTTCTGAGATAGAGTTGTGTTTGTCAATAGAATTCGAGC
This sequence comes from Pseudotriccus pelzelni, assembly GCA_035584735.1. Taxonomy (NCBI): domain Eukaryota; kingdom Metazoa; phylum Chordata; class Aves; order Passeriformes; family Tyrannidae; genus Pseudotriccus; species Pseudotriccus pelzelni. The sequence goes on along the minus strand of JAWMRA010000113.1, from coordinate 54,501,919 downwards.
TTTTTCCTCAAGGAGGTGTTTGTACTAGGAGTGATCGTCTCTACTTTTCCATCTCCAAACCTTAAATTATCAAGAATGAACCTTGTTTTCTCCTCCCAGAATTAATTTCAGCACTGTGGCAAAAATGTAATGGCAGCCTTGCTGTCTCCTGTTAATTTTTTAACCATGTGTGTTAGGTACATTTTTACACTTTTGCATAGCTAAGGGTAGTTATGCATCTGGTGTGGAAGGAAGACTCCGATGTAGGGGGGTAGCAGCCTTTGAAAATGAAAGGGTTTTCCATGTGGTCCCAATCGTTGCTGTGCCCATTTGTTTTTCCGGTTGTGTAGGCGATAGGAGGCTGTTAGCTCACTCGCTGCCTCCACAATATGACCAGCAGGGCCTTTGGAAGACTTCTTGAAACCTGCTATTATAGACTGCTTTGTGATGAAAAGAGGTCTTACAAATATCTTGAAATTTAAGCAGAGCTATTGTGGGTTTTTCTTTTGTGTGTGTATGTGTGTTTGTCAGCCAAATCATTTGTTCAAAGTTAATCTCAATTACGGAGCATATTGTTCATAATCCCCCATGGCTCCAAAACAATACCGGAGTGTATGTCTGCTTGAATATATATTTACAGACTTACATGTAAAATATGTTTGGTTGTATATATAATTTTACTTCTAAAGTGGTGATTCATGTTAAAGAGATGGATATTTCATGCGGGAATCCTGTCTTTTGAGCAGCACCATCCTCCATTCTAATGAAATACTGCAGGAAGGCCTGAATCGAATGAGCAGGGCTTTGATCCTGCAGCCAGTCAGTTGATGCAGTTCCGTATGCATAGCACTGGGATTCATGCTAGCAAAATGGATGGTAGGGTAGAGTCTGGGGGGGTTCAGCTTCTTGGAGACAGAGAGGTTTTGTGTGTCTTTGATTTTAATATCTACAGAATACCTCTGTTTTTCTTCTACTCCCTGAGCATAAAGGAACTGGTAGGCAGTAGTTGGAAAATTTAAATAAATCACAGGTTGTATGTGCTCTGCACAATCCCTGCAAGAAAGCCCCAAGCTGCAGTAACTTCTTGGTGAACTGGGGGTGTAATTTAGTGGCGTAGGAACTCCGCTAGCAAGGTGCCCCACACTTTTTCTTTTTACTGATTTTAGAGAAGGTGCTTATTCTTTTTAACTGTAAGTATTTAGCAAGGGATCCCTTTAGTAAAATCTTTCTTTATGTCTGCTGAGACATTGCTGAGCAAAGCTGCTATGTTCATGAAGTGTTTGTGGTGTAAATTTTTGCTCCATGGTGAATGCTGTAATCCTGTCACACTCAGAGTGTAAAATTGTGGTGGTATTACTGAGCTACTGCAGTCTCCTTTTTGCTGTTTATTGGATCTAGGCATGTTCCTTGAGTAAGTTAGTTATCCTATTATATATGGGTGTTTGTATTTTTTTCTTGTGCTTTCTTTGTAACTTTGGGTTTCCTGACTCTGTATAAGCAGTTTGCTTCCTTCTACCCCTTGCTGCCCACGTTGCAATAGTAAAGTGGTGTTCTGTTTCAAGAGTGTCTCTCCTGTCAGTCTGATAAGATCGTACCACCAGGAAGGCATAACATTATAATCCCAAGCACACTGTGATCCTGTTCATTTCAGCTCTTGTTCTTGTCAGAGGGACAAGAAAAAAGGTCATGCCTAGGTGGAAGGTGCGGCTAGAAGTGAAGATAGTTGGAGATAAAACACTTTGCTAAAATAGATAAATCCTACATGGGGACATTTCAGTTTGTAATCAAGGTATTATCTAGAAATGAACTTTGAAAGCTGGTTGGGGTGTCCTGAATAACACTGTCAGGCTATAAAGCTGGCATAGAGAATACAGAATATGTATTTGTGATGGAGGGGAATATTTTGTGCTTTTTTTTTCCCTTAGATTTGATGTCACATTTAAAAACACATTCATAAGAATACCATAGGTAAGAATAATAAGATTGCTCTACAAGGAACATCTATAAGAAACCCAAGATATCTGGTAGTTCTAAACTTGCTAGATTTTACTGGAAGAAATGAGTGCTTTCCAGAAAAAGCCTCTGAAATGAGACAAAATTTAAGACATGCCTTAGGGTAAGGGGACTCCAGCCCCTTAAAAGAATCTCAGCAATTACCTAACCTGCCAACTTTCCAACAAGATAAATGGAAGCACTGTAGCTTGAAGGTGCCTTGGTTTGAATGAGATGCAGTAAGTAAAGTCTCTCTGTTCTTTACAGGCATCATAGATCTGATAGTACTTATAAAAGAAGAATAGAGTTGGTGCCCTGCTGACTAAATTGTCCTCTAGAGGAGTATTAGTTACAGAGCTTCTTTGTTAACTAGGCTGTATGCTTAAACCGCTGTGAATTTCTCTTATTAGTAGGCTTTTTAATAGCTTTACATATGGATATGCTAAGTAAATGCAAGTGTATCCATGTAATTTACGTGTATAATGTGTACGTGTATAGTATTTTATATATAAATAAGTGTTTGTGATGTGGAATTTGCACAACTTCATTACTGTTCTGTTAAAATGAGGTAAAAGCAAGCATTAAAATACTAATAATAGGTGAACAGTTAATCGACTTCTGCTCTTTCTGTCCGGGTGCTTCACATAAAGTCTTTCTTCTGCTTCTCTTTAATTTCCCAATTAGTTTTTATGGATAACAGAGGTGTTTCTAAAGCCTTTGTATGCTGGAAGTTTCCCAGTTGCTCGCCTACTCAAGCTTTCTACATCAGAAGACTAAGTGAGGCCTCAAAGTGTATGTAAGGAAAAAAAACCAAAGCCCCAACCAAAAAAACCCCAACCCACACAAAAAACCATTCCATGCGGGACAGCTGATATTTCTCATTTTGCCCGCTGTAATACAAGGTAGAAGGTTGTATGGCACAACACAGGCTGCTAGAGGGACAACAGTTGCCTTTCATGCCATCCTGAGAGCAACCTCATTCTTGGCTTTCTTGATGGGTCTGATGAATGAACACTACCATAGCATCCTCAGCAGATGAGCTGATCGTGACGTTCCCCATTCCTGGGAGGAAATCCTGGTGCTTACACAAGGCTCTGGGGAGCGTGCTGAGCCTGCCAGTCTGCTCCCTCAGCCCGCGCTGCATGAGGGTGACGTGGCTTCACTCTTTAAATAGGCTGGCGTCGTGCAAGTTTTTCTTTTCCACTTTTGTGAAGGAGTTACATCAGGTGGGTGAGGAAGTCCCTGGAAGGCAGGCACTTGAGGAAATGCCTGGAACTCATCAGTTGCTTCACCCTTGCAGGAGGCTGGAGAAGTTAGATGCAACCTGATGGGAAAAGTGAATTTCATTGCTGTCCCCGAGTTTTGCCTTAGTCTGGGAACAGCAGATAATTTCATCATGGACAGTGCTGCTTCATGGCTTTTTCATTATCCTGGCAAATTCGTTTTTTGAAGTACCTTGCAGCTTGCTGAAACAAATGAAGGCTTTATTCCACATCCTTTTAAAATCTCTGTTACTCTAAATGTTAACCTGTGTGTTTTCTATATCTTCTATCAGTTGGGTGCCTATCTGGTTTTTTACACAGAATTTTTATTCCTTTAGAATAGGTTGTATTCCGCTACATCCCATTTTCAGGGGTTTATTACATGCTTTTTAGCAGCATTTGTTTTATCAGCACTTCCTGCAGCATTTGTTACACATCACGACAGCAGCAATTTGATTCCATTTAGAAGAATACCATATTATGTATGGAAAAGCAGCTATTGCTTACCTGTTTGCCAAATACATTCTACTATGAAAAATGTCTAGTGATGCTCTACACAGTACCAAGTTGTGTTATTTCTTGTTTACATTTTCTACAGTTAATAGTTTCAAAAAAGAAACAATGAAAATAGTTTATTGCCCATTTCACAATTAAATTTCCATTTGTAGGGATTTGGAAGTGTATTCTCGAGTGAATACTGCTTCCACACACAGACCAAAGTTTCAGATTTAATTTTTGCATTTCTTGTGCCTAATGAAATGCACATACAATTTCATGCTCATCAGAAAAAGCAAAATTTAACTTGTGGTTAGAATTGTTCTCAAAGTGTTTGTGAAAATTCATTGGAAATAAGGTCTGCAAGAGATCCTGCAGAGAGCTAAGTCAGTTGGGCCATATTTACTAACCTAATGGACAAAGAGGAATAACATGTAGCATTCTAGGTGGCTTCTAATGAGTTTTATCAGTGCTTAAACCATTAATCCTTCTCTTCCCATGCCTTGGAAGACTATGTCTGTCTGTTGGGACAGACTGGCCGTGAGCCTCCCTCATAATGTAGCCAGCATCGGGCAGGACTCTACTTCAAAGTACACCACATGTGTTTCATCCATGTTCAGTCACTTCTAAAAACTTTATTTTTTTGTTATGAAAATTAGGCAGCACTAAGGCTTTGCTTCCTGAACTTCTTGCTCAGGCAAAGCCCGGTTCTGTTTGTGCTACTTGGACGAGGGGTCCCGTTGTCTGTGGTGCAACCACTTGCATGAGCCAAACAAGTGAAGTCCACGTCAGCCAAAGTGGCGCACTCTGTCATCCCAGTTATTGGAAGCCTCAGAGGTCATTTAATGACCTATTTGATATGTGAGGTAGCTCTCTGCCTTTCGTTTGTTCCTTAAATTGCTAATAGAAATAGTAACACGCTCCTTGACTTGTTCACTGCCAATAGCTACAGAAGCACAGCTATTGGCACTTCTCAGTTTGTATGAGGTTTTTCTGTGATGCTTAGGAATTAACATTTTTCCTGACATTTGGGGAGCATGTGCTTGCTTTGTCACAGCATTGTTGGTTTTTCATATCTGATCTTAAAATTATTTAAAAAACCAAATTACTCCCACAGATTCAGTGACCAGTGTTAGAGCTTCAGGGGGTACGTCCGGTAGTTCATAGTTAGAATTCAGTTGTACTGTGACCTGCAAAGGAAATTTCATATTGAAAATGAAGCAGTTATGAACTGAAATGAAGTAACTGTTTAGCAGTGTATTCAGATGAAATTGAAGAGAAACTGTGAGCTGTACACTGGTATTTGATGGACCTGTAGAAGCAACCTTCATTGCTCCTCGATGGCCAGCCGGTCCAGTCCTGCTGCTGAGGGCAGGGCCTCTTATCATGTCTCTGCTGCAAGGCAAAGGAGCTGCATGGGAGCGTTAGAAGGGCTGTGTATTTTACACCCTTCTCTCGATGTGATAATGGCTTAGAGTGAAGTGTATAAGCTGTGACTGTAACGGTAGCAAACCACAAAATGAAATACTATGTGGAAGTGAAACTGATGTATCATTTTCATTAGTTTTGGTATGCTCAGGCAGAATTTGTGGGATTAATTTTGAAAGCTTAATCCAGATGGAAAAGGTTAAATTCAATGCTGAGTGAATCGGGTTCCAATTCATCTGTTGCCCTTGCTTGTTCTTTTTCTCAAAAGAATTAGAGATTAAGCGGAGAATTGTTCGTACTATCCTTGTTTCCTGCCATCATTTAACTACATGAACCAACATTAAAGACAACCTCTCAGTTACCTGCTGCAATAAGTAAACGAATGGACCTCATTGCCATGCCAGTCTTGAGTCCTGTGGCCTTGAGTATTAGTTCATGCAACCACTTACGTTCTTTTTTCCTTTTTCCTCAGGATTTATCTGGATCAATTGACGACTTGCCGACTGGAACTGAAGCAACCCTGAGCTCAGCTGTTAGCGCGTCAGGCTCTACAAGCAGCCAAGGGGAGCAGAGCAACCCTGCACAGTCTCCGTTCTCCCCTCATGCTTCTCCACATCTCTCTGGCATCCCTGGGGGCCCATCGCCTTCCCCCGTAGGCTCACCTGTTGGAAGCAACCAGTCAAGATCTGGTCCCATTTCTCCAGCAAGTATTCCAGGTAAGTTTGTTCCAACAAACAAAATTAAACCAATAAATAGGTTTATTAAGTACATAAAATATTCCTGTATATTTTCTGAGAATCCTGGATTTTTAGGGCCCTTTTCTGAAAAAAATGCATGCTTAGAGCAGGAGTAAATTCCATCTAAACTTCAACTGCCAAGCCCTCAGAGTGCTCTGAACTTGACTCCCCGTAACTGTTTGATAAATGTTTTTATCATCAAGCGTGACTACTTGATTGTAGTTTTTGTATTTAGTTTGTGTGTCATCTGTCACAGATTTCTCTCTTACTATTTACAGAGTCCTTTTTTAGTTCTAGCAGTGTATTTTTGTTGGGTTTGACTCCTGAGCTTGTATGGTGGTTACAGACCTACAGGACGAGGTAGAGATTTTCCAATCCCGTATTGTGACAGTGTAATTTTGGATACGAATACAGAATATTGTAGGAGATCTATCTTAATATTTGTAAAAGGAATTCAGCCCCACCAGTAATAACTGGAATACCAGTGGCATGCTTGCCACTCGCTCTCTTGTGCAACATACAGAGTATGACGCATAGTCATTCATGTACATTCAGAAATTTGTGGAAATCTGTTAAGATACCCAGAAGAAAAAAAAATTGCATGCATTAATTCCAATTCTTACCCATCTGGCATGTTACTTGCAGGGATTCAGGCAACAATGTGTATTTGGTATTTCAGATGAGTTTATTCTCTTTCTGATGCTCAAGTTTTTTTATTATTTTCTGACATTGTGAATACTAGGGGAATTCCTAAGAGTGTGAGAGTGCTGACATTACCCTAGGGATAACATCAGTTGCTGACAAAACCACAAAACAATAAACATGGAGCTCAGTTAAAAGAAACAAAAGCAGTGGTGCCTTTTCATTAGATGACTTGAGTGTTGCTGTAAACCAAGTGCAGATTAAAATTCAGTGAGTAGCGTGTGTTTTGGTATTTGATACAAAGGTATCTGTGTAAAATGTTTCTGCCTGTTTGTATACAGAGGTTAAACTAGATAAGCAAAGGGAAGTAAGCTCAGTACACACAGGAATGTTGCATACTAGATGTGGCCTGAGCATGTCAAGCCCTGATGCTGTGTGCATGCCCTGCAGTTATTTCTTCCATCTCCAGCCACTCTGACTGGCAGCACATTCTCAGGTGGAGCAGGAATAATGGGGACAGAGTCAGGACTAGAATATTTGCTTTATATGCAGTGTGGTAGCTTTGTGTTTGCAGGGTAGTTCCCAGTACATGGGGCAGAAATCCATCCCTGTTGTTACGTGAAGCCAGGTAGTCCACCTGGCTGGAAAGGTGACGTTTTCCCACAGTCAGGTTCAGGCAAGTAAGTGGATTGTCATTTTAGCAGCCTGACTGCTGAATAGGGAAAGAATGTTGAGACGTTGAAAATAGTTTTATTGCAGCCGTGATAGGTAAGGACGGGAATAAGACAATGGGAAATAAGTAGGGGAAAGTAATAACTTTTATGAAACCAATTGATCCCTGTGGGGTAAAAATAGAAGGGATGTGGGCTCAGAGGTCAGAGTCAGAGTCACTTCCTCATTTCAGCAGAGCCCCAAAAGCTTGTTTTTGTAACTCTCCTAGTGAAAAGCATTGCCTCTTCATACAAATTGTTCCACCATTTTGCACAGTGGTTTTCTCGTCTGCTGTGGAAACACAAAAGCAGTTCTTTCTCAGGAAAGATTTTTATGAATGGTGCTAAATCAAAATCGTCTGCCACTGTTTCCCTGTCATAGACCAGCTCTTGGTCTTTGCAGCTCTTCTGCTAAAGGTGAACTCCCAGGCATGAGCTAAGGTGGAGCTCTCTGGAGAGGAGACAGACAGCTGCCATAACATCACTGCTGATGCTGGTGCCGTGTTTCTCAAGCTACAAAATGACACTACTAAGGCTACTATTTAAAACCCTGTGATTAGTGGCATGCCACTGGGTGGTGGGGCTTTCAAGCTGTACGAATTAGACTGTGCTTTCCCCTAAGTGTGTTCCCATCATTGTGCACCATTATGAGGACTTTGGTACCTTTTATCATCAGCCAGATTTATGAGACCCTGTGAAAAAGTAGCACAGAGCTTGTTTGCATTTCTGTGGCTGTTTGCAGTGTTCAGGTTGTGGCCGTTTTTAAACATAGATTGTGTACTACAGTACCTTGCCTTGAATAATTTTGTTCACTGCTATTTTCCTCTCCGTTCTCACCCTACCCTTGTTTGTTCTGACCTCATTCCTCTCCTATTACCTCCTGCAATGTTGTGCCACAGCTTCTCAATGTGACATAGATTGGCTCTTTCAATCATTCTCTCTCCAGCAAGTCATTGTAAAATGAGCAGCTGTTGTGTTGCTGATAGCTATGGCTAGGGAAAGCCAAAATGTTGCAGGGGGTTCTTGGTGGGAAGGCCGTTAAAATAAAGGTGTTGCTTTCCCAGGGTTTACTGGAAGAGAAGCATCCTTTTCCCAATGCCTCCTTCCTTGCGACAAAATTGAAGACTAATTTAACATCAAAAGGGCAGACAAACAAACAGCCCCCTATTAAACCTCCCAAATGGCTGATTCTCCTCTACTGCGTGTTTAAGCTGTCTCTGCACCCCACTGCAACCCTGCCACCCTGCATTGCTTTCTGCTGCACGCCACGAATTTCACAGGAACAGCCTGGCACAGGCAGCACTGACATTGGCACGTCCCTAGCTCAGTGGGCATTTCCTTCCTGTGCTCTCTGAAATACTGGATGGATATTTTGTGTGGTAAGTGGCACACACATATACAGCCTTTGTTTCCATTCGCGTTATTGGAATAGATTGAGGAGATTAAGTCCTAAGAGCAGAAAAAGCAACTTGGATGGCTTTTGTTCAGAAAGGTGTTTTTCTCTCAAAATGCTTAACACTTCTTGTTCAGACACGCGTTCATTACAGGGCTGAAATCCTACTCTTCTATGATTTTTACTGATTCAAAATGACAATTTGATTTCCTGTTAAGTAGATCATTATTTTGCTTTGCCAGAAATCCTGATCTCTTTATTTTGTAGCCCTCTTTATAATTAGGGTACATGGTCTTCCAGAGAATGAGATGAGATGCCCTGCACTGCTTTGGGTCTTGAACTGTGCCTGATTCAACCCTAAACCATTAGTGGAAGCTGATGCAGCACATCATCCAAATGCACTGCTGTTGCCAGAAGATTTAGTGGCTGTTAATTTCACTTTTCTCTTTTTTTTTTCCTTTCCCTCCAACCATTCCAGTTTACTAACAAAGCAAAAATGTAAATAAGCTAAGCTCTCCTTTCTCCCCCCGTCCCCAGTTTTGCTCTCACTGGCCAAAGGCTTTTGTCAGCTCTTTCTCCCTTGCGGTGTAAGCAGCAAAAATTTTTAATATTAAGAGTTCTGTGGAAGATTGCTGATAGGCCAGGAATCCCTTAACCCATGATGGACAAGCAGATCTTGTGCAAGTTAATAGATTCTATTGTTTTTAAACCCCTACAGCAATTTTTACCTGTGTGGAAGAGAAAGGTGTGCTATACTAAGAATGAATAGCAAAATGCTGCCTTTAGAAATATGTAAACACATTTTTTTTCACAGAGATTAGTATTTTGACTTGTGCTTTTAATGTTGTGTGTACTTTCTGAAGAAACAACCTTAATTTCACTCTGTTAAACATCAGTTACACTGTTGTTTTTATTACGATTGATGTCTTCTTTCACTGAGGATACAGATGAAGTTAAAATTTTCCTAAAGAAATGCATTTGTGGATACTCTGGCTTGGGAATGTTATTGCCAGCCTTCTTAATTTATGCTAACCAGTGGTCAGCATCCTCCTCTGATTAAAAATACCTCGAATTTTTAATTCTGATAATTACATGAGTCAATAGATGTGTTCCGTTCAGTGTTCAACTCTACTTTCTGCAAACCTGGAGGTTTTATGCACCTGTATTGATCAGCTGTATGACTTGAATTCCAGGACCTGTCAGAATTACAGCGTTGCAGCCAGCACTCCAGGGAAAAAAAAAAGCCGGATGGGAATGGGATACCCAGAGAAAATGCTAACAGGAATTCTTGCCTTGATGTGGATGTTAGTCAGTGTGTGGCTAGATTAGAGTGATTTAAATGCTGAGAGATGAATAACATGAGCAATAGTCAATCATAGTCCAAAGGGACGTAGTACTGCAAAATCTGAAGAGGAGTGATGCTTTCTTTCATGCCTTATAAAAGAGAGGCCTTAGAATTGAACTGTTTCCAGAAGTTGCTACAGTAACACAAGCCAATAGGACAAATCTTGTTTTAAACAAGAATTTGGAAAAATCTTTTCCTTAGGATTGAGCTATCCCACATAGTTACCCCATGAACCACCACTACTCTGATATTGTATGGCACAGACTCCTTTTAAACGTTGTTTGAGGGACAGAAGACTACCGTATGAAAGTGATAAACACTGTTTAATGTCTTTGTCAGTGACGCGGGGAGTGGGATTGAGTGCACCCTCAGTGGGTTTGCCTGTATCAACCTCAACGAGGCAAAGTGCAGGCTCCTGTGCCTGAGTCGGGGCACTCCCAAGCTCAAGTACAGGCTGGGCAGAGAATGGATCAGGACTAGCCCTGGAGAGAAGAACTTAGTGGTATTGGTGGATGAGAAGCTCAACAAGACCTAGCAATGTGCACTGCAGCCCAGAGAACCAGCTGTATCCTGGGCTGCATCAAAAGAGGCACAACCAGCAGGTCAAGGGAGGTGATTCTTCCCCTCTGCTTTGCTCTGGTGAGATCCCACGTGGAGTAGCTGCGTCCAGTGGTGAGGCCTCCAACACAGGAAGAACCTATGTTGGAGTGGGTCCAGAGGAAGGCATGAAAATGATCACAGGGCTGGAGCATCTCTGCTATGAAGATAGGGTGAGAGAGCTGGGGTTGCAGAGTCTAGAGAAGAGCAGGCTCTGGGGAGACCTTATAGCAGCCTTCCAATACTTAAAGGGGGCTTACAGCAAGGCAGGAGAGGAACTTTTTAAAAGGATATGTAGTGATAGGACAAGGGGGAATGGCTTTAAACTGAGAGTAGGTTTAGATTAGATTTTGAGAAGAAATTCTTTGCTGTGAGAGTAGTGAGGCACTGGAACAGGCTGCCCAGAGAAGCTGTAGATGCCCCATCCCTGGAAGTGTTCCAGGCCAGGTTGGATGAGGCTTTGAGCAACCTGGTCTAGTGGAAGGTGTCCCTGCCTGTGACGTGGGAATTGGAACTAGATGAACTTTAAGGTCCCTTCCAACTTAAACAATTCTGTGATTCTGTGAATTTGTAATACTGTGTTCTTGTTGAAGTTTTAGATACCCTAAAATAATTGCAAAATCAGAGAGGGAATTATATCTTTGTAAAATGGTTATGATCCCCCTGTCTAGAAAGATTATTTTAACACATCTATCAACGTTTCCCCCCTGGCTTCTCCGGAGGCAAAAATCTTGCAACAGCTTGTTGCAAGGAAGATGCATGCTGTTCATTGGCATCCAGACCAGAAAAAAAAAACAGAACACAAAATGCCATTGACGTAGCTATGTTCTTAATCACTGCTAGTGCACAAAACATCTATTCAGCAGTTTTGCAAATCTAGAATGCTTACAAAGTAAATATGTGAATGTTTCACATAGTAGTAGTTAAAAACCCTTTCTTTTGAATGGCTTGAACAACATTTAGAGTTTTTCTCTCTTTTCAATTGATGAAAACATAAGCATATTATAAGGTGCTCTAGCTCAAGGCATTGCTTCTAGCATGGGGAGCATCTAACCCATGATACTAGTTAGAATTCAGCCCAGGTCACAACTGATGAATAATCAGTTGTCTTAAGCCTTCATGAATTAAATAAATAATCACAGTTTAGTTTCATGAGGAGAGCCCACACTACAAAAGGCACTCCTATCACACTTGCAGTCTAGCCAGAGCTATCAAGGAGGTGTCCTCCTCTGCAGAGGTGCTCTTCCCAGAACAGGTGCAGGAGGTGAAATGAGACAGAGACATGCTGTTCAAGTTCTTCCTGTTAGGTTTTCCTGATGACAGAGAGTTTCCTGTACCGGCACCATCAACCTGCTGTTTTTTACTGGCCCAAAGTTAAGCATCAGATATAAAAACAAGTAAATCACCAAAACCATCATGCCCTGTGGTGGTTATTTTTTAGAGGTCGTTTAGGGGGTTTAGTTTTAAGTAGTTTCGGTTGCTTCATATCTGGTGTATCAGTGTTTATATTTCACAGTCACACATTTCAGTTTCATTGTTTAATTCCTGTGTAAGCCAGACACAAACATTTCTGCCCCATGCACTGAACCTCCTGAGAGGTCTGGGGAGCGCAGTGCTGAGAGTTGTCCAGCACCTTACAAAGGCTTCTTGTAAACCTCCCACAGATGGCCGGATCAGTGGTGCTCACATCTCCATAGCTGTGCTCTGCCCCATACCTGGTTTGTCCTCTCTGTTGATTCCTGCCAGGCCTTCTTTCATCATCCTGGCAATGGCTGAACAGCCAGCATGGCGGGGCATCTGCTGCTGTGGACACTGTGGCAGCGTGCGTATGACAGTCCACTTCTTGTAGCTCTGTGAGTCATTGGTAGCACCGTGCTGGTATAAATCCATCTAGAGTCTGAGGGCTGTTGAAATCCAATTAAAATATTTGCATAATTATGCATGTGCTCTGCTTCATGTAATAAAATTCAAAAATACTTAACCACAGCCACCAAGATTTGACAGGTATGTTTGTTGTTAGTTTCAGATGTATGCTTTAAGGCTAGCTTTGGACAATTATTGTTTACATTTGATCATTAACCTTTTCATTTCTTTCTAACTTTTTTTACTCGACCCACGTATGTTTTCATCAAGAAAATGAAAGCGGCATGTATTTGTTTTTGAATGTTTGGGGTTTTTTTTACTCTGTCATTACTTGGCTACACCAACATAGATTGTCTCTTTCTTGTGTTGGCAAATAGGGCATTAATTTACGCTTTATCGTAAGTGTAAAGGTTGTCTTTCGCTCCCTAGTCCCTTGCAATACTAAGCGGTGATTGATGAGCAAATGGGAAAAGTCTCTCACATCTCTATCAGTGTGTTTTTGTTGTTGTTGACAGATGGTTGTTATACCTAGATAAAATAGAGCGTAAATGTCATAAGTGGTTTGGTTTCTGTGATGGGATAGGCTGTTGCAGTTTTCAGTTTTTCAGTGGACTATGTGTCACTGCCATTAGAGATATTTAAAGTGGCCTTCATGCTTCATAGTTAGTGTCAGACTTGGCTAGACGGATACGTGGTGTGTCCCTCCTTAGAATAAGGAATCTGAACAATTAAAAATATGGCTCGAATTAATTCTGTCCCAGCTAGAAAATAGCCACTTAGCTTCAAAAGAAGAGCATTTTCACTACCTCCAAATAATATCTTTTTTAAAAAAATTAATGAAAAACAAGATATCCTTTCTCCTCCTTAGAGACAAAATTCATGCAGGTTGAGCTGCAGCTTGAAAGATTTGAGCGTCCCTTTGACGGCGTGACTCTGTAGGTGGATATGGAAGTCAAATTGCCAAGTGGGTTTTTAGAAAGCCAACACAAAAGAACAATTCACTCCGTTGGCAAGCTTTTCTGTTTGTTCCCCATTTCCAGATAACAGTGGACTCAAATTGTTGTGATGTGTTGATTGATTACAGCCGTTAAGTTTCTTAGTAATCAGTTTCATCACTTATTCTCAATTCATGCTTGCACCTTTGATTTCTCTTCCACAACAGGGTGATGTGGGTTGTCGTTGACTAATGAAGAACAGAATTGGTTTCGGCGTGAGACAAACGGAATGCCGACACCAATCCCAAAATGCATTAATCTTTAATAATCCACATCTGCATGTTTATAAATGATATAACCAGGGGTTGCTGATGTTGATACTCCCCCTTCCAAACAGAAGCTGACAATAGGAGTTGGTGTTTGCAAACTGCATGAGAGGCACGTGACCGCGCGTGGTGCGTGTGACCTTGCGGAGGGAGCTCGCCAGATGAAAGTTCTCGGTTGATTAAAAATACATGAAGAATTACTTTGCTTCTGCACCAGTCTTTGGAGCTTATCGCTGTCGGGCAAGATGAAATATGGCATGATAGATCTTGTCTTCTAGGGAGATCAGACCCACCAAATGGTTTTCGGAAGCGGGTTTGCCTCAAGGTGCTTTTATCCTTTATGCGTTCAACTTGCCCTTTTCTCCCCCATCCCTGAGAACCATTGAGACCAGGGCTGTGTGATGTGCAATATAATGCAGTAAGAAAAACTAGATTAGCTAGGAGTTCGTTCCTTTTGAGGGTAGTATTAGAGCACATACACTTTGCTAGTAAAATGCTCATTAATCACAGGCAATGACGTAGTATGAGGAGTAGCAGGCAGGACTAGCTAAATAGTTCACTGCCACATAGTGCTGCTCCAACATCCACCTGCTTGCTAAACCTGAGGGAGCCGGGAAGAGCAGGGAGGACTCAAACTCTATCGTTGATGGTGTTCTGAGTTAATGCTGCTTGATGATGAATATTTATTCTGAGGAATTCTTACATGTAGCCGGATCAAGAGAAAATAAATACAGATAAGAAACAGCAATTTCAGTTCACATTCACCCATTCTTTTCAGTCTTGCATATATTCACACTGCAGATGTCACAAATGAAAATTGATACAAGATTTGTTTAGAATTTGGCAATGTTAAAGTTAGGAATTAAGGTTTTTATTAGGTGGCAAATATTAGAATTGTATGTCTCCTACATCTGTTGTGCTTCTCGAGCTCTTAAATTCAGTTAACACAATGAGGAACAGCTTAGAGAAAAAAACCTCATAGTTATAAATGCAGTCTAGAGAATGAGCATTGCTAATGAAAAATTCTTCCTTTTGGAACTTGGATTTAATCCCTGAGTGGAATTCTGTAGTTTTAAGTTTCAGGTGTGTGGTAGGGTAGGTTTCATTTCTGGAAGGAAGAAATGAGTCAAATGTAAGAAAGAAATACTACTGTCTGCTTTGTTAGGAGCTTTTAGATATTTAGCACTTGCATCAATTACAATTTTATATTCTGGTTAATTGACATAAAGAAATTGAGAATGGTTTTTCACTAGCTGAAGTCTATGCTTTTTGCATTAACAAACATGTAATGATGTGTCCCAAGTAATTACGGATTACTAAATCCATACAACGCTTTGCAATCTTCTACTTCAGTCTAAATGCAAGCAAAACTGCCATTTTTATGAAAGGCTTGAAAGGACAGAGTGAAAAAAACACAGTATGATTACAGGGTTTGGATCATTCCCTAAAGAACATAGACACTTTTTTCCAAGGGTTTGCACAAATTTAAGAAAATATCATTTACAAAATCAAAAAGCAATTCAGGGGCCCCATAGAGGTGTGAGAGAAGGTGCTGGCAAGCTGTGGCCGCAGCCTCTCCCAACCCCTCTCGTACCAATTCACGCCGTCGCTTTGGAGGGACGTGGTGACACAGAGTGCAAAACATGTGGAGGGGCGGTTAAACGAGACTTTAGAGGGGGGAAAAAAGGAAATTAAGTCAGTGGCTGAGCTTTGAAGAAGTCTGTCTAGTGCAGAGCAGCGAGCGAGTGGGGAAGAAAGGAGCAAGCACCTCATCTAATCTTTCTCCTGGGGACCCAAGTGGACAAATTGGCAGCCCTGTTCACAGCCTTTCCCCCCCCACACACACTTTGTAGCGTAAGAACTGCTAATCGGATCCATGCTGCTGCAACTGTGGTTAGTTATTAACAGAATAAAAGCAGATTTCTTCAAAAGAACGGGTTGGGGAGAACGGCTCTACAAAATTGCAAGGTTGTTAGAATCTTAAATGCACAGCAGTCGGTTTTTTCCTATTCTGAATTAGGCGATGAATACGGCCTTTCATCTGTCACTGTGCCCATTTCTTCAGAAGACAGCCAAACATTAGGCTTCTCAAACAAAAAAAAAAAAAGAAAAAAAAATGTTTGAAAGAGGAAAAATATTGGGGAGCAGGAAGAATAGGAAAACGAGAAGGAGAAATCAGGTTTTGTTTTTATTAATTTGGCCTGGTGAGAGAAATACGAGCTTGCCTGCTCTATTCAGTTCCTGCATGCCAGCTGCTGTGAGCCACCATTTCTGAATGCAGGGATTAGAAAAGACTTAACTGGTTGCTATCCTGGGCTGCGCCATGGTGGATTGGCCTCCAGCAGAAATACCCTGGGCTGGAAACTCTCCCAAGCTTAATGGAAATAATGCATTAATTGGACGGGGAGTTAGGCAGAGGTGAAAGCAGAAAGAATTTGATTCCTCCAAATGAAACTTCTCATAACTGTAAAATGATATTACATGTCTGAGGTGGGTGTTACTGAGGATAGAAAAGCAGTGATTTCTAGATTTAGACTGACTTATGTCTTCATTTATACAAATAAATAAATGGTGCATCCTTAATTTTGAGGAGCTCTAGTGCTTTCCCAGTTTGCAGCAGGATTTTGGAATTTGTCGGAGAGGAATAGTCCTCAGGCAGACAGGTGCTTGCTATAACCTACTGGAAAGCCAGTCGTTATTCAGGTGAGTCGCAACCTTTTGAAGATTCCCATTGACAGCTTGCTTTGGGCTTTCTTCCAAAATCTCAGGGGAAAGTGCTTCACTTTGATCCAACTGCAGAGGTGACTTCTGGATGGGGCATGGATGAAGCAGACCCTCCTGGCAGTGTCTGTTGCTGCTCTCCCTTCCCTTCTGGAGCAAAATGAGCTTTGGCCTTGGAGGGCAATATATTTGCTTTCCTGCCCCTTGACACCAAGCCCATTGTCAGTTCAGGCAGTACTAACAATTATTTCACCTCCTACTCCTGAGTATTTGTTACAGCCTTCGTACTTTACTCAGAAGTTACACAACCTAGGAACAATACTTGGATGTCTAATTTGACACACCACAGTTTCAGCTACTTAATTCTTTTTCTGAAGTCCATAATATAATGAATTACTCTGTAGTAAAGGTGACAGTTGGATGGTGTTCTGTAATACCTTGGGACGACACACTGAATAATGAGGCTGAAACAAAATACTGAATAGCCACCTCATCCCGTCAGTGTCAGCTTTGCTTTGAATTAAATTTTATGTCAAACAAGTAGCTTCTACTCAGGAAATTAAGGTGTTTATACTGTTGCGTCTGAGCCGAGAAAAGACAGAGATAGGGTTCTCCAAGCCACTTTAGTTCAGTGTTGCATTTTTTAATGGGGATCTGAGAGCAATTTAGGACTTCAGTTATAGTGACATCTCTGGAACTCGCTCCTTGATATGGTAAATGTGACATAAATAGGAAAAAGAAGTTGAGAATGTAACTTTCAAGTGTTGGTAGTCTGAGTATTTCATACTTTTTTGAGAGGAAAAGTGTTTTTTTACCTTTTGTTGATTTCATGTGTATTGTGAGTGATAATCATGTATGTTAGGGAATCCTGTGTCTTTGAAGCATGATGCACTTTTTTTTAATAGGTAATATGGAAGATCAGGGCCCAACAATTGTCTTGATAAATTTTTGTAATGTAGAACATCCATAAGTTTATCATGAGTTGGTAAGTGTCCTGTTTAAAGAAGCTTTGCATTGCTGCTGTGGAACAAAGTAGTCACTTGCAAGTCTTGCCTCCAGCAAGCTACTCAGCCAGCCACCAAAAGCATCCCAGGGTGGGAGGCTTCTGGGTTTGGGCTGGAGCTTCTGGGTCAGGGAGGTAGAAATTGTCTCAGTGAGCAGGCTGCAGTGGATTCCCAGCATTGCTGGTGCTAGCAAAGGGTTATGAGCTGCAGTGTGGCACTGAGCAAAGCCAGAAGGTTTAGTCTGAGTGTACTTGACTCTGTGTGTCCCAGCACAGCCACAGCTGTTGTATCTGAAAGGGTCCTCATGTCTCAGGCCTTTTAAAACATCTGCACTCAGCTTACTGCATAGATATGAGGAAGGTTTTAATATTTTGTGTGTGTTAATTTGAGAGGATATGCAGACAGCCCCTGCTTTTTACTGGAATGAATAAGTAATTTTTTAAATGCTGTTGATACAGCAGGAAGCTTGGCTACAATGCATAAATTAAGGAAGAAAATCATCTTTATTCTTTAGGGGTCACAGGCTCTGTAAGATGAAGAGATAACACAAAACACATGACCAGTTTCCCTTTATGCTACCCATAGAAAAATTTCTCTCCTTTGAGGTCATTTTGCCTCACTTTCAATTTCCTGAAAAGCTCATTTGAAACACTCCCATATAGAGGTCTACTTATGTTCTTTCATTTCTGATGTAGGGATCTGAGACCCAGAATGTCCCTTCTGGTCTGTAAGCCTTTACTGTCACATCTACTGTGCGATGATTATCCCATTATTTTATCAGATTTCATCTTAATCACTAGATTTTCAGGACCTCATTATTCCTAAAAGGAAGTTGTTTCAAATTCCAGTAATGGTTTGATTATCATCCTAAACATCATGCTTTTTTTCCTCCCTGATATTTAGCTGCAAATATATTTTTAGAAAGAAGTCACAAAATCACAGCTTTAGTTTTTGTAATACTAAATAATACTTGCTCTTTGAGCCTCCTGTTATGTCATGTTGGTTCCCATTCCAGTTCACTTTTAGTCTTTCTACGTTTGTCTGTATGAAAGCTCACCAGTGACACATCAGCAGGGATGTTGTCTTATCTCTAATGGAAACAATCCTAATTCATCGTGGTAATAAATTTGTTTCTTTCAGTGCCACATCAAATGGTTAGTCACAACTATTCGTAGGTTACAACCGTTTTAGGTCAACAAATATGGTCAGATTTTTCCTTCCTTTTCTTCTCCCATTTCTACCTGATAACCTCCAGCTCTTCCATTACAAAAGACTTGTTTTTGTGAATATAAATGTTTGCGGTTTTGATAGTCCATCCTGAAAGGTGATCCAAAGGGTTTCTTAGGTAGCATTTTTATCATCTTTTGTATTAACTAAAAGTCCCTACTTTGTGATCAGCCAATATCATTAAATCCAATTCTAGCTCTTAATTCCTAAATTATATTGTGAATTGTCCCAAAGACAACCCACAAGATCTTTAACTTCTGTCTTTCCTTCAGCCTAATATTCCCCTTTCAACACAGGCTGTGATCGGTCCCCCATCCTCCTGTTTTCCAGTTCCTCACGCACCTTAAAATTCCTGTGCTGATATCCATCCCTCCTTCCCCCCTTAACCAGTAATTTCCCAGAGGGACCCTGTTATCCCTGAAGTGCTTTCTGGATTCAATTGGTCAGGCATAGTTCTCTGAGGTACCGAGTATTGCAGCTGAGCATCCTCCAGTGTCATTACAGTGGTGGGAGCAGAGAGCCCTCAGCATGATTCAAAATGTTACTGATGTGGACTGTAATTGACTGTAAGGAGCCCTCCTCAGCAGTTTATCGAAGGTCTGCTCTTGCTTGCTTTGTTGGCTCTAAGGAATTTACTTTTTACAGTTTAACTGCATGGCTGCAGTCATAATATAATCACTGTTTAGTACTTTTGTCAGTCCATGTCTTCCAAAGGTGCTGTGCAGTCTCTTCTGACTCAAGTAAGTGTAGATTTTCAAACTGCAAAATGTTTAAAAGCATTTCACATAATTTAAAAAATAGAAAACCAGCTTACAAATATGTCATTAAGCATTTTTAAATTCTTTTACCTCTTCAGCTGACCATTGGGGGTTTTTTAGAAGCAGACTCCATATTATATTGACTACTGGTTTTGGTAGCTTTAACAACTAACTGTACTGAATAGCTATATAAATTTGAATAGTGTTTTGGTCTTTTCAATAAAGAGGAAAGAAATAATGTGGCAGCTTTTATCCTTTTGACGTGCATTATTGCATTTTCTGTGAGTTTGCATAGTAAAAATATTGTGAAACATCCATAGTATTCACTTTGCATAAGTTTTGGCAGGTGGAGTATCTCACCAGTGTGGAAAAAATGCTGTACAAAACATGGGGAAATGTCATGGGTTTGCAGAAGTCCCCCTCCTTGGGGATTGAAAATAGTTTGTCCAGATGAATTTCCGGACAAAAGACAATCAGGAATTTAGGTGATGCCTTTGCCAATTACATCTTCAAGAAGAAACGGAAGAGAAGGTGGTGACGTAGGAGGATTTTTGGGCAGCCATGTAAGAGAGAAGACGTGGCAGGTCCCCCCAGGTGGGGGGGCCAGGCCTCTCTGCTCCCCCGGCCCTGGGCCAGGGGCAGGAGCAGCACTGAAGCTCCCCCTGACCATATGAGTAACAGAATGAAGAAAAAACTGTAAAGGAGAGCTTGGACTGTTGCAGAAGGAATTCCAGCCAGAGAGATAACGAAGCCTCCAAGGTCAGAGCTGGCAGCAGCAGGAGAGAGATGAGAAGCCGTGAAGGGGGGAGATAGCTCCTTCTCCCCCTTCTCCCTCTCTCTCTCCCTTCAGCAGGAAAAAAAGACTGAGATCTAAAAATCCCTGCTGCTTGTGGGACATTGCTGAGAAGCAGAGACAACTCCATTTGCAGCTTGAGGAACTCATGCTGG
>JAWMRA010000113.1:54248083-54481457 GCA_035584735.1 Pseudotriccus pelzelni | reverse complement strand
AAAATACCTCCTTCTCCTCCTGGACTGATACAAAGGGGGGAGGGATGTTTCTGTAAATACATAGTGCTTTTGTTTAAATAGAATTGTTATAGATGTAGTTGCTTAGTTTTATTTTTGCTAGTAATAAATTTTAATATTATTTTCTCCCCAATCAAGTCTCTTTGTCTGCATAAAACTTCTCTCACCTTCGAATAATTTGTGGGGGATGTGCTAAAAATTGTCCCCTAGGCAAACCCATGACAGGAAAGCTCATCCCTGTTTAAACTTCCATCTGTGTATTATTGGCTCAAAAGAGGCAGTAAGTAATCTGTCAGTGAAAAAAAATTATTGGATATTTTTTCCTCTCTTAAATAGCTGTAGAATTTATGTTAAAAAAGAAAAGAAGTTGTTTTTCTTTTGTCAAACTTTTCCTTCCCTAATAAAATACAAGTCTGTTAATGTATTATTTAAAGTGTCTTCCAAGAAATCACAACTGCAATACTGGTTGAAAGAGAGAAGGATTACTATCATTTAAAGAAAAGAAATGGAAAATCTTTAAGGTCATTTCTTTTCATGACAAAGAAACTTAAAAAGAATGGCAGACAGGATCTTCAAAGGTTTTTAAAGTCCTGTCATCAGCTCCCAATCAATAGGAGTTAGATACCCAAATTAAGAGTTCAGTTCAAGTCTTCAAAGGTATTTGGGTACTTAGCCTCCTTTTACCTTTCAGATCACTTCTAAGAATAAAATGGCAGTTTGACTAAAAACATTTTGATGCAATACCTTGATGTCCAGCATCTGGATAATCTGTAGCACCCACTGATAATTAGCATAGTGGATCCTTCTCTTGGAAGTTCATTCTTAGAGTATGTTTATGAAGTAGTTTTCCTTTGTGAAGCAAAAAATTTGCTTTAAACCTTGTTCAATACAGGAAAAAAACAGAAGTATGTGTAAAAAATGCACCTAGAAATTAGCATTAGTGTTTGCAGAGGCTAATAATTTCAGTACATTTGCAAAACTCCTGAGTCTGTATTGACTAAGGATACAGATGAAATTGATTTCCTTGTAACATTTCGTACATGTACTTTTCTAGACTTTGACTTTTCTGGTTTGTGCTTGCAAATCTGTGCAGGATAAGGTTCCTGACAGAGAACTGATGTTATTATCCATGGAAAAAATGTATAATACACAAAATATGTTGCCTAGCATAGTTATTCTATGCACTATGGCATCTCTCAAAGTTGCCGAGCCACCACCTAAAGGGGGACCCTGCTGAGCGCTGTGTGGTGCAGCCATGACTACTCTGCTTTTATTAATTTTTTTTAAGTGTTTGTAAAAATCTTAGATAGTTCCAATCTACTTAAAGCACTCTTGTCTGATAGTGGTGCCTCGGGCATACACAGTGGAAGTGGCAGTGCCCTGTGTTAACATGGAATTGCTGTTTGTTTACAGTCTTTGAGTCACTTCCTGTCAAGCCAAAAGCGTTCATTATAATGCAGGCACTTACTGTCTCCCCAGCCTGCTCTTGAGTGACATCAAAACATAATCCGGATTTTTTCATTATTATTGTCATATGCCTCAGAGTTCGTGAATGGGCCGTGGATCCCAAAGCCTCAGGCACTGAGTGGCATGTTTGGTCTTTTAGAGGAACAATTCTGCCTCTAGTCCAGCATTTGCATCTCTGAGACAGTTGTCACAGCTGCTCCTGGTAATGCTGAGTGTCATGTTTTTAGTGCAAATGCACCTCATCTGAATAGCTAGGCAGTGGTTACACTTCACGTTTTATAGATTTTCTTTTTGTTCTCTATCAGTCTGGCCTTTCTTTGGAGTTGGTTCTGAGAGCCGAACGCTTTGAGGATGAGAAGGGGATAGAGCAGGGCAGACACATTTTCTTTCCTGTGTTTATGTCCAACTTGGGGCTCTTCATGGCACTAAAGAGCAGGCCCTGCTGCCCCGCTGTCAGCCCAGCTACCAGCGCCAGGACTGTCCGCAGGATTCTTGCTCCTGCACTGCGGAGGGACAGCTGCTGAGCAGGAGGAAATGAGTCTCAGCAGGCACAAATCTATTGCCTCTGTGTTTTTTTTTCATTCCATTTCTTTCAAACGGAAAATAATCTGAACAGTTTCAGAGGATGAGGGATATAAATCTGTCTGCTGCTATTTATACCGTGCTCGTCACTGCAGTGTCTAAATGCTTTAAAGTATATATTTGCTGCCTAATCTGAGGTGGTCTTCAAGCCTCTTGGGCTGTCACGAGTAGGCATGTCTCAGACGAGGAGCGAAGAGGAGTCCTAGAGGATGTCCAGGTCTCATTGTTACTCCTGTGATGTGTTGACTCTTAGGCACAAGGCCCTTGGGGCATTGGGAGGGTGGTAGCATGGACCTCCCTGCTTGACACGGTGTTGAATGGTGACCCAGAGGAGTGACTTGCATCAGTGCAATAAAAGCCTGCGTTATTATCCATTAACATTGAAAGGGAACATTTTGTGTCCTGAGCCTCACAGACAGCACTGTGAGTGCTGTTCTTGTTTCAGTGGGTAGACAGCAGTGGATGAATTCTCTGGATGTCTTTTGAACGAAGTAATAAAAATGGATCTGTCTCTTCTGGCTAGTTATTTTAATAAATAACTTCCCTTTGCTTTTATTTGAATAATAAGATACCCCTTTTCTGTCTGATCTCTTTCAAACATGCTTCACTTTCACCACGTGCACCCACATATTAGTGTTTATTCCCATATTCTACATGGACATTCAAACAGTATTGAAACCACTGATTCATTGAAATAGTTTTTTAACTGTTGTTATTAGTCATTTTTGTATTGACCGAATTTTTCATTGGTAATATTGTTGGCAGCAGTCCATGTCTGCCTGGCTGGAGGCCAGTTTAAGCTCGGCAGGATGAGCCCTATTGTTCAGCAGTCTTGGATTTTGTTAAACTCTCTAACAGAAATATGTGTCAGGAGATTTGCAGCTATAAATTGGATCATGTTGGTGAGGTTGGGAACTCGCTCGATACAAAATTGAACATTTCGCCATGCCTGTTGCTAAATATGTTTGTGCATGTTACCTCCACGGGTTTCAAAAAATAAAAGAAAAAAATATGAAAAAAGTTAAACTTGTTGAGCTCTGTCTTTACTTTATATAGCTGGTACTTCCTTTGATGTTGAGTGGTTGAAAAATGCAGCAAGGCTTGGTTTTGTGCATTGAAATGTTAAAAGCAAGTCTGTTTTCCCTTTTTTCTCTGTGTGTTACAGGCAGTCAGATGCCACCGCAGCCTCCTGGCAGCCAGTCAGAATCCAGCTCCCACCCTGCCTTGAGCCAGTCACCAATGCCACAGGACCGAGGTTTGTTAGGTGTTGGGGCTTCTTTTAGTTGGTGCCAAATGCAGCCTTCATTGTCAGTTGCACATTAGCCATGTGAGATTTCCTGGTATTTCTTTTCTTCTCCCAGGGAAAATAATGACAGTCTTCATTGTAAGAGGCTTGAGGGGGGTGTTCCTTCTCTGGGGAAAGAGCAATGGAATAGCAGGTTGTAGCAAACTATAATTGACAACAAGGTTTTCTCAAAATATAGTGAATGCCCAGGGTGTAAAGACAGTTTCTGTAAATACTTGAGTCATGTCTTAGAGAATGCAACTTCTTTTTGTCTATCTTGAAATTAAGATACACAGAAATAGTGCTAGCAATGAGCACTACAGGTTTGCTACTGTTCTTAAAACTCTCATCTCTAATATTTTTGCGTGGACACGATAGTCTTCTATCCAGTCCTAGGATAAAAATACCTTTAAATATAAAAGGAAATCAAATATTTAGGTCAAATGGTTCAAA
This sequence comes from Pseudotriccus pelzelni, assembly GCA_035584735.1. NCBI lineage: Eukaryota > Metazoa > Chordata > Aves > Passeriformes > Tyrannidae > Pseudotriccus > Pseudotriccus pelzelni. The sequence continues at coordinate 54,477,652 of JAWMRA010000113.1, read as the reverse complement.
CATTTGGAAATCTTGCGGGAGAAAACATTGCAGGCAACAGCACAGTTCTAAAAGGGTGCTTCCTAGCAAATGCTCACAAAAATAAACTGAGCATTTTTTAATTAATGTTACCTTTTATAACTTGTAAGCCTTTTTCCTTTCACCTCCTTCCTCCCTAGCTCATGGAAGATAGTTGTCACAGCTTTGTTGTGTGGCCATACTATACAATCAACTGCTGTAAATTGGGCATCCTGACCATGCAGTGGTTAACATGTGCCAGTGACAGGCTTGCAAAACAGACACATGATAACTGTGATAAACATGGAGTTATTTATGAAATGCCCCTCCTAAAATGTCTTGCTTCCAGAAATATCCTAAGTAGCACCATATGGGGATACCATAAATACTAGAAGTTTTCTCACAGTGAAACAAGTTGAACTCACAGAATGACAAATTTCTGGGATAGCATCCAGGAGGAGCTAAGAGGACTCGCAAAGAAAAGCAGAGAGTCTTAATTTTTGCTGTTTTTCTGGGCTGATTGTCCCCTCCTCCAGGACTGCTGATTAATGAGAACATGAAATACAGAATTCCATGCTCATTTGTTTTGTTTTATTTTCAATCATTCTTTATATTCAGTTGTTATTGCAGGGACTTATTTTCTGCTTAAAAAAAATTTAGAATACTGTACATGTTTGGTGAGAAAAAGAACAGCCTCAGTATCCAGTACAAGTATATGATGTGTTGTACGGTAGAATGTCACAGGGCAGCAAGAATGGATCAAATGGAGGCTTTAAGGACCCAAACATCTCGCAAAGATGTTTGCATTTCCTGGCACAACTGGGTCTTGGCACAAAACGTTATTCTACCCAGTTATAATTGTTTCTGCAGTGTGTATTCCTCACCTGGCTTTGGGGGATGAGTTACGTAGGTCTGGCAGAGCTGGGAAAATCAAACCTCTCTGTTCTGCTGTAGAACAAAACTGGGGGTCCTTGTATGGTCGGGAGAGGCAGAGGGGTATTCAGAAGTAAAACAGAGAAGACAGGTGCCATAACTGAGAAGTCAAACAAGTAAATAACAGTGAGAGAAGGAAAATTTACAGATTAATTTAGTCTTCTTTTTTCCTTCTCTGCAGTGAGATTTGTAGGTATGTTCTTAGAGAAAATGTTTTTGTGAATATTGCAGGTTTTGAACACTTCATATGCAAAAACTGGTGTAATGTGCATGATCTTGTGACCCAGCTTGTACAAGAAGTCCATTTGGTTCTTGCGGGAGATTCAAAATTTGTAACTAGCTAGGTCATATTGATTTTGCAGAACATGTTCCCCAAAGCTTCTCTAAAGTCTGTGCTGTATGCACATAAACATGCGTGCATTCCCTTTTGTGCACTGTCATTGATTAGAGACTCCTTTGAAATGGAAAACTTCACCTTTTAAAAAGGCTGTTACATTAGTTGATTCCTTTGCTTGCTTGAACTGGTTTCCACTGAACTTGAAGAAAGGAAGGAGGGGGAATGATGGGGGCTCAAAGGGAAGGTGCTTGTCATTTACTGATAAAAACCCGAGCAGAAAATCGTTGCTGCTAAGGACACCTGATCCTTGGGCATCTGTTACAGTTAATTTAAACTCTCGGCTTACTGACACACTTTCACCCAAAAAAAGAAAAGAAAAAAAAAATAAATGAAAATGAAAAAAAAACCCCAGTGACATTACACTGGCTAAGGTAATGTTATTTGGGTTTGCACTTTGTGTAGCATTTTTTTTCTTGTTTAGAAAGAGAATTGGATGAACAAATGACTAGTAATCATTTCTTGAGCAGAATCTTCTGCTCTGAATACTTGAAAAAAATCTTGTTTATCAGCTATCGTGAAGCTGGACTGACAGGTGGAGTCTGAGCTTTAGCACTTTTGGATGCTAAACAACTACCTTGAGCAATTAAGTTTACATTTACTTTATTACGAAAGTGTTTGACTATATTTTACACTGCTTTCCATGGTTACTCAGCACCCAGCTGGGATTTTTATGTTTGCCTGCCTAAGAGTGTACATGCCCTGTCATACAGTGCAGCAAGAAGCAGTGAGCATATTTTTACATGTATACTCTATGTGCGGAAGGACAGGAGTGGTATTGTTGTGCGTTTATACAGCAGTAGAAATTTCTTGGGGGATTGTATTTTTTTGTCCTCTTCAGTTTTCTTTTTTATATAGCTTATTTCATGCTTTCTGTAATAAAATGCTTACTTTTTAAAAATAATTTTAAAATCTTTCACGTCCTGCTTGAGCTGTAGGACATTTGGACCTGGTCAGTGTAAATAGAGCATGCTATCCTAGGGACTTGTCTTCTTGTCTCAGGATTGGTAACTGGCCATTGTTGTTTGATGCCAAATCAGTGAAATGGTTTTAGTTCTACAAACTCATGATGTCTACCTAGGTAACAAGCAATTGCATTTACTTTTATGTACATAACCCATGTCTCAGCTTATGTGTCTTTGAAAGTTCTGGGACTTGAAGTAGGTCCCGTACGTCTTAACTGATTGTCAGAGCTGGAAAGCTTTGGGGATAGAGGGAGCAGGCTGTGTAGCTCTGGTGTCAGAAGTCTCTCGGAAAAGCAGGAGTGGCCATGGCCACTCCACCTGCATGTGTGTTAACTGCTGCTGAATCCCAACAATTACCATTACTTGGGGCTACCATAATGGCAACGTAGTCATGACTAATTGAGGTAGTCATCGAAACTTGCTATGCTTTTGGGGGGAAGGAGAATGCATGTTTTGCTCTTTGATATACCTACTACAGACTTTTCTTCAGATGATCAAAAGTAGGGGTTTGGGTTTTTTGTGTTTACTGAACTCAGAGCTTTTTATAAACCTTTGTTGCATCAGGCCCAGAGGTAGGGCAGCAATGATACCGCAGCTGTCATGACCACTCAGCAAATACTTGAGGTACACAATCTCTTGAGTTCCTTATATTCAGCTGTACCTACTCACTTGTTTGGGTTTTAGAACCTGCACTTTGAGGATGTCCTTAGTAGCCAGAAATGCTCAATGAGTTAGAAGTTATTTCTAGGGATCCAATAGAAACCCAGCATATCCCAATTAACGCCTCAAATTAGTTTCCTGAAGCTGCAGCATGAAACGGAAACCTTTGTCTTGGCCATTAGCTTATACTCCCATTCTTACTTTTGTAAACTGATGGAGATTTCCATCTGCCTATACAAATCCTCACCTGTGCAAGCACTGTTAGGAGAATATGTGTCACAATAATGTTGAAATAGGCACTTCTACCCCCCAGCAGAATGAATGGTTCCTTACCTAATTTTGAAAAAGCTTAGAAAACTTACCTGCTTTTAAGTAGTATTTTTCATGCTTATGCAGTTGGGTATGTACATGTCAGGTTTCAGTCTTATATTAAAATAGTGAATTGGGAGTTCCTAGAAACCATTGAATTTAATGGAAACGGTTAATGACTTCACGTTATTACTCTGGCAAGCGCTCTCATAATGGGGATACTTAAAGAAGCCTTATTTATTAGTGCAAATGTATATGGGTCAGAATTAATTTTTAAAAAATCTTTAATTGTTTTCCCCTTATAATTTTCACAGCGGTACGTAGTTAAATATTCATGATAATGCTGATGATATGCTAAAGGTCTGAAATAGATCTGGAGTCTCAAAATCAACACAGGTTATTTAACCCTTTTCATCTAATGCACCATTGGGGACTTGCTGAGTGAAATCCCAGAGCACTGGAATAATTAGAAGATAGTAATGAGGATTTAATTAGTCCTTGAGATATGCTGAAATAGGACCACTGAGAACTTTTCTTTTTGGACATGGATTGCAAGCGGAATTGCTGTTGCAGCTGCTGTGATGTGCTGGAAAATGTATTCCATTGCTGGAGGCATTTTCATGGCAGCATTCTGTGCCTGTCAGATCTATGTGGACAGTGCCCGGAGTAAGCACCTCCAAAATTGTTGAATAGAAGTCGCCACCTTCTCCATCACCTTCTCACAGCACTTTTTCATTTTTAGTTTTTTATGTCATTCTTTCTGTTCTAGCTTTATTTCTTTCCGTTGTTGACATGATCCAGCTTTTGAGGATTGTTGTACAGTTATGTGCTCTGTTAAAAACATATCACAGGCAGGGACAGGGAATAAGAAACTGCAGGCTTGTAGGAGTACAGGTGTTATAGTAAGCAAAATTTGGATCTTTCTGACACAACTGCTTGTAAGGTTTATCCTCAGATCTTGTCCTTATTTAGTATTAGATCTTCACAGAAGTGATATTTATCAGTAGCTGCAATGTAGTAAATTTAAATAGCTTTTTTGGCAGCCAAGATGTTATCCAGCAAGAGGTAGTAACAGATGGGATGTGATCAGGCATTTTGATGTTCTCTTTGTGCTTCCCTATAAACACTAAGTAGCAACTGAATTCCTGTAACTACAATTTCCTAATTTGCTCATTGGATTTCATATAGGTATTTTTCTCCCCTCTAACTGTTTTCTGGGCATGCTTATTTGCACACAGTCATCACATAAATTCCACAGTCATGTATTTTCTTCTAACAAAATATAAATGTTTTTTCTTGTGCAGAAGATACAGAATACCAATGGGGTGTTTTGCACCTACAATTCTTGATGAGATTTACGGCTTAAAACTGACATTCGATGGTAGAGATTCTTTTCCCTGAAATCTATTTTCTTCTTAAAAAGACAAACCAAAAGGAAGAAAATAGATCAAAGAATTCTTATTGCAACAAAAAAGATACTGTAGTTTGCTTTTAGATCTTAAAAAGACTTTTTCCCTGAGAATACGTTCTTTGCTCTCATTTGGGGATTTGGGATCTATTCAGAGCGCTGAGGAGCTAGAGAATAAAATGATTCTTGTCATTAAAATTCTTCTGCTTGCCATGTTAACGATGACACCACTTAAGGTTAAATCAGACTTGGTAATAAGTTTACTTGATGTAGACTGAAGTGTTTCAGGCTCTTAAAGGAAGATGCTTGAGACATGCATTGAGTGCAAAGCCACAGGTATGTTTGAGTGCCTCTTCTGCACATAGCGCTCCAAGTGGGTCAGTGCGGAGGAAATGTAGTCTCCATGTGATGAGCAGGTTTTTTAAATATATATATATATGTTTGCTATTTTGATTAGCAATGCACAGCAAAAAAACTACAATATGTCTACTTTAATTAGTATCAACATTTCTGGGTTGAAAGGTTACTGTTTTTCTTGCTGAGCTATGGAGTGAATAGCTTTGTGTCTGTTTGTCTCTCAAGCACTTCAGGAAGACCTACTTTTCTTGCCCAGAAGTATTAGGAGTTATGTTACTCTGCCAAAACAGGTTAATTGTTAACGATATCAATTGCTGTTTCAGGATGCTGGTTTCAGGCTGTACTTGGGTTTCAAATATACACCAGCCAGTCTCAGCTTTAGGTTGATCTGATTAGTAGTGGCCTACACTAAATACATGGCAGTACTGGCCATCTGCAAGAAGAAATGAAGCAGGAAAGAGTATGATTTACGTGTGATAAGCCACACTGGGAGACAGCAAAACTGCAGAAGTAGGATTTGTAGGAGATAATAGTATCTGTACAATCAAAACCCAGAGTCGTGTCTCAACAAATACATTTTGTATGCTAGCAGCTGGTCATTGCACTCTTCTTGCAGATGTTAAATCTTGTTATACTTGGAGATGAATCTTTATTTCATTTTTTAAACTAAATTGGGGATTCTCTTTTTGAATTAGGGAGCAAAATTGACTTACTCTGAAAGAGTTTATATAGTTGCCAGCAGAGAGACTTCTCCATAGAGAAGTTTCCACTGACTTCATTAGGCAGCTGTCAAATTCCCTGCCTCTGGGCTCAGGGAGCAAGATAAGCCACAGCAGTTACTGATGAAGAACTTGACAAACTGACAGTCAATGTTGCTGTCACCAGGCTTGATATAAAGTTATGGGTATGACCCCTGTCCCTGGGACAGCTTCCCGTGGTGGCCTATAAACTGGGAGCTGCCTGTGGTCTGCCTGTTCAACAGCACCATTGTTTTCAGGACACTCTACTCCCTTAGAAACTAAGTTAACCTTCTTATGAAGCTTCTCTAAAGACAAAGAACCTCTGATCCAAGACATTTTATGTAATTTTAAGCTAATATATAGGACAGTGAGTTGAAATCTATATAATACATATATTAATAGCTAACACTGGGATAGTTCTTTCTATCCCAAAGGATCCCAAAAGGCTGCAGAATAAATGCTCATCAGGGAACAGCTGCAAAACAAGGAAGGGAAAAATCAGTCAAATCATAAATCACGGTAAAAATAAGACTGAGACAAAAGCATTTGGAGACTGAGGAAAACATGCTGATTTTGTGTTTTTGAAAAAACGTTATGATTTATTTTACATGTGTGCAAGACAGAAAAGATACATCATGTGTATTTTAGTCTTGTCCACCAAAAAAAAAAAAAATATATATAGATGTGGTATTCAATATATTTACTTCATGAAAAGGAAGATCTGAGTTGATTCAAGGAACCTTGGAACAGCAGTCTATGGGGAGGGTAAATTTTTCAAATCTGAAATTTAGACTGTTAAGCCTGCAGGCCTTGCATATTGTACATTTAAAAATGCCATTCCTTCCTTGCTCTCCTCCGTGATTTTCCTAAGTATGCATGTTATTAGGCAAACTTGGACAAATGTTGACTGTACAAAGCAGACACACTCCTCAGGTTTTTCATGTTGCTGCTGAGATTAATTCCAGCAGTCCAGGCTACCTACTAAAATTAAGGATTTGCTTCAGGGGCAGTTGGGAGGGCAGGACGGGCGCTTTTGTAGTACCAGTCACTGTTGCCCTGATTTTTCAAGCACCATAGGAAAAGCATCTGGTGTTAGGTATGTTACAGTAGCAAATGATGTGTAACATGGTGGATGAGCAATGTTTTTTTGTTTAGCCAGTGCATCAACATCTCCACAAATGTCTTTCCTTCTCTGTCCTCAGTATAGCACTTAAAATTTGCATCAGAGAGCATTATGCAAGGTTCGCATTAGGAAAGGTTGGCTATTTCTTCCCCGGCTACCATCTGGGTAATCTGTCTGATCCTTCCCCAGATTCTAATTTATCAATGATAGATTATATGAATTTCAATGCTAGGCAGCAGCAGAGGGAGATTTAGAGGTGGGAAAAATTTAAACATTATTGCATGCTATACATAGACTGGGTTTTGTAATATCAGAGAGAGAAGCAGAGGAGATTCAGCCAGTTAACCTAATAGCACAGCTGGTAAAACACTAGGGGGTCTGGGTTAAAACCTTAGCTAGGTCATTAGTTTCCATCTTCCCCAAAGCTATTCACGTTGTGAAGAGAAGCAGTCAGACAAATAAACAGTGAGGAGACTGCAAGATAGATATTAAAGCATACTAAGAAAATAATTTTAAAGAAAAATAAAACCAGTCCAGAGCTTTTTCTGAAACATTGATCTTTCTGTGAAAAGGAGAAATACTGCAGATCTCTTTGCAGGAAGTCCTAATTTCGCTACAGTGATGTTTTCCATTACTGCTTCTTTCACATAAGCAAAGAAACATCCTTTGTTGAATTGGTGTGAAGAAATGGGGTGGTTGTACTGAAGGTATTAGCAGATGCCAATGTGAAAATAAATTGTCCAGATACCAAAGGGAAATCATGTCACTGTTACTGTAGCCCAGAGAACTTCCAATGTGCTCAGTGGTGTCCTGATGTTGTCCTCTGTTGGAGAAGATGACGAGATTTTATGTGGGCTGAAAAAAAAGAGCTCAGTGTAGAAACTTGATTTTTTGTTTTCATGGTTAATGGAGAAACATTAGAAGGAGAAATTCTAATTAGAAGAACAGTTCATTAAAGGAAGAAGAGAGAGTGGATACAACCCAAACGGCTGTCTGAGGAAGGAAAGTCTGCCAAAAACTGTGTCATGGGTGTACAAACATTTGCTCTTTTTTCTCAAAGAAGACCTTTCTCCTAAGAATACTTCGGAGCTTTTTTAAAAAATAGAATGTAATTGGAGAAAGAAATGAGAAATTTTAAATGGTTTTTTGGGGGCTTTTATTTGAGTTAAAAACTGATTATCAAAAATATTATTAAGCCTTCCTTTTAACAACTAAAGAATAAGCCTTTGAATTTGTCCTGTATCAGTGATTTCAGTACATATTTTTATGCTGCTCCCTTCAGTTGCTGAAGTTGCTTGTCAGCCTAAGTGTTCACTCAATATTAGGTATACTAGCAGAGACATGGTGTCTAAATATTGTTCACATCAGTGGTGCTGCTTGGGACACATCTAACAGGTTCATACCAGAGACGTCCAAAAATACTGTATTGCTGTGGTGCAAGTGGTTTATTTTTTTGATTCTTTATTTCTTTTACCTGCCTATTAACTGGACAAGAATATTGAGAACTAGGATTTGCATCATCTAAATGACATTGACACTGCAAGCTGATCTACTCACGCTCACTAGCCCATCACCCTGTAGCGTAAATGACTAAGTCAGATGCTTCATGTGTGTCAAACATAGGTTTCATAGGGGCTGTCACTAGTCTAGCTCAACATATATTAGTAAGGCTGGTTTCTGGAAAGTGAAAATAAGATTTGAGGTATCGTGAATGCAAAGAAATCTTGTGCCTGCTTGCTCTAGAAGCCAGGGGTTTTATGCCACCCACATGATTTCACTTGATTTACTTGGGTTGTGTTCTAGTACATGGGTCAAACCTTCCCCAATTTCTTAATTGCCGTTATTTGTTTAGACTTGTACGGCATTTTCGTCTGCTTAGATTTTTTCCAGTACCTAAATCTCTCTCACTGTGTTTTTTATTTTAAGTAGCACCTTAGGGGTAAGTACCATGCCGTTCTTTGCCAGTGACAGTAAGTACTTTATGGCCAGGTAGCGCTGGCCCCCCATAAGCAATGGAACAACAGTGTGTTCTTAGCTCCTGCAGTCTGTAACCCACCCATCTCCAGGTCTGACCACACCATGGTCAGAACAGATATGAAGATGTTTGTTCCAGTACCATCAACAGTCTGTGCAGACCACCTGATTGCATATTTAGGGTTCTGGTGTCATAGGCTTATGTGAATAAACCTGAAAGAATAATCAACTCTTTCAGTTACTAAAACACTTCATTAATGTGTGAGTTGTGTTCTGTTGGATGTTTCCTTGCAGTGTTCTGGGGTACTGCCTGTGGACGTGTTTAGCTGGGCAAAAACCCAGACATGGTTCATCAGTCCAAAGCCTTCCTGAGCTGTCCTTGCCATCTGAAATGGGTGGGCTAGGCAAAGTTTCAGTCTGACTGTGATCTTCCTGATCATCTTACCATGCTAACAGGTTTCCAAATTTTATTACATTCACTACACAGAATAATGTTTTTCATTTGTTTAGCTTTATGCTGCCACTTCTATCTCAGTGTTGTTTATCCACATATGAGCTAGATTTGGGACTCACTGCTTTAGATCCATCTCAGTTCTGTTGTATTCTGTGGTGAAAATCCTGACAGAGAGAGTACAACACAAACTGTTGTTTGAGGAAGGAAAGCCTGCCAAAAACTTGTGTCATGGGTGTGCAAACATTTGCTCTTTTTCTCAAGGGTACTGACCAGTGCCTTGCTAACATACCAAGCATTGGAAATTTTTGTGATTACACACACACACAGACACACGCAAGTTTTTCCTTTAGTGGGAGTGGAAAATATCTTTTCACTTATTTAATTTTTTTGAGCTGATTCATAAGTAGAGGACTTTATGTTATTTTTCTCTAATTATTTGATGATTGGTGCGTGCATCCAATCTGTTTCTGCTTCTCTCATTCCATGGTTTTCAGAGTAATAAGCCTGTCTAGCCCCTTCTTCAGCTTCTGCCCTTCAACAAGGGCAACTTGCTTATTCCTTACTCAGAAAGGTTCCTCAGTTGTTTTGGTCCCATACTCTGTCACTAAACATGCCTTTCTAGAGAGAGCCATAGCCCAGTGTATTTTTTTTCCTTAGGTAAGTTAATTTTTAGAATATACTGTTGCATGTTGTACTTTTCCTCATTTTTTATTTATTGGATGTGTACTTTAACGATGACCTGCTATCACTGTAAATTCCAAAGTTTTTGTGAGCTTAAAGTGAGTAAGTGTTCCATGTGTTTTCAGGTTTAATTTGTTCATGAAAATCGATGGCTAAATCAAAAGACCTCTTACTGACCATGGGTTAAATGTGTACGAGTAGACAGTTGCTGTCCATCAGCTGATACGCAATAACTTGTTCCTTTGCAGTCACTTCCTTTGTATTTGCTTCTGCTCTTCTGTAAGTTTTTTCATATTCAAGCCGAGAGTTTTAAATACCATATGAATCCACTTGAGATTTTATAGCAGCACCCTGCACATTCAGTGGGATGTTTTCATGGTTAGTGCTAAGGAGATAGTATTCAAGAAACACATGATTTTGTACTGGTCAATGTACAAATATAAGTAATACAACCTTAGTGCATAATTTCGTGAAGCTTTAGTAATTTACTGTGGTTAATCTGTTTTGTGTGTACATATGCCTAAGAGAAAGAGAAGGTTTTAAATGTTTTTTAAAAGGCATCATAAAGGGGTATTAGCTATATAATGTATATTAACAGATGTTAGTCCTGCTTAGGACAACAGAACCTTCATTTTTGTCTTTTCCTTCATCAAAGGAACAGAAGCATTTCTGTCATAAGCATTGCTCGGTTTATATTTTTTCTCTGTGCTTTGCTAAAAAGAAAGAAGAAAAAGAAAGAGCCACCTGATCAGTTTTAAACATTGTATGTATGTTACACTTGAACATGTACACATATTTTATTGTTGTTATGGTGTGATAATTGTTAATAGTATGATATTGCTTCATTTAAATTAAAAAAAAAAGCAAAGATGTCTGCAATGTTAAAATGGTTTTTAATAAAGACAATCATTCTTTAGGTATGCAAGTGTAGTATAAAAAATAACTAAAAAGGAAGAAAATTCTTTAGCAGGGTCACTTAATTCAGCTGCTTCTGAAATAGCTTAGCTTGCGAAAACCTACTCCAGTGGTTTTTCGGTAAGTAATGTCTTGTCATGATGGCAAGTCATGGCAAGTCACCTCTACCTCTTTTTTATCACTAGTATTAAGGGAAGGGAGTAGATTTGTTCATTGGTGAGCATGTTGCCATTGCAGTTTTGAAAGTCTTAACTAATATTCTTTCCTAGCAGTTTATTTAAAAGACAAAACAACCCGCCTTGTTGTCACAGAGGGTGACATGTCAGATGCAGTCTGGCTGTTGAATCACTCCACTGCCGTTACTCCAGTGCAGCTCTAATGTAATCTTACTTCCCTTCTTTACAAAAGAAAACTTTATCTTAGATCTAATTTTCTGGAAAGAAAATTTATTTCTTTTTGTATTGGCTGTAAAATGAAGTTGAACACTAGGGAAAATGTGTGTAAATAAGGAAAAATGAATGGATGCCAGCTGCTCCCTTTCATTTCTGATAAGATTTCTAGAATTGATGTTGTTTTCTCTTTATGATGCATGAATGCTAATGTATTAACCAGGAACCCTTTTCTGTGTAAGACATCTGAGCTTTCTGCAAATATTTTAAACGTTTCAAACTCATGCACTGATCTCTGAATGGTCACTGGGCTCTCATGGAGGTTGATGACAAGAGACTCCATGTTGTAATGGAATCCAGAACACAGTAAGAACCTGTTCTTACCTTCTCCCCATCACAGCTGTAGTTGAAATGACTCCTCCGCTCTCTGGAAGGAAGTTAGAGCATGTCCTGTTTTAACACCATGTTTCAACATACTGTACAGACAGTAACAGGAGATAAGACAGCACAGATATTCTTCCTGAATTTCAGAATTCCTTTTCCTTAATTCTTTACCTGTCTTAATTCTTCATCTTCTTTTAAGAGAAGATAGAAAAGCCAATCTTGATTTGAGAGGAATCTTGTACCCTCTGGGATGGTGAAACTCGTGCCTCACATCACAAGAAGTTCGTCAGAAGTCTGTTCATTTCTTGTTGTATTAGTCAACATCTCTGTAAACTAAGTCTAGAACATGAGTTTGAGTAGTATCAGACAGTTATCTCTACTCTTGAGTCACTGTCATGCCCACAGCATGGTTTTGGCCAATGCCTGTAAGCACTTCCTGAGCCACAGCCCAGAGCATGTGTAAGGCGGGACAAGGGACTGTGCACAGGAGTTATACGGATAAGACTAACAGGATTGAGAGGGAAGGTTTATCTGTGGGGACACAAGTGCCACCACTCTCCTCCTGACATCTTTTATTTATGACTGTACATGTAGCCGTGCAGTCCATTCCACAGCATCAGAAATAGATGAGAAGTTTACGGAAGTAGAGGTCATTTGAGTAGAAACACTTACTTCACTTTTTACTTTGGTCCCTCCAGAAGCCTTTTTGACAACAGCAGGAATGGCTAAAACTGATATTCTCCATGTTTTTCATTAGACATTAGTCCATGTTCGCCATTAGCTTCAACAACCAGCAGTCCCTCTGCATCACCACTGGAAATTACTGTACTGGTAGCTTTTCTGTGTGTCATCCATCTTTGTGATGTTAAGCATTGCCTGCAATAATAACTGGGCTGAAAAACCTTAATCACTAGCACAATATTTGGAAAGTTAGTTCATACAGATTAAAAGGCCCACAGTGAACAGAAAAACCTCACTTCTGTACGAGAATCAGGAGTAACTTTACTATTTTTATAATAAAAATCTTAGTGTGACCAGTATGAATTTTTTTTCATTTAAATGGATCCCACAAGCACAATATATATGGCGTTTGTGTGTTGGGAACACAGGCATTTATTTTGTACAGACATATGATTGTATTAGGTTTCTAAATTACTTACAGCACTGTCAGCAGAAGACATAGCCTTTGTAATAAGATTTGTGCACAAAGTGGAACTGTTTTAAAAATCAAGGAGTCTGTTTCAAAATAAAGCTAAGTGGAGAAGGTCATGCAAGCTTTCCTTTGCGGAAGTGTGGAGTTTTCCAACCAGTACAGACCAGATTCCAAGCTGCCATTTCACACTCAGTTATTTGCCATGTTGTGTGTCAGCGTGTGCGTTCTGGCTCCCTCCAGAGCAAGTGTCAGGTTCTGACTTTGCAATTCAGGTGTGATCAAGTTCCTTGTCTTGGGGGCTTGCACAAAGATCAGGAAGACTTGATGCATATTCTGCCAAATCTGGCAGTTGTTAAGAGTTTCAGCACAATACAGGGTTGAGCTGTTCGTAGCAGGAAAGAACTGGGTGCAAGGGGGTACAAGGTCATCTCAGCTCATGGTTTTTCTCCATACCACCTGCACCTCAGTGTTTTTAGTTAGGGTTTTGATCACGTGTCTCTGTATGTCTAATGTCTAAAATTAATGGAGGGGAGTGGAAGAGGCACCTTTCATAAGTAGCGTTTTATCTCCCTGTGGCCCCAGACCCTGAGTGTCTGACCTGGCTGACCACAGCGCGAGCCACAAGGCAGCTGTGCTGGGGCGCATTGGCCCTCTGGGGTCATGTCTCCGTCCTCACCAGGCTTAGTGGCAGCAGAGTGGACGCTGTCCTGCAGTACGTGCGAGGTTTGTCTTGCAGAGAAAGGTGCAGATGAGATTTAATACGCAAGCAGAACAGAAACAAAAGCGGATTTCCTCCAGAAATAAGGAAAAAAAACTCCGCTTGTCAGCACATCCTCTTCAACATTGGAGGCAGCACTAAAACCTTTCAAGGTGTAAAACATTAGAAAACCAGCATCTAGGCCTACATAGACATTTCATGGGCAGGATTGCAGGATTTTTCCCAGTTCATGAAAACTTAAAAACCTCCACCACAAAATCCACTTCATCTCCCATTTGATAGGCTTGGTTCTGTTCCTTTATATGAAGCATCTAAATTTTATAGCATTTCACTAGGTCTCTTGCTGCAGCTTTTGAACCTCAAATTAAATTGGGATTCATTAATATGTTTACGAAAGGGAAAAAGGAGAGAGTGCAGTAGAGGTGTGCTGGGGACAGACTAGAAGAAGGACCTAGAGCACAAATACATAACAGAGCGACTGTTATTTCTGACTGGTATGACTGGTCTTCACATAGTGGTAAATTTTAGCTCTGGAGAGTTTGTGGGCAATAGCAGTGTTTACAGTGGGTTTCTATATGCTGAAGTTAGGCATTTTGGTAGCAACATATAATTTTGGAAAATGTGATACTCCCACCATAAGTCATCAGGCAAATTCCCTACTACTAATTAAGTAATGCAGATAATTGCCTCTTTTTTTCTTAAAAATTGTTTTAATTTTAAAATCAATAGCCATTTGTAAGTAAGCAGGACTGCCCTGTCTTTCTTTTACAAGGATGGGTTTTGGAACCATGAGTGCAGGTTTTTGTGGTTGAGCTTTGTCAGCTTCACTGACTTGGAGATGTGTTTGTTTCTGTTTGTATGAACAACAGCAGTTTTCTGAGTATTTTGAGTCTGAAAATAACTAAAGAGAGTTGGTTTATTTTAATGCCAAAGATTTCTTAAAAATAAAGGATAGCTACCTGAATATTAATTTTTGCTTTGGCCCTTTTCTCCCTTTAGGTTTTATGGCAGGCATACAGAGGAACCCCCAAATGTCACAGTATGGACCTCAGCAAACTGGACCTTCCATGTCACCACACCCCTCACCTGGAGGCCAAGTGCACCCTGGAATGGGTAGCTTTCAGCAGAGTAATTCAAGTGGTACTTATGGGCCTCAGATGAGCCAGTATGGACCACAAGGTAAAGTGCTCACTAGTAATAGATATGATAATTTATATATTAATTTTTTTCAACATATATATGTATTGTGTATGTAGGTAGATGATTTCTTAAAAACAACAAAAACAACACAGACAACACTCTCTCTGGAAAAAAAAATCCTAAACAAACAAGGCTGTCATCTGAAGGTGGAGCTGCTGCACCTTGTGGAAGAAGTTGTTTCTTTTATTAGCACCTTTCTTTGCATAAAAATAGTGACTTAAATTAGGCAAGGGAATGATGAATCTGTGGCATTGCCAGGTCTATTGTTTAGGAGCCCAAGCATGTCATCTCTGTGATGAGGCTGCGTTTGAGCAAGCATGGAATAAAGGGTCACAACACCAATCCCAAAATAGGACTTGTTTTCTTGGATGAAATCCCAAGGCCAACCTGAAATTGCATGGTAACCGTGAGGGTAAAGTCTTCTAACAAGCATAATAATACAGTGGCTACGGTGGAAATAGAGTATTGAGCTCTAATGCATATGGTTTGTGAATCTTAACTAACCCTTCAGACTGAGAGAGACAGTTCCTTTTATTTTGCTTGTTTGACAGAATTGGTGGGGGAGTAAAACAAAAATAGAATGCACAGTTTCTGCCCCTGGACAACCTTGAACTTGTCTATTGTTTTGCCTTTAATGGATAACCTTTATAAAGTATGCATCTGTTTAAGGATTTAATGAAGTTGAAGTCAAGCCATGGAATATGTAATGGGCTGTATTTTCTTTAAAGGTACATAAAGAAGCTTTTCGATTTCAGCACTTCCTACTATTGCTTTCTTACTTAAAAGCCTCAAAAAGGACTAGTGCTAGCGGTGGGAGTTTCTGTAAGGGCTTGGTGACTTGCCCATGCTAGCAAGGAGGGTTATTTTAGTCTCCAGAGTTTCTGAGAACTAGTTCTGATGTTTGTTTGCAGAGAGCCTTGCTGCCCTGCGCAGTGTTCCTTTCTGTTCCATCTCTGGGTAGCATTTGGTTTAGTGTTCTGAGCAGAGGGCTACAAGCCAAGATTTCCCAGTTTCTAATTTTGGCACTGCCTTTTACATCATCTTTCAGCTTAGGCTAGTAGATTCATTTCTCTGCTTCACTTTCCCTAACTGTAAAATGGGGCTAGTGATGCCTTATAGCCAAGTGTGAAGATAAATTACCTAACTCCAGTTGACTGGTGCTTTCCTTTTATTTGGAAACAATTTTGTGGCCATAAAATGTTGTCCAAGTGCTTATTTTTATCTGCACAGTGAGCAACTAGCTTAACTGGTAAAAACTCCAGTGGATTTATGATGTGCTATCCTGACTTCCAGCTGTACTGCTGCTGCTGAGATTCCGAACCATGGGAATAGTGGGTGTCAAGTGCAGTAAAACATTAGCCATCCACACTGATTGAATGGAAAGGGTTTTGTACTAAATCAATGCATTTAAGTAACACGCCGAATACTACTTTCTTTTTTGCTTGAGTTCAGCAGTTCTTTTCCACCCTCTGTAGATGAAAGTGCCTATGTAATGATTTTATGGGTCATGGTCAGGAAGAAACCGCTATTAAAAAGTGAACTTGAGGGACAGGAAGAAAATGAGCATCACTGTCATTAACAGTCCGTTTCAGAAGGGTTTGGTGAATAGCGTGATGGATGAAAAGTGTGTTCTTCTGCCAGCTCTTGGAAAATACTAGTGATCCTGTGCATGGTCATCATAAAATTAGAGCCTTGCAGACTTTCAGCTCTGTAGGTAACAATTAGGCTAAAAGACTACTAAATTTTCACCAGGCTAACCTGACCATTAATAAAATCCAGGGATGAAGACGATGATATTTACAAGTCATGTATTTACCTGAATTTAAGTTTTTAATAGCATTTTTTCATTTTTAATGAAAATTATCTGTAATTGCAGCTCTTAACGTACCTTCCTACAAAGCTCAATCATATGCCAGCAGTGATGAATATATAATAATGTTACCCCATTTGCCTTTTACTGCCAAAATAACAAAGATGTAAAAATCAGTTGGGTTGCAACCAAGGTTTTAAATTATTAAAGTAATTCTCAAGGATCTGATTTGTTTTCCATGTGTTGTTCACAGAAGCCTTCCTCCAGAACACTGTTAAGCGTAGGTTGAGTTTGACAGGGCTACTTGTATTTTTATGTCTGGACACTAAGCTTTTGACCCAGCTCTGAATGCTGGATTTCCCTGCGTGCTGTCCTGAAAACCATTGCTCAAGGCTAGTGTCCTCTGTGCAGTGGAATTGCTCACCATAGTAAGACTGCACCAGTAACTTTGGATTGGAAGAATTACCCCCCAGTTCATGAGAGCAGAATGATCCATTTCATGCCTATGGTTGATTTATTTGATTTTCATGTGTTTACATGACACTTAGATCTATAATAAGAGCAGAATATATTTTCCCAGGAAGCAGTTCTGTACTGGGGACCTAGTCCAATTCCATGAAACCATTTCCTACAAAAATAATAAATGGCTTTGGCTCCACATTTCCTTGTGTCTGGGATACAACGCAGGAGCATGCAGTACAGAACATTAGTTTTAATTTTTTATTAAATCCCAGCATTTTCCTGTCCCCAAGAGTAAAAACAAAAGCAGAGCAAAAAGGGAAGTTTTTACTGAAAGAAACAGTCTTTGGTTTGTATTTGGACAGCATCTAGCTCGGGGGTTAATGAAGCTCTGGTCTATAACCCGAGCATCAGACTGCTGCCATAGCAAAATGTCCCTTAAATGCACTCTGGAGAGCAGTTAGATGCTGTAGTCAGTTGGATCTTTTAAGACTGGGGCAGAGAAAAACTTCCTGTGGATCAGTAGAACATCTCAGAAATGCATCCTGTCTCCCTAACTTTTCCTGCTCAATTCAGTGGTAAAACTGTTCTCTTTGGGTATAACAAAGAGAGAAATCACTACTGAGTTGTGTTTGAACCACAACCCCAGAACTTCACAGTAAGTTAACCCCCCCTTTTTAGTGGTAAAAATAGTATGAATCGAGTATTTGTGCTTTGCAACTTTCAGTGCTGGACTCACTTCACAGTAGCACTTTGCTGTCTAGCTCCCACTGACTTTAATCCTAGATTTTAATTAAAATGTTAGCATCTTAAGGATGAGATTGCCTAAGTGTCTTGAGAGTCTGGACCTCTGAATCCAGACCCACATATGCAAAAGCCTGTGGAGTTAAAACTTATATATCAACTGTATCTTACTGAAGTCCCCCAGGTAAAATAGTTCAGAGGAATTCGGAACAACACATTTAAATTTTCTGTACAAGAAAAACTCGATGGTTAAGGGCACATGTAAAAAATTCTAAAATTATTTTAAGATACTGTTTTTAATACTGTGAATCTGACCTATGTCTCTAAAGCAGAAAGCAAAAGCTTGCAGGCAGTTCTCAAATTTCCCTCTTTTCGGTTTGCCTAGAAATGGCAAGATATCAGAGCACTTTGTTCAGCAAACCTGAACAAAGTGGACCAGAGTTTCAGCAGTAAGTATGAACATCTGTCTTTGGCAGGTTGTTAGCCAGCTTTTTTTTAACCTTATCTTCATTACACTTTTTTTTTCCCCCTCCTGATTCCAGTTACTGCTTTGGTTTTCCTCGTGCATATGAGACGTTGTCTCTCTGGGTACAATTCTACTTTGCCAAGAGGGAGCTGGAATCAAAAATCCCTCAGATATGGAGGGGAGGAGTTGTTCAGTGGTATTGTACAGCCGCTATTGCCAGGCTTGTACCCACTTGAAAAGTGTGGGCTCTTGGACTTGGCTGCCTGACACGTCCAGCTGATGTGGGCTGGCCTAGCATCTGCTGCATTCATTGTGTTTAATGCTGCATCCATCTGTTTTCTGTCAAAGCCACTGCCAACAAATTACTAATCTATTAGAGAAACATGGAAATAAGATTGCGCTCCTCATTCCTGGCAATTCCTCTTGTATTTTGTTTGGCTTTTATTTTGCCCTTTTTTTTCTTTCCTTTTTTCTTTTTCTTTTTCTTTTTTTTTGATCTGAAAGGTGTAAGAATAGCTAGTACTTGAGGTATTGAGGAAATGCTTAGGGGAAAAAAAAACACGGAAAAAACATTGAAACTTGTTTTCCTTAGTGAAAAAATGACTTCCCTGTACTCTTGGATGTGTATCCCTGGAGATGAATGATTAGGAGCTATTTTAACTGAGCCACATATTTTTATGGAGAAGATTCCACTGTTTTTTCTGTGTTGTGCTTTTACTGGAAAAGCCAAAGCACGAAAGAAGAGATTTTCTGTCCCGATTCAAAATAGCATCAAAACAGCAATAGTGTTCAGCATTGGTGTTTGCCCCTCCGAGCACGCTGTTGAACTGTACTTTGTAGACCCTAAATCACAAAACAAATTGGCTTTGTGTAAATTGGACTGACAGTAGCTCCCAGTGATTACGGTTATCAGGCCTGCTAGTCTAGGGAGGGAATTTGCTTCACTTTGGGTGGTGTTACATGTGCACAAGATGCATTAACTGGCTGTGCACAATCTTTGAGTGCTCAAATGCCCCATCTTGCTGCATTACGTTTTTCTTGCACAAAGCAGCTGGAAAACCAGAGCGACCTCCAAGTTGTATGTTACGCCTGTAACACATAGCAGAGCAGTATGAAACTAGTCTACCCTTCAGTGTGCAGTCACATATGTAGGATCAGAAGCATGACATAAGCAGGTCTCAGCAACCAAAACTCTGGCTGGCGGCAATGGCTTGCTGAACAGAGAAAAATGAGCTGCCAGCGGTCAGGCCTAGAAGAGGAGAAGAAGTGACAGGACAGTCTGAAACCAGCATAAAGCTGAATCTGGAGCCTTTCATCTGTGTTGAACCTCATGTTGGGAATCCTTCTGGGAGGACCCCCAGGCAGAAACTTGGTTTTTAGAATAGAAGAGAATGGTTGTTCCACTTCCTTGGGAAGCATAGGTCTCACGCCTTCTTGCAGAGGAGATCTTCTAGCAGAGTGAGTCAGTTACAGGGTAGGGAGGAGAGGAGGATTAGCCAAAGCACAGCAGCAGGAGCATATTAGTTAATTATGTGTGCATTCCAATGATGAATGAATATAGTTATTTTAAATATAAACAGGAGTTGCATGCCACCAACTCCTCTGCCTGGTAGCTGAGGCCTGAGGAGAGACATGGCTGATATCCACATTCAGAGGAAGAGTCCAACAGCTTCTGCCTTCAAATGAGCGTGGGAATATCTGAGAGTATTCAGGAAACTCTGCTCTGTGGCATCCCACAGGGAGGGAATGGGTCGTGTTTCCACTATTCTGGATGAGATGGAAATGAAGACAAGTCAAAACTGATGACTGAAGTAGTGCAATGTGATCCATTTCCTAAAATAGTTTTCTATCATATCTTTAGCTTTCCTTTTTTTTTTTCCCTCTTTCTCATGCTGCTTGGGTTTGTTTCTGTAACACTGCATACTGTAAACTCGCCTTTTCTTGAGATTTCAATGTGACAGGAAAATCAGCACTCAAATGAGTTAAGCTGCTGCAAGTGGAGCACTTACTCCAGTGACAACATAGATTGGGGTCAGCCAGGTTTTCATGCCGTCCTTCATAAGGCACCTGCTTATACTAGCATCTTTGTGCTATTGCTGATTACTCATGTAATACTAGTTTTCCCAGAGGAGGTGCACTGTAAGCTACCACTCCTTCTGCTGGCATAGCCAAACTGAACTTACCAGGAAGGCAGGATAGGGCAGGAGGGAGCAGGAATCTTTTTTGGAGCCCAACAGCCGTCCTCACCAGTCCATGCCAAATCATCTCTGACACAAATGGGCAGAACAGTTAGGAGCAATAAGCCTGTTGCTGAAATTGCAGAAAGACAAAGGAATGAGAACATGAAATTACAAAAATAAGGTTCTCCCTTGAGCTTATGTAATGGGCTGCTTACATGGCACATCTCTGTCTACTGAGTAATGGGGTTGTGTACTGTGTGCTGTCCTGTTAACCCCCTGAGGCTGTGCTTTTCTGTATTTGTGAGACATGTATGTTTGAGGGTACCTGAAAATCAGATTCATAGGATCATTCAGGTTGGAAGGGTGCTCAGGAGTTGTTGTTGGCTGACCCTCTATTCAAAATGGAGTCAGATAAAGGGTCAGAGCAGGCTACTCTTGGCTTTATCCAACTGGGTTTTGAAAACCTTCAAGCAGAGAGTCTGAGTAACCTGCATGGGCAGCTTGTTCCACTGCTTATCTGTCCTCATGGTAAAACTAGAAAGGTTCTCTTTAGTTCACACGTATAAGTTCTGCAGCTGTTTACTTTCTAAACAGAAACATTTTCTCAAAAGTTTTAATGTTTTTCTCTGTGCTTTTTATCATTTTGTTCAGGAAACTACTCCAGACCACCGACGTACAGCGGTGTGCCCAACACAAGTTACAGTGGCCCAGGACCTGGCATGGGTATAAATGCCAACAGTCAGATGCATGGACAGGGGCCAAGCCAGCCTTGTGGTACCATGCCCCTGGGACGGATGCCATCAGCTGGGATGCAGAGCAGACCATTTCCTGGAAACATGAGCAGTATGACCCCCAATTCTCCTGGCATGCCTCAGCAGGGAGGCCCTGGGATGGGCCCACCTATGCCAACTGTGAACCGTAAGGCACAGGAGGCAGCTGCTGCAGTGATGCAGGCTGCTGCAAACTCCGCTCAGAGCAGGTATGCCTTCAGGTGAAAGGAGTTTAAATAAGTAGGAATGTTTGTCATTTCTGAAGTAATTGCACTGAATATGCATTTATACATATTCTAGGTGTGCCCTTTTCTCTGGGAGGAGATGGAGTGTGGGAAGAATACTTTTCCTTTAACATAAGGGGAAAGCATGTTGTTGTGTGTTTGAATTATCCTCCTGAAAAGCAGCTGTGACAATGGAGATTATGGACACTTCTAGCTTGGTTCTTGGCACTGCAGGCTTTAGGAAAGCCTGCAGCATTGCAGTGACATTAGGAGTCAAAAACAAGCCCTCTGCAACTTCAAATTGATTCACTGGTTGTATTTTTTTTATTTCCAGTAAAGAGAGGGCCAACATGTCCTTGAGAGCTTGCCTGTGCCAGAGGAAGGAAGCTTATGAATCTGCCCATCAGGTCATGCATTTACTGCCCACATATTGGGCAGCAGTGCTGATGGAGGTTCTCTTCTACAGGACGTTCTTGTTTGTAGGCAGACATGTAGAGGGGGAGAGGAGGGCAGGCTGAGGAGAACAGCTGGAGGGGAAAGGCAAAAGGAGACATAAAAGCAAGCTGTAGTTACCTGGAGTTGATACCTGCCACTTGTGCATCCGTAAGAGAGAACCTGCAAACAAGATTGTAGAGACTGGAGCCATCATCTGTCTTCTTGTCTTCCCTTTGAGTAGTGTCGCTGTTTGTATGTCGATTTTGATAAAGGCACTTTTCTGTCCATGCTTGTTTTTAAGACGCCCGAATACCTGCAATTAAATTACATTTTCTGTGAAATTTTTCAGATTAAGTAATTTCCACATTCCTCTGGACTGAAATAACTCCAGGCATATTTATTAGCTTTTTCTGTTGCAAGAAGTTCCATCGTATGTGAGAATTCCACAAAGCTAGTTGGACTCTTCCGATCAACATGTTTATATGTGTGTGTGTGTATTACACATCTTGCACTTACGCATATGTGTACACAGATGCACATATACAGGTATTTATCATTCAAGGTGCAATGTAAAACAAGAAATAGGAAGCTAACGTGTCCCTGTGTTTCTTGTTGCTTTCTTGTTTTGCGAGTGTGGTAGGCAGGTGGCTACTAGTGATAAGCAGCAGCAAACTTTTAAAACAATAACAGTAAATTTAGTGTACTTCATGTTCTTGTTCAGTAAAATAGAAACAGACTCCCTTAAAATAGACCATGCTCCAGCAGATATCTGTGAACCAGCAGTCTCTTGCTTCTGTTGGTTGTTTTAACAGACCTGTCTAGTAGGATTTATGGAAGTCTGCTTCTGTCTGTCTGGTTTAGGCTATAAGCTGATAGGTCAGGCACGAAGGAATAAATAGGCCATCGCTGCAGCTGCAGGAGCAGGATTTCTGTATAATCACAGAACGAAAGGTACTGCTCACATTTGTTGGTCTTGACAGCAAGAAAAGACTTTGTGTTAAGTGGAAAGTATTTGGTTGTGATTCAACTTACACGTTGGGCATAGTGTGTGGTGTTCGATCAAAAGCTAGGTTAAATTACTACCATTCCTATCTCACACCTTCCTTCCGAGTTAGTTTGTAAAACTGCTTTTTGTTTTTAGCTTTGCCTGGACAAAAATACGCCGTTTCAGAGCCTTCCCATCACGCACGGGCAATTCCGGTGATCCAGCACCTGTGGAAGGGCTGAGGAGTCACTGAATCTCTATTGCAAATATTGGCAAAGGGGCTATTTATAAACTGCAAATTGAGAGAAACTTGTCACGCTGCTCTGATGTCAGTGGGTTGCAAACACAGTCTTTGATCTCAAGTCAACTGTAGAGGAGAAAGCGTGATGGCTTTTGGTGACTCCTGCAAGTCCTCCAGGCCTGCGTATGAAAGGAATGTAGTCGACAATGATTTGGATCTGTGATACAGAGCAAACCCAAAGAGGCTGGTCTTCTGTTCTGCTTTAGACCACCACATATTAGGTCACCTGCTTTCCCCTGCCAGTCAGAGACTGGTGGACAGCCCATGTTTTCTTCACAGCACCCCAACTATGGCAGCACTCAGATTCCCTTGGTGCACCAGCTCAACCAGTACGAGTAGGTACCAGTGTAAAGTGGAGCTGCTGTGGGACCTTGGCATTTTTTTCAGTGTTTATAAACCTGCCATCTGGGTGCTGAAGGAATATAAAGATAACTGAAAGATACTGAAATACTTGCATTGTAGAGGGGGTTTTAGTTTTTTTGTTTTTACTAGTGCTGCTATAACAAGTCAGTGAAAACCTACCTGTCACACACACATCTGCATGGCTTTTGGCATGGCTCCATTCCCTTGTTCCTGAAAGGGAAATGAAGAACCTCATCACTGAGAAGGAATGAGATCTCTCCTCCCCCTGACCCAGGCCATCATCTTTCTCTCCTTGTTGGTGTTTTTCTCTCACAGAGATGCTGTGCAACCACGTGTTCTGGACTCGCTGGTATTGTCACTGCTGCCTAGGCAGTGAACTGCAACCAGCAAAGTATGATCCCTTTCTGGTAGATGTTGTAGTGCAGGAGTGATTGCAGGGTTTCTTAATGGGATTTTCAAGGTAGTTTTATTACGTTGTAGTTGAGCATGCACGTCTTTGAAAAATTTCAGTTAGTCACTAGAACAGTTTTTAGGAGCGCTGAGTATTTCTTGCAAAACATTTGCCTGAAATGCAGCTACTCTTTTCTCACTAGTCCTTCACACTGGGATTTCTCTAATCATATCATAAATTACAGAGCTGGGAGAAACTATCTATGCTGGTTCCCAGCCTGTTGCTCTCTCACAACCAAGTCCATCTTCACCTGAGATTTGAGCTTTATGGACTTCTCTGCCACCATGTTATTTCAGTTGTTGGCTCTGTAGGAAATCTGTAATACCCAAATAAGTGCTGCCTTCATGGTAATTAACAAGTTTTAATTACGAGTTTTCTGTAGCTGCTCTTGTTAGGTTTTTTTCCTTAATAACATCGTTCATTTATGTGCATAGAAAAAGTAGAAAGAAGCAAAATATTAGAACACAAGTCTACTGATTATCCTGTTCAAAAAAACCAAAAAAATAAAGAAATGGGAGAACACTCCCACCGTACTACTTTCCTAACTGGGAAGACATCCACTCTTATATGCTAATGTGCAGCCTTTTCTTTGAATGTGTTGAGTTTATAAGATTCAGCCATGGCCTTCAAAAACTGTTGGATTTTCATTACTGTAAAACACACTCTATGTAGAATGAAGAAGAAAATGAAACTGTTGTGTCAGAGTCATGGTTACACAGCAGTATTTCTGTACAAGTTGGTTGTGATCCCCTTCAAGGTCAACTTGTTGACTCAGTAACCAAGTATCAATAAGGGAGAGAAATTTATCTTCAGCTGTTAATCCATAGGATCTGTCCTTTACCTGCTCAGGAGTCTCATTTAGACAAAGAATGCTGGTTTGCCTCTGCCTCGCTGAGCCACACTAAGCAGCTGTGTAAAATGAATTTAAATGGCATGCATCAGAATAAAATCACTTCCACTGGGGCACAAAATCAATGTTCATTAATCAGGGCTGGATGATCAAGATCTGAGTGTCAGCCAGTTATAGCTAGGTATCATCCTCAGTGCAGACCATCACCCTTTTCATTAGAGAAGATAAAAATCATATAAATAAAAGAGTGGTGGCTACACCATTTGAATTAGCTTTTGACCTCATCTTGGGGTCTGCTTTATGTTAAGCTTAGCTTAATTTCTACAGCTACGTAATAGCTTCCCTGTAACCTAAAATCTTGTGATGTGCCAGTCTGTCTTGTGCTGGCAGGCCAGTGTTTCCCAAATGATACTGAGCTTGTCAGGCTAAAGAAAAAAAAAAGGTGTTTTTAAGACCTCTTCACTGAACCTCTTCATTTTTTCATGCTACTCAGGGTGTTTAAACTTCCTCTGGGTAACAGTTTACAGCAGGCAATGTTAAATAACTCTCTAAGACCCTATGTAGTAACTCACTTTATTTTCAGGAAGACAGTGTAAAGAAACTGCAAAGCAGTGTTTTCGTTTTTATATTTATCTTAGTCTCAGCATAACCATTGAGTAGTTAGGACTAGATGTTGAAGACCTAACATATCCATGGAAGAAAAGACTCTTCATAACTTAGGCTGACATTGACTGAGACCCCCAACAGTGGTTCTGCTGCTGGAGACTAGAACCTAGCGGAGACCTTCAAGAACCAGGTGGCTCCAAAAGATGAAGTCTTTTAGCACACTGTGGTTCTTAGAGCAGTGCATGTATTTATACTGATAGATAAATATTTCTGTTTGTATAAACCCACAACACAGTAAGCCTTCAGTAAAAACAAACAATTCTAAGCAAATGAGACAGTGTTTTCCCTGTTGATGTCAAAGGCAGCAAATTTAGCCAGTATCTTCTAGTAACAGCCAATTTTGAGTTTCTTGCTTTGTGGATGCCCAGCTTGAAACTTTTCAAGGACTGTGTGTGCCCTGTCTGTGGACTTTTGTTTCCTATAGCAAATGCCCAGTACAGACTTTTGAAAATTGATTATTGGCTTGACAGCTGAAGTCAACAGATGTTTTCAGAGCTAGATGCTTGTCACCATCGTTTTCAGCATCTCTCGTGCTCACAGTGAGTGTCATTTTGAGTATGTCTTCTTAGCATTTGGAAGTGTGACTGTAGTATATGGAGAGGTAAAGACATAGTTGCAAAATAGCTGGCATGTATGCTGTTAGCAGTGTGGCCTTAGAAGATGTAATTCAGTGCTAGCTGGCTGTAAAATGCACAATCAAGTAGATGCTGAAATGAGCTTTTTGCTGGTGTTATCACTGCAGTTATCAATACCTGAACTAATTACAATAAAATGAGTTTTGATGTGCCTACATGGGATGCAGTCCTGTCTTTGAAGGCAGTCTCTTTAACCTCAGTGTACCTTGATAAGATTCTCAGGATTACATGTTGCAATTTTGTAAATTAAAGCAATTTTTTTAATAGATTGAATGAATTTAGAATTCAATGTCGCTGATTTTAGAGGAGATGATTTAGACATAGTAGTTTATTAAACAGAGGAATAGGGAACCAGCTTAGCTATTTGCAACCACTGGCCATTTTAAATCCTTCCCATTGGGTTGCTAAATTAAGGTGGATATTTATGTTATTGTCCACTGATCCCCATGCCACCTGAGAAGTGGTGTTCAGTCTCTACAGTAATGTGTGATATTGCATTGCTTTGCCACAACTTTAAGCATTCTAAGATGTGATTCTGGTTCTAAGTTTCTTACCAACTGGTTAGATACTACAGCCTCATTGTAGTGTGGTAAGAATAATTTATGTAAATTTTTAATGAGTCATAAAACTGATCTAGAAAAACTGCACTGATATTAGAGAATTTACATTGGACAGAGAAACACAGTGTGAATTAGTTTTAAAAGCACATTCTAGATGTCTCCTTTGTAGTGTGTGTGTATGTGTATACATGCACATGCACCCTTGCACACGTACAGGCCTACTAACCTTCCATTAGTATTTCTCTCCTGCTATGTATGTATAATTCATATTCTGTGTTGCTGGTGCCAGCAAAGCACTTTTTCTGTATTATTTTCTCCAACAGCGGGGTTATGCAGCGCTGCTGATGGACTAGAAGGTACTGGTAAGGAAATACAGTAATGGACATGGTGCATTAAAATGTCAAAAGGAAAAAGAACGAGGCGGAAATGGGGAATAAATTTTTTAAAAAGAATAATAATATAAATAAAACCCAGAACTCTTTTAGGTGTTTTACATTCTAGAGCCTGTCAGTTTCTATGTAGTACTTTCCAATCTGGCCCTTTTGATCTTGAAACTTGGGTTTCAAATTCTAATTGTGATTTTGAAAGCTGCAGTTTTGTAGCAGGAAGTCTTGAACGCTCCAGTAAAACTTACCATCTTTAATCCCTGGAGAGCGTATATATTTTCCATTGTTTTCCCTTTTCCCCTTAAGCTCGGAGGTGCTGTTCTTCTCTGCTGGGAAGTTCGGTGGAGTGCAGGAAGGTTAAGTGCTCATTCAAGTTTCTTTGCTTATTCAAACCAGGCTACTTCTAGATGAAAGGCTGCCAGCTGTGAAATCCCCAAAGTAAACTAGGCTAAGATAGGACTGGTAGCCATAATTGGAGCCAGTGCCGTATGTTATCTGTGGCCTTTGAAATAAACCCCTAGCAGAAAGGCTCTTTCTGCCGGGTCTTTTATTTAACGTTCAGTCACATGGAAGGAGATACTCCTGTTCAAAATCAGGCCATTCACAGTTCTCCAGTCTCAAGCTGTCTAGTCACAGGGGTCTGCTCAGCTCCTCCAAACATTCCCAGATTTCCTTTAGGGGTCCTGACGGACCACACCACACTGCAGTGAGTGCCACTTGGCTTTCGATTAGTGCTGTTTTGAATATGGAGGCAGTAAGTTTCAGTCCGTGAAACCACACTTGGTTCACGTGTAGTCTCAGCAGGCAAAGCGGCATCACTTCTTGGCCTAAATGACTGCAGACTGTCTCTGTGAAGCCCGTGCTTGCTCCACCTGAGGCTGGTAGGGATTCAGTAATGGCTGGAATATTTTCTCTTCACACCAGGTTTCTGTGTCATTTGAGGGGTTAGAAAGTCCAAATACTAATGCTTACGGTAACTGTAATTTCTAAGGGAGCTATTAACCAGTATTGACAAATTTCTTTCTTAAAGGACCCATGCATCTTCCCTCTTCATGAGAAACAGTCATTTGTATGAAGCTGATTTTTTTTTTTTTTGAAAGAGCATTTCCTTTTCTCATGTTTTGCTTTTCAAAACAGAACCATGTACAGCTTTTTTCTACAGCGTGTTTAAGAGGAGGGAAGTACAGCTCAGCTTATATGTTTTTATTACAGTAAGGGGAAAACTAGAAATCTTTTGTGATTATTTTATTTAAATTGAGATGCATTTTATGGATCAGCTCAAAATTGCTGATAAAATCATGTAAGGATTGGAAGAAACTACATGCTGAGCTAACCGAACCCGTTTCTTGTGGGAGACTAAGAGAAATATATTTTTATCTGGAATTTTGTTTTACTAAAAGGTAAATCCATCATTTTGGAGCCCTGGTTGTCACCATGCTGCAGAGCTCTTTCAGACAACCAGTGATTTGGGGAGGCATTTTTTTCTTTTTTGGTTACTCATCAATCAAGTAGACTGCTGTATGCTGTTCATGCCATTAGAGATTAACCACAGACCTCACGAGTCTACTCCTTTCCACCTTCAGAGAGTAACCATTCTTAAACTGTGAAAGCTGGAGTGTGCTGGGAAGGAAGGGTGATTTTTAGTCATGCGTGAGAATCTTTACTTACCTCATAGACACTTCTAATTCGATTACTATTGTGTCAGGATTATTATTTTTTGTTTGATTTGGTGTTTAGAGAGTCATTGCCCTCTGTAGAAATACTAATTATTTTGAAACAAAATTGCAGTGTACAACTCTGTGTGGTTTATTAACATTTTGCCTCAGGGTTGGATGTTACGTAGAGATTCTGTACTTCAACATATGATCTTTAGGACATTAAGAATGCAATACTTCATTAATTGTTATTGTATAAAGTTAAAGAATAAGGGAGGACCTTAGATTGAGTAATCTTTCTTGGATGACAAGAAACGTTTCAGATGAGGAAACTGAATTTTCACACTGTCAGAAGATCTAGTTTAAATCACAGAACTGATTGAGGAGGGAGGGAAAGAAAGAAAGAAAGACAAAACAAAACAGTGGAATAGCCATCTTTTTAATGGAACTCATGAAGAAAGCTAGTTCTTTGACTGCTCTATGTGATTTGGCACATACACTGTGCAAGTACAAGACTGATTGAACAGCTTAAGATTTTTGTGACAGGGAGAGACATAAAAAATGATAGGAAGGTTTCAGATTTTAAAGGGGTTTTGAGGTTTTAGGTTGTTTTACAGTGGTGGTATTTGAGAGAAAAATAAACAGGTTTTTTTTTTTTGGCAATGGTACCTGGGGAAATATGAGTGGGAGGAGGAAGAGCCCTTCACTTTATTGATGAGTTCAGATGGGAGCATTGGTTCTAGATGGGCATATAAGTAACCTTGTAAGAATCATATTACTTAGTAGCATAACAGCAGTGAGTTTTTTTAATGATGGCTAGCAATCTTACTAACACACTAAATCCCTGTTGCAGTTGTTACAGTAGGTTTCAGGTATCTTCTGAGCCAAAGGTGAAGAGCGAGCTGAAACAGTGGTGACATATGCACCACATTGCTCTTGTGAAACTGTCTGGTGTGCCAAAGAGCTGAGACTGATGGTAATAGTGGTGGTAATAGTACCAATAAACATGTAACTGCTCCAGGCTATTGGGCAAAGATAGGTAAGTAAAAATGTGCCTGTTGGGAAATCCCTTTGGAGAACTTCCTTGCCATGCTGCTGCACATGCATAGTTGTTCTCAGTGTGCTGCTGTCAACCAGATGACATTTTACTGTGAAAAGATACACTGAAGAGCTGGCATGAAATGATCAGGATTTCATTAGATTTCCAGTTGGTTGCCAGCACAGCGAGCTCTATGGAGTTGCAGTGGTGCTCAAAAGCAGTGTGAGGACATGACTGAACATGGTAAGGAGGGGGTGAGGGGCAGCATCCCGAGGTAGAAGACAAGGGAGCTCAGGGGTCGAACCTCTCCCAAAGCAGTGTCCCACCACAGGAAATTGAATCAGTGAAACAGACAGTGTGTCCTTGATTTCCTGTAGCTTTTTAGCACCACGCTTTGGTGACCTTCTGGCTGTTCGTGTGCTGGGAACAGACTCTTACCCACTTTCAAGTAATCTTTCTGGGAGAGAGTTCATAGGGCCTTCCAGCTTTTTAATGCAGCTATTTATAAACATGTGCAAAAATAGAAGGTGCATAGTGAGAGTCATATGAGTCATTCCCATTTTGATATCGAGTCACACCAGGCTAAATCACCCTTCTCGGCATTCTGGTTCGAATTGACTCTGTCATGGCATACAGGGCAATTTTCCTTTTTCTCCCCTATAAACCCAGTTCATGCATGCTCTGCTTCCTGGGCAGATTACAGCAGTCCTCTTTTACCCATCACACACTCCATTTGGGCTAAGAAAGGTATCTCCCCAGTGTTCAGATATCATGTCTGCTGGGAACTGCACGCAGTTGCTGGTAAGCTGCTGTATAAACCCACCTTGTCAAGAAGGTAGGCAGAGGTGACCAGGAGCAGAGCTTCGATGGGCTTACAAGCCATTTGACTTGGCCCGCTTTTCAGTAGTTCTGCGTTTTCTGTCACGCAGCATTAGATAAATTGTATTTGTCCAGTACAGGTTACACTGAGTACTGAGAGCTTAGTTTGGTCTTATACAAATAAATAAAAATGTGGAGGTGTCACTGCACTACTGAGGACACTATGCAATAATGGCATTTCAGGGATTCCCTGTGGGTTTGAAGGCCAGTGACCAAACACTGTCGTCACCATTTAATTCAGATCATAAACACTTTATTAACACAAAAGGAACTTTATAAAAACAAAATCAAATAGTTTCAACCTAAAAAACAGACAAACAAGAAAAAAGAAAACCCCTACAGTATTTCACTATCACTAAGTGTTTTTCAGTCACACACCCTTCTGTCATTAGAATCAAATGAAGTTAAGGATTTTTTTTTTTTTTTTGCAGACTTGTGCTATGTTTTCCTCACTGTATTAACTATTTTATTATTCGTCTGGCCGTATTTTAGACCATTATTATTCTTGAATCTCTTCCTCAGTTTTTGTTATCTGTGAAATGGGATAGAGAGATTTATTCTGATCTCAGCATGCATTCAGCTGTACAAATGTTGTGTAGTTGTATTGTTATTAGCATCATTACTCGTGAATTACATGTGCCTCTGATGTTGCTCTTCCAGTGTTTGATGTAGGATGACATTCCTGTATTTTGGTGGGCTTTAAATGTCTACCAAGTAGGTAGCCCATTGGGCAGATGTTTTCACTGGAAAAAGGGTTAATGTGATGACAATAGCTTGTAAGCAAACAATAAGTTTTTGTGGCTGCTTTTCTTAGCGGTTCAGCATGGAATCAGCGTGGTAGCAGCAACTAACTTTTAAGTTTCTCCTCCCTCCTTGATTGTTTATTAGCGAAGTCTAAGTAATGGTAATGATGCTAAAGGCACAAGTATTTGTGTAATCAGAGGACAAATAATATATTTAGAAAGGCTATTTCTGTTATTCTTTCAAAAAGTGTCTGACACAATAATCTTTAGATCAGCCAGATGAAGAAAACAGGCAGTGTGCTCAGACTGCAGTGGATTACAAGGCATTTTGCACTGACACGTAATTATGATGTTAGAAAATTATTCCCATTTTAGCATTGCCGTTTAGGCCTGGTTGTTGAGAAGAACAGTTTTGTGTTGGTTCTGTGTGCCTGGTGTCAGCAGACGCAGATACACACACACACCTCAGAACAAATCTGGATGCTTTTTCATTTATGTTTCCCAGTGCTTTGTCATTGTCAGTGCATTTCAGAGCTTCGGCTTCCCAGTGCACAACTGTAACATTTTCTTTTTCCTTCTAACCTGAGAAACTGGAAAAAATCTTATGGCAAACATAACACCTTTCATGTCACCAGCTTTTTATGATTGCTTTTCTAAAGTTTTCTTTTAATTGGGAAGCTTCCCCACTGAACAGAGGAGTAAGTCCAAGCTAGTACACTGATAATAGCAGCTAACTAGAAGAGGATACTTCACTTTCACATGTAGTGATCCTAAATTTGTTTGTTTAGTTCACATGGGCATTGCCTTCAATGCCATTTTATAGCTGCTCAAGCCAATATTCAGGTTTTGTGTATCTTGGCCTTTGCTAACAGAGCTGATGTGCCAGTGAACTTCCAGTCAGAGCAAAGTAAGCAATGTTGGGGTTTATTTTCCCTTGCTCTGTTCTTCCTTCTTCAGTTCTCCCATATCCCCTGACGACAGAAATGGTTTCATTTCTCCAAGGAAGCCCATAATGTAGCAAGAAGGAAAATCCATAACAAAAGAGCATATGTATCTGCCTGCACATGTTTATGTGTAAATTCTCCAGGGAGAAAGCATTCACAGGTCTCACTTCTGAATTACTCTCATTATAATAACCCATTTGGTGTCAAAGTGTGACAGATTATAAGCGCTTAAGGCTAGTCCCAGCTCAAGATAGATTTAAATAAAGTACTTCTGGTTATTGTGCAGGTCAGTGTGTTTAAATAACAACCCCCCAAATCATACTTTGACATTTAAAAGAGAGAGGAAATATTGTCATGCTGCAGACCTGGCACAGATAAGCACAGGGCAATTTGGTCAGTACACTGTGATTTGTGACTGCAGCCTAACTCAGTCATTTTCACAGTTTGTAATCAAGTAGCCACCTTAGCAGTGTGTCAGCATTAAAAGAAAAAATGTTCCTTTTAAAATGTTTACACAAATTACTCCCCTGAGGTGCTGCAGTGCATTTGCTGCAAAACTGATGTAGGTTAAAGATCTGGAGCAGAAATGGCAAACTTGTGGGCCATTTTTTTTCACCAGCCAATTGCTCAGGTGGCCAGGTCACAGTAACAGGATAATTTTTCAGATCCAGTGCCTAAGGCAGGATAACTGGGAGAAATCCCTACATTATGTGAGTACTGTGGCACGTGTCGAGAAGCACAGTGCAGAAGCGCCTCACTAACAACTGATACCAGTTCGTGACCACTAGGATATGTGCAGTGTAACTAAGTGCCACCTCTTCCCTACTTGGGCTGTGTGCCACATCCCAGCTCTCATCCTTGTAGCTCCTTCAGCATTGCCCCACTGTGCCACGCTGTTGGACTGGGGTTCACCCACCATTTGGCCAGAGTGGTTGCCTCAGAGCCTGGCCCTACCTCATGGCAGGGTGCACGAGCTGAGGAGTTGTGGGAAGGCACATCTCTTGTAGCATCCTGCTTTGTGAAGCTTCCCTGTATATCCCTTCCTTCCTTCCATCAGGTGTATCTGCCTGAGAGGTTCCACCTGTGCTAAAGGGACCTAAACCTGTGGTTTTACCCTGGGAGTAACAGCATTCTGTACATTCCTTCCTCCTCCTCCCACATCTCTGTTTCATCTCCCTTCTCCTGAGCACCCATCATCCTCCTGGCTGTAAAAACCTTTGGCACCTAAGGAGGATGCTCCCAACCATTTTTCATTCTTAATTTCCATCTACTATCCCCTTCATTTCCATCTGTTCTGCCCCAGACTCTCTCCACCTCCATCCTTTCTAGACTCTCTACCTCTGAAACCTTCTGTTCCCTACATGTTTCCGTGCTGGACTTGCTTGCTGTGCTCAGGCTGCCACAGGGCTCATCATAGAAGCTGAATCATTTTTTCTGACGGCAGGAAGGGCTTTGCTCCAGTGTTGCAGGTTGAGAGGAGAGCACAAAGTGTCAGATGCCTCTTAGGAAATCCACAGAAAGTTCTAGAACTTGATCCCTCTGCACACAGCAAAAACCGGAGCTTTGACATGTTTCCATATGACAAGTTGTGCCTTAATTTCTTGTCTTGCTGAGAAGCACAGTCCACTTCTGTCGCTGTCCACAACTAAACCACACCTACCTCTGAACTCGGTTTTGTAGTTAATTCATGTCCGTTCAATAAGGAGGGAGGAAGATGACAGTAAAAATCTTGCATCAGGTGACAACAATGAAGAGATACTAAGTCCTATATCAGCAAGTATGAAATGCAAGGGCTTGTAGAGTGACTGCTGTGTTGCAGTCGGAGACAACACATTAACTGACTGTGGATTTCAGGTCCAATTAAAGAAAGACTTCTCAGTATAAGAGGCACTGCTCAGCAGCTGTGATTACTCATGTGCTCCTTTTTATTGTCAGTGCTGTTCTTTCTTACAATTTCTTTGTTTGGCTTTTTAACGATGACCAGATCTTGCATGACATCTCTTTTTAAAAACACGGACTTCTGCGTTAGCTCAGAAGACACAATTAGATCTGATGCTACTGGTTTGCAGAGAAAAGAGATTAAGTGCAGATTAAGCTTTGGGTAGATTGCAAATGAAGGAAAACAAAAGAGCAGAACAGGACCTTCTTGAAAGGAAATGTTTTGAATTTGATCAGTTGTATTTTGGACCCGTACTATGCTGATAGTATACCAGACTATCAGCAGCACAATGAAGCTGACAGACTAGGATCATAGGATCACTCAACTGGAAGAAACCTCAAGAGGTCTGTAGTCCAACCTTTTTCTCATCAGGTTCAGCTTAGATCTCAGGGGTTTATTCTGTTGGGTCTTCAAAACCTCCAAGGACAGAGATTTCCCAACCCCTCTGGGCCACCAGAATTAATTTCTGACTGTTTCCATGGGGAAAATATTTTCCTTGCATCCAGTCTGAACTTGAAGTGTTTTAACTCTTGCCCAGTGTGCATAGTTCTCCCTCTGTGCTCCACTGTGAAAAGTCCAGCTTCATCTTCTTGCTGACCAGATTTTAGGTGCTAGGGGACAGCTTTAGTAGGTTGCTCTCGACACCTGTCTGCCCCAGGCTGAACAGTCCTGCTTCAGCCCCTCCAGGGTGAATGCTCAAGCCCTGACCATCTAAGGGGTCCTCTGCTAAGCTTACTCTGGTTTATCATCATCTTTTGTTTACTGGGGGGATCTAAAACTGGACACGATACTCTAGATGGAGTCTAATGAGTGCTGAGGAAGGAGGTAATGATCAGTTTCTTCCATCTCCCGGCTCTGCACCTTGTCACACAGCCCGGGATGATGTTGGCCCTCTGTACTGCCAGGGCAGCCTGCTGGCTCACGCGCGGCTCCGTCTGCCAAGGTGCCCAGGGACTTTTCCGCAAAGCTTCTCCCCTCTGGTCAAGTCCCAGCTGGCACCACTGCAAAGGGCTTATCCTTCCCAGGTGCAGGACCTTGCACTTGCCCCTGTTGACTTTCATAAGGTTTCTGTCAGCACATTCTTCCAGCCTGCCTAGGTCCCCTGAGGTGGCAGCCCTTTCCTCAAGCATAACAACTGGCTCTGGTATTATGCAAGTGCTGTGCATTGCTTGTGCATTGCTAAATTGTCAACAGAGTAAATAAACCACAGAAAGCAAGTAGATTCCCCCCTTCCCACTTTTAATCTCTTCCGTTTGCTGAATGCTTGAAAATCTACCTGTAGCAGTAGAGCAGAAAAAAAGAAATGTGTAGGCTTAGATATTGTGTTTAAATTGATAGCATAATCCTAAGTTTGTATTGACCTGGCTGTTTTTTCCTCTAAATGGGGAAAAATACATAATCTGAGATCACAATATTGCCTCCTAGCCATCTAGTTCATATGCAGTGTAGGATTTCTCTGATCAGTACCTTTTGTAATGTGTTGCCTGTGTGCAGAAGTGTCAAGTACGGGGGGTTCCTTCATTCCCTCCGTGGATAACTGCATCGCACTGTGAAGACATCTTTTCATTATATTCAACATAAGTGCTTCTTTTCTTGATTTCTTCCTATTATTCCTAATTGCTTCATCCCTAAGCAACCCAGCCCTTTGTGTTTGTGTGGCAAATATTTTAAAATTGCATACTTAACTGCATTTGTTCTGCTATAGAATTCATAGCCGGTCAGTTGAACTTTTGCCATTAGATGTCACTGCATGTACACCAAACTGTTTTTAAAATACTTGATTTTTATTTAGTGACACAGAAGAATGGTGGAGAGAATTGGGAGATGTAGGAGAGAGTCTGGTACTATGCTTTGAGATATCTACTTCTTAAATAGTATGTTGTATATGCCTTTACTAAAAGCAGCACAGAAGGAAACATAAGATTTTTGACTTAAGTCCAACAACCAACAGATGATGCTGTGACCTTAAGCATATATAAATATGTTTAGCAGCTGCTGTGTAACATATTTATAAGTGTTTAGTGACCTGGAGGTTAATCAAAATGAGTTTGGTGATCTCAGCTCAGTTCTTAATGGACTCCACTTCATATTATAGCACTGATGCAGCACAATTTGTCACAGTCGGCAGTCTTTACTCAAAGGACGCCCACTGTGGAGTGAGAATTAAAGGCTGAAGTAATACCTGATTATTTCTCCCTAAAGAAACTTTCCATTCCAAGCCATCATAGAGCAAAATAATATGTGGAGTTGCTCTGTACTGCTCACTGCACCCAGTCTCAGGATAAAATAACGTTTACTCTTACAGGATGTCCTTTCAGCGTTGCTGAATTTGCTCATGCGTGCTGAGGGCAGTGCTTTGGTAGGGGGCTGGGGAAGGGCAAAGTCCTGCCAAGGATGGTGCTGAGTCTTTTCGCTTGCTGGGCTCTTTCCAGAGATGGAGAGCTGTGTCCGTTCCAAGTGTGGCGTTACATGGGAGGATGAAAGGGATAGTTATTGCCTTGCCAGATGAAATTTCAGAATTAGGTTCTGCCATTCAGGTCCTTCTGAGTACAGAAGCAATTTTTTTAGACTTCAGTTGTTTTCTTGCTGTCCTGGCCAAAGCTAGTGTATTCTTTTTATTTAATTTCCTCTTTCCGTCTGAACTGGAAACAGTTTCCTACTTTTTGATTTAAAGCTGCTGTACAGCAGTATGCTTTCATGAGCTACGGTTGAGATTGATGTCCATAGTGGGTAACATGAAATAGGTTGTACCTCAACTTGAGACAACGAACAACCCCACAGCTTAGAAGATGCACATGCTATAGAAAGTAATAGTATTGAAATATTAGTAGGTAAGGACCAATTTCAGCTTACCTGCAAGGTGGATATCTCCTGTGTATTTTTAAAGCAAAAGAGATAGATACCTGTAGAGACTTACCTTTTCCAGAATCCTAGCCTTGCTCCATAAAAGAACCTCTCAAAATCTATTACTTCTATTTTAAACTGTAAAAATAAACTTGCACATTTTTTCATCTTCTCTAGTAACTTTATCCAGCAACAGAAAGGATCTTGCTTATCCAGCATAGAAAGAATTTTTCAGTTAACTGCATTTGTTGAAATACAGCAATTTTCAGCTAAAAAAGGGGGGTGGGGATGTTTGAGATACAGTATTTACATAAGAAAAGCTTGATTGTATGACTGAAACCTTTTAAAGTTGTTGCCAAATGTTTCTGCTCTTCTCCTTTCCCTTTGTAATTTTCCCTTGGAGCATTGCACTACCATGCATTTTAAATCTTTTCCCTCCACTTCTCGTTGCAAGCTTCATCAGGGAAATGACATTGTATGGCAGTTGTCTCCTTCATATCAAAAGAAAGCCTTTGCCTCTTTGCAAAAGTGAAGAAAAGTTTGTCTTCAGAGAGCAAAGGACAAAACTGACTTGGAAAAAGATGCTTTATTTAGATAACACGTTCTCTTTTCCTCTGAAGAAATTCACAGTGTGTCAAGAAAAATTAGGCCAAATAGTGCTTTAATGGTCTTTCTCCTGTACCTCCTAAAAAAGAAATCTGTTCCTGCCGATTGCATTAAGAATCTGCCATGAGCTTTGAAAAGACAAAAAACCACTGAAGTTACTGAGGGGTTCTTGGTTTAGGTGCTGGTTTTTTGTTTGAATACTGAATAATAATTAAAACTAGAATTTATACCCAAACTTCCATCTTGCTATCAGGACATGCAGCTTTCTCTGCTTGTAGAATAGCATTAAATGCTTTGGTTTTTGTAAGGAAATAAAAGCTGACAGATACTAAAGCTATGTAAAGGGGTGGTTACTTTCTTGTTTCTTTTATTTGGAAAAACAGCATAAATTTACAGGGGGTACACTGAAGAAACAGGTCTGAGTTTTGCATTTTGCTATGTAGTCTATGAATATAGAAGTAAGTATATTTTTGCGTGGGGTTTTATTTATATATATGATTTTATATGTATGAGCCTTACCCATATAAATATTGTAATATGTGCTGCCTTTAACTATACTAAGAAAAGGTAGGTAATTGTTTGATGGATTAAAAGAATAAAAGATTATTTTTTAAGTTGAATCATGCCATAGATTGGGCTATTCGGTTTACTTGGATTGGACTGTTTTCTTCCTTGTGCCTCAATTAATCTATTGAATTTGTCAAATCAAGTATCAAGCATACCTAGATACTTTTTAGAACTTAAAAGTAGATAAATTTTAGTCCTTAAAAATATTTAGTCTGAAGATCTTCACATCTGAACAAGTAGGGGCTTAGTTTACAACAGTTTTTCAGATAAATTTAAGTCTCAGTTATAAAAGCACTATAGAAATATGTGATTAATATTCAAAAGCAAAATAGTTCTGCTGAGGTTTGTTGTTTCAACAAAGTGTAGTATGAAAGACTGGACATAGGTGGCATGTAAAAATGAACACTGTGTTCAGTGCAATAACACATATAGGAATCAGAAACTGAGTCTGTGGTACCCATTTTTCTTCTGGTCATTTCACTGTCTGTTAAGCTATGGCAGGTAAGGATTGCTATTACATGGTTGAATGGCAATTTACTGGATTTTTTTTTTAATGCCAATGCTAGGTTCTAATTTTGGCTCCTAATCACATTGCTGTCTCCTATAGGTGAATAATATGAGTTGTGTTTTTCTGCTGATGGGTAGTGGCATATAAAGACACTGTATACCTCTCTTGAATAGTCTTCAGTCCAGTTCTATCTCAGATATATGGTAACTTGTTCAAAACTAATTCGAAGCTCCTTGTACTGGTAAAATGAACTAATTACGGTGCTTCCTCCTTAGCTGTTTGCAAACGATAGGAGATGTACTCTCTGACAAACCACAGTGTCTTCAGCAGTGAGGTACGTAATGAGACACTGTATGTGTGCTTTCTTCTCCTAGGCAAGGCAATTTTCCTGCCATGAATCAGAGCGGTATTATGGGATCCAGCTCCCCCTACACTCAGCCAATGAACAACAGCTCTGGCTTGATGAACCCGCAGGCTCCTCCTTACAGCATGGCACCTAACATGGTGAACAGTTCAACAGGTAATGGTGAGTAACTTTCAGCAGTGACCTTCCTCCGTAAATCTGCTTAACAGCATCAGCCCTGGACTGGTGGCAGAGGAACGTCCTTCTCCATTTGATTCACCCCTCTTAGGTGGTTTGGAGTGATTCAAAACTAGGCTAAGGTGCTCACTTTTTTTTGGGTTTTTTTTTTAAATGTAACTCATACATTTTTCATTAAGTCATTTTGCACCACACATAGATGAGTAGTGGTTTGAACAGTTCCAGCAACACTCGGACTCAGTTTGATGTAGGTGTTGACCAGCAAGTATATGTATATGTGTGTGTATGTGACTGCAAGAGAGGGAAGGTGAACAACCTCATCTAAAAGGCTGCTATTGCTTCTCAGTGTCTTACTTCCTAAGGCTGCAATTTTAGATATATATTGTGGTAGTAATTTAAAAAAAGAGATGTGCACCTGCTCTGACTTGAAGATGCTGTAAGTTGAGCACTTAACGTAATTACTCTGTTCGGAAAACATAGGCCATATTTACTGTTTCCAAAATTCATACAGGGTTTTCCTCATTTACGTCTTTAAATATCAGTATATACAATTTAATCATAACTTCCTTTTGCAAAAAAAACCAAAACCTATTCAATGTAGCACCTGGATTTATCTTTCATGTCATGACTTATGAGTTTAGAATTGCTTGCAGCTTTGTGTATGACTTTGAAGGCAGGTGAATGTAGTTCTGCAGAAATGTGCTTTATGGTCTGTATTCAGCTTGAACTCCTAACAATTATCCTTCATCAAGATAATACTTCAGTAAAGATCAATTCTTTGATGGGGGTATGTTTGGATGGAGTTTCAATGACCTTGAAGTGGATCCTCCCAAATACTTATTCCAGTCATGGAGGTTCTGTGCCCGCTTTACTCATTATCGTTTTTTTGAAATATTGGGGTTTCTGAATTTTTTTCTGAAAGCTGAATAGGTTATGCTAAGGTAATATGATGTTGTTTCTTGGTTGTTGTTGTTTTTACTTTTGTTTATTTCTTTAGAAATTCCTTACTACCTAAATTGTGTCTTACCAAAAGCCTGGTTTTCGATATCTTTTTCTCTACTCCTCTTAGCCTGTTTAATTTCTTCATCCTTTGCCTCTTCCCCTGTCTTTCCTTCCTGTCAATTTTATGTTTCTGCTTCTTGGAAAGAAAATGGCCACTGTGAGATGCTAGTGTCTAGTATGTCCAGAGAGTTTATTTCCTTCCTCTACATGGAAATTCTGGAGGCACTTAACAGTGTTGTGTATGTCAAAAATATTATCTTACTGTTTTAGTGAGCAGAAGAAACAGAAAAGAAGCTTCTAATCAGTAAGATTTAAAAAAAAAAAAAAAAAAAAAAAGAGAGAAAAGGGGGGGGAAAAAAAAAGGCTTTTTTGGAAGCTGTTGGTTAGTCCAGACAACACACTGCACCATCTGGATGAAGAGGGACAAGCTATTGAAAAGACCATTAGATAATAGCATGCTTTTCCCCCACCAGAGCTGTCCCAGGTAATATTATGTTCTGTTTGTGTAGTTATGTGTTTTGTCTGGCTTGCTGAAATAAAATTACTTCTGAGCATTGAAACCGTGCTATAAATTTTGTTTTGCTATTAGCAGAAGTAATTTTTTCCCCTTTTCCGTTGGCCCCCAGAGCTGCAAAAATAACCAACAGCAAACAGATGGCAGAGTGCCCTGCCTAAGAAGATTTATATATTCCTAAGGAATAACCAGTTTAAAGGAAGATTCACAGAGGGTTTTTTTGTTCAGATAATTCAGCCATTCGTTATTTCATGCAGTGGAAATCTGTTCAATGCAAGACCATTTATCCTAGCAGTCTTTTGTGTGGGGTAGTCATACTCTTTTTATTGTGTTATGCATTCTGAAATATTGGATTTTGAATAATTTAAACATTTATCAAGGTTTTTTTCTGCCAGTGCATTTGTGAGGTTTTCTTTTGTTCCAGTTTTATTAATTCAGAGATTACCCAATGGAAAGTAAGTATGAAATGAAGTAATGGAGTTCAGTGCACCTCTTTTAGTCTGTGAGCAGACGTGCATCTAGAATGCTTTATGGAGCCGGCCTCCAGGAGACGGTGTTGGGGAGGAGACGGACACACGCAACACCAAAAAGAGAAAATTAGGTGTGAATACACTGCAGAGGACAAATGCAGTGTGAATACTTAATTTCCCCATATCCTGACTCATCCTTCTGCTTGGGTCAAAAAAATGAAAGTCTGAGCTTAAGGCAAGTGTAAATACAGTTCTTAAAATGATAATGCCTTGAGCTGGGAGAGCACTTCAGGGTCAGCTCTGGCGCTGCATTTGATGAGGTGGAAAACTTTCAGGTGATACCTACTTATGGGCTTGAAAACAGTATTTTCTGTGACAGGAAGATCAGTTCAGCTATCTGATTCTAGAGCTTCCCCTTTCTTCTCACCCTATTTTGTAAAGTCACACATCTGTCAGATAAACCAGTTTTCAGCCAATGTGTAGGGCCAAACCCAAATGCAACTGAGTGGCTGCTGCTGGAGTTAAATGTGGGCATAAGTTAATTTGTTCATATACACTGAGCATGAACAATTGTGCTTTCAGTTAGAGGCCAATGAAAACCTAAGGTAAGCAGTAGGGAGAAGTTAGTTTCTTGGTTAACTGGGTTTTGGAGAGTGCGGTTGTGTTGCCTGTTATGAGGGAGGAAGGTGGGTTCTGTTTACATTTGTTTTAATCAAATGTACTTACTCTAAAACAGAGGAAAACTGCTGGTACTAATGGAATTGTTTTCATATGGTGTTGAAGCTTTGGTACAACTATGTCTAACACTGGTCTTGCCACCCATTTTTAGTAGGATTTATAACTCTTTATTACCAGTTGATTCTTTTTTTTACCCTTAATTAATGTCACAGTTGAAAAGAAAATCATGCTGCAGTTACACATCCTGGTACTTTAACAGTGACTGTGGATCAAACAGCAGATCACCAGCTTCTGCTGATGTAGAGAAGTTTAGGAACACAGAAATTATGAGATCAAAGACAGATTCTTCTGATAGAGTATCCCATCCATAACAATAAAAAAAAACCTTCACAAAACCGGTGCCAGAATCCCTTTGCAATTATGGAACAAACTGCCACTCAGAAAAATTGTATAACCTCCACTGTTACACAC
Source organism: Pseudotriccus pelzelni (assembly GCA_035584735.1). Classification (NCBI taxonomy): domain Eukaryota; kingdom Metazoa; phylum Chordata; class Aves; order Passeriformes; family Tyrannidae; genus Pseudotriccus; species Pseudotriccus pelzelni. The sequence goes on along the minus strand of JAWMRA010000113.1, from coordinate 54,435,213 downwards.
ACCCATATATATTTTAGATTTTTCCCCCTATTTTTCAAAATCTGGCTTTAAAAATTCATCTAATAAACAGGAAACTTACAAACCCCAACATAAATAAAATAATTTCATGCTGTGAGCCTTGTTAATTCTAGTGAACATTATCTTTAAAATGAAGCAATATGGAGTTTGGATCTCACAGATTTTGGTATTGTTCTTGCACAGAAACTGGCATTCACAGTCTCTGCTACCTCTGGAGGTGAACAAACCAGTAAGAAGGCATTAATCTCCTTACTGCCACAAGGATCCTTTCGTAATTTCACTACCTCTGTCCTACTGAAACCTTCCTTTTTCTGTGTATTAGTATTGCCAATGAATTTTTAACATTGTAAACAATTGTAACAATGTTTTATTTCCCATAAAATGTGAAGTTCTAGGAAAAATTATTTACGTGAAAGGAATTTAAAGGATGTTCTTTGAAATAGCATTAAAATACTTAGCTTATTATATATATTTGACTTCATATTTATTTGGATGAACCTCTTATAGGAAAAGCAATCATGTTTATGCACGTGAAGTACTTTTTAGAAACTCTGTTTTCTCCGTTTTGCAGCTTGGTTGCATTTTTCTGAAGAATGGAAACCTCCACTTATTGCACTATTTGTTTTAGTCTAATGCATATCTTCATAGGAGCTATTAATGCACATTTAGATAAACTTTCGGGGGGTTGTCAGTAGTTGGTAACAGCTGAAGTGTCCCACCACCTATATGCCAAACAAGTGATGACCTTGATCCAGTGGTCACTGTGTGATTGTAAATCAAGTCAGCTCCTGGCATAGAGGTGCCTGTGTCCCATACTGCTTGTACTTGTCATCTCTCGGATGAGACTTGGTCAGCAAAAAGGAGGTGTAGCACTGAGATCCCTGGTGGCCATCTCACCTCCTTCAAATAAGGTTCCCAAGCACCTTGTGCTGTGCTTTTCCCCAGAGGCCAGTGGTTATTCCTGGCAGGACATCAGGCAATGCTGTTATCCCTCTTCCACTTTCTCTGTGGGCATAAAAGAAGTGGGGATCCTTTTGCAACTCCACAGTCACAAATTCACTGGTTTTGCTTTTGCTTTTTCTTCTCTTCCTTTTCTGCAGAGGGATAGTGCTAGGGGTGGAAGGGAGAAAAGAATGTCTTACAAAGGAAAGAGTATTCTCTTTTGCAGAGCTTAGTTTGTTATTGCACTAGCAATAAAGAGAAAAACAATGTTTGTATATTGCTGCTCCTACTGTATTTCATGATCTTCTGGGACTGGTAGAGCAGCCTTTAGCAAAACAGGAATACTTTGCTGCAGTTTTACTCATGTCAATATCTGCCTTTGAGTACATGAAATTCAGCATGGAATAGTTAATTCAGGACCTTGACCCATACTTGCTTTTTGAAATCATTCTAGCTCTTAAATTCTTATAATAAGCCAGAGGCTAGTACTTGAAACCTGTTCACAGTATGCCATAACACTGTTCGAGTCAAATTTTCCCTGTTACCCTCCTCTCTACAGTGTTTTATCCTTAGGTCTGCACTTCACATGAAGAATTATTAGTACCTGTGTAGAAAGAGACCGTGTCTTATTTTAGCAGTTTCGTGACAGTAGCAGTATTTCACTGCTCAGAAAGGGTCAAAACAATGTTCTCGCTGTACCGCTTAGCTAAAAAAAGGGAAAGAATGTCTGCTCTCAAATCGCTGGAGAGCACGTTTGCAAGAAGTTACGAAACAGCGTTTCAACGGCAGATAGAAAAGTAGCTGTGGAAACATCTTAGGTAAAAGCTATAGGGAAACTAGACAGCCTTGCAGTTTGCTAGTAAAATGCTTGCAGTTCTCCTCTTACAGGTAGAAAGGAAGAATGTAGATGAAGTAAATAATTTAGAACAAAAAATTAAACAGAATTTGGGAAACTTTCCTTTTTTTAATAGTTGTCTTCAATTCCTGATAGTTGTATTTGCATAGGCCAGCAAGAAATAGTTAAAAGCCAAAATAAACCTGTATTTTTACATTTCTAAACATGATTAATACAGTCAGAATATGTGTGGTAATCTCCAGACTGGACTTACTAGCCCTTTACATGAGGCGTTAACTTAAACCCCTCTGGAAAAGAGATTCATAAGGGAGTTCTGGTGGAAACAAGACTGGACACAGTCCACCACCAAGAGTGGACACAATTTTTAAATTCTTTTCAAAAGAAATACAGTGTGCCAACCTAGATAGCAGTGAGGTGTCAGCAGAGGATTTAGACACACAGAATTCTGGTGAAGAAGCGTGATTGCTAACTTCACTTTTTTTGACCTCTCTAAAATGGCTTTAGAGGGCAACGGCCACCTCTGGTTGCTTTGAAACTAAAACCAAGACTTCTTTTTTAGCACTTTCACAGCATGAAATATGCTAACTGCTAAAATGGATTTTGATTAACAGTTCTGCATCCCAGTTTAAAACCAGACCATGGCATATACTTGACCATTTTATACTTTTTTTTTTTTTAAAATACCTAAAAGATTTTTTTTTTAATTGTGGAATTCAAAACTAAAATATATTAGGCTGCCATTTTTCTTTAGAGTGGTCACAAGCTGCCCCAACAGAGTATAAGGACAAAATGCATACAAATCAAATGCTTAGTGGATGCTGACTTCCCAGTAGCATATTGACTGGATGTTTTGTTGAGATTTTACACACATACATAAAAATAACAGCATTTTTAGCTGATCCCAATAGATTTTTCTCTGCAGCTGCATCACTTGTAAAAGGCTTTTTGTTCCAATTCTTGAAGTCTGAAGTATTGCAAGTAATTTTTTTTTTTAAATCTCAATTATGATTTATGTGTTGTGATGACTTTAAGGGCTTGATTGGGCTACAAATGTGCTTTGAAAAAAACAAGAAAATGTGCCCATGAAAAACACTGGCAGCTCAGAGCTGAGTATTGAGCATACAGTTGTAAACTCACATGGCACATGGCTGGGTAGGTTTTTTTGGCAGACCCGGAGTCTCAACCTGCAGTGATGCTAAAGATATTAGCAAATTAGCACTGCAAAGCTTGCCAGAGTATTCGCTAGAGTCCTGCTCATGCTCTCACTGCTGTAATTAAAACTAATTATTTTCTAAAACATAGTAATACATGAATATGTGCAATAATCATTTTGTAGTGGGCAATCTGTGAAGTATTTTTAAAGCTTCTTTTCCCCCTCCTATCTTTGGCTTGCTATGAAATGTGCCTGCTGCCTAGTGCAAGCCAGCACTATCATTTTGTGAGAAGCACGCTAGTCTGGTAGTGACAATGATGCAAATTTTTAGATTTGGGATATGTATTTTTTCCTTTTTATTGTCTTCTATCTTATTCTATCCTATGTTTTTATCATTTCATATCCTTCTTTGAAAGAAGGACATGAGGGAGATTAAAAAAAGGAGAGAAAGGAAAGGTAATCCAGTCTTTCACAAATGCTGTGCACATGGTTTTCAGCAGGGAAAGAATCACCTGGTGTCTTGCTGCTGTTCTCTGGTTATTTGCATTGATTCAGTGTTATGGCACATCCTAGCATCCTCTGCCCTGTATTTTCTGTCTGTTTATCTGGATGTTTCTATCTTGCATCTTTCTAGAAATCCAGGAACCCAGCGGCTCTGCAGCAATAATACTATACTTAGCACTTGCATCTTCAAATAAAAAAAACTTAAACTCCTCACACTCCTGGGAAGCAACTGCATGCCATTGTCAGAGAAAAACATTTGTGCATTCATTATAGTCCCGCCTCATTTTGGCAGGAGGGAGGAAGTTGAGTGCTGAGTTCTCCAGCAGAGCACAGTTTACAGCTTGTAATTCTGTAGCTAAGGGTCACACAGGCTGAGCCATTCATATCGAAGTCAGTAGGGGCAGGAATTATCTGCTGGACACCAACCTTAATGTAGACAAAATTGGAAAATTCAGCCTTTTTCTTGGATTCAACATGGCAAGCAAAACGTGTATTGTTTTCATTTATGTTTGTCTATTGCTAAAGGGAGAGTGCAGTAATTAAAATATGTTGTTTTTCTGTTAAAATGTTGTGGTCAAACGCAGAGACAGATGAAGAGTACCAGCAGCACAAAGAATGAATTTTGCTCTGTAAAGTGGTGGTGGTTGTTGTTGCGTGGTGCTTGTATTCTCTCCTTGTTCATTCTCTTTTATTTCCTCAATTCAATTGAAGAGGTTTCCAGGTTTCCAGATGCTAGAATAACAGGACAGAGGTGGGAAAACCTCTCCTTCACGCGGCGCCACAGTCTTGATGCAAGGAAGCGTGTTTTTTCCTACGAAGCCAAACATAGTCATGCTTAACTGTTTCTCCTGTTTTCGATTAGCACCTATGGGTCTTGCAGATATGATGACACCTGGTGAGTCCAAACTACCCCTTCCTCTCAAAGCAGATGGCAAAGAAGAAGGACCGCCCCAACCCGAGAGCAAGTCAAAGGTATTTACCTCCTCCGCACGTGGTGTTGGTTCTGCCCGCAGAAGTCTGCTGTGTTGTCCTTCATCTTCTGGTTTTGGCCTACCCACTTCTGTTCTTTCCTGCATGCCTTTCCATTCACGTGCAATCTGTTTGTTTCTTTTTTTTTCTTTTTTTTTTTTTCTTTTTTTCCTTCATTGTGTGGATCTGAAAGTTACTAGTTCTTACGGCATTTTAACTTGCGGGGGCAAAGCATCCCGAGCCAAAAGTTGCGTGGGGATTCAGCTGTGCCAGGTGGGTGGGAAAGAAAGGTCTTGCCTGGTTTTAATCCTTGCAGCCATTTTTCTCTGCCTTCAGTTATAGCTTCCTGTTTTGGCCGCCTCAGCAGCAGCAACATACTTTAATATTTTGCTTTCTTGCCTTATTTAATAAAATAAGGTGAACAGCTTGTTTTTTTTCTTTCTTTCATAATGGGAAACCCATGCTTAGCATTTCATGTGAGCTTGAAGTAAGCATGGTGGCTTAGTGACTTTAGCCAAGCATCCAGCAAACTTTCCAAATTATACTAATTAACAATGTTGTTTTAATACTTTTTATATATATATAAATATATTTATATATGTGTGTGTTTTCTGTATGTGTCTCTCTGTTTATATATATTTTATATATAAAAATTGGTCAGTCTGTTAAAATGGATGTATTTTTTTTGTTTTTAATAAAGTTTGCCCTGCCTTTGTCATATTATTTTTTTTTATTCCTCTACCACAGGATAGCTACAGCTCTCAGGGTATTTCTCAGCCCCCAACCCCAGGCAACCTGCCAGTCCCTTCCCCAATGTCCCCAAGCTCTGCTAGCATCTCCTCATTTCATGGAGATGAAAGTGATAGCATTAGCAGCCCAGGCTGGCCAAAGACTCCATCAAGCCCTGTAAGTGGCTCTGGTTTTTTGGTTTTTGTTTATTTTTTGTAATTAATTATATTTTAATGCTTGCTTGTTTGTTTTGTAAATTCCTTTCCTTCATTATTTATCCACTAAACAGTTTTCTTTCTCTGTAAGACTGGGTACAAATTCTGCTCTCGGACACATGACTGTAAGTTCCACTGCCTGGCTTCAGTGGGGCCTGAGCATGCTTATCCAAGGGCAAAATTTGTCCCAACAGTACTTTGAAATAAGAAAGAATAAAAGTGCGTGCATCATGCAAGTGTGCTGTCTGGTAAAACAGCAGTTGTTGTGAAGGAAACGTCCTTCCTATAATGCATCAGCTTCCAAGCATGCCGACTGTGTTGTTAAGGACAATTCCATTTCTGTTCCTGGGCCCAAACTCCTTCACACAACTGACTTCACTCTGGTTGCTGCACTTGTCTTTACTATGATTATTTAGGGAAAAAAATCAAAACAAAACAAAACAAAATGAGAAATATTCTCCCCTACTGAAACCAAGTTAAATTATAGACTCAGCACCACGAAAAAGCTGCCACTTACGGTTTTGAAACATTTTTAATTTTGAACTGTGTATCTCGAAATACAGCCATTAGGCTATCAGGGCACCGTGTAAACCAGAATTGTTTCTAATTTGCTTCATTGGGCTATTTCAAAATAACCCAGACTGTGAGTAGAAAAAAAGGCCCTGATGCTTGTACATTTTTAGAAAACTATTTTTTAGGTGAATAATGTTTAGTCATTCTCATACTGGTTGTAAAGAAAAACCTGAGAGAGATGTGTGGAGCTAAAACTGAATTTAATCATCTGTCTATCTGTAGACATACACATAAAAAATCTATATACATATGCAGAAGAGAACAGAGACATGAGCTGATACGGCCTACGGGGAGCAAATGTCTACTCGCTCATTTTTGTTTTGTTTTTAATTAGAAATATATATGTTGTTGCTCTCTTACTTCTTTTTATCAAAAGTAGTAATGATCGTAATTTCTCTGTAGAAAAATACTGAAACATATTCTTGTGTGGAATATAAAGGGTGTTTTCCCCAATGCTAAAGTGATAAACAACTGAATTTTTACGAAGTGATATGTTGAAGAGTATGTCTCAGGGCAGTCGGAGGGGAGAAGATCTACCCATCCAAAAATCAGACATCTAGTGAATCCCCTGAACAAAGGGGCAGCATGGCTTGAAATGCACCTCTTTAATCTTTGGGTGTTTATTTGACAGCAACTTTGAGTCTCAGAAGGCAGCTGATGTTGCTTATTCCCACAAAGTCTCATCTTTTTCTTCACAGCATTTCTGAAAGCATAATACCAAAAATTCTGTTAGTTTTCTTTGTAGTAAAGAATACTTGGGGTATTGCCTGTTTGGGCAGTTTTCTGGAGGAAAACAAGAGAGTTATTGCACAGGCTATCTAACACATCGAATGCTTCCTCTACAAAGGTACCAAACAACAGTACATTCCTGAGCTCAGTGCATAAACTGTGTAGCAAATCATACAGCCATCATGAACATGTGTGAAGATTTTTCCATGTAAACATGCCAAAGTATAGCATTGGAAAAAAGAAATGAGGAAAGTTTTTGCTTTCAATTTCTTCTGACTGTCCTTCTGTCCAAAAGCTTCGGTTAGCTTCTTAGTACACAGGTGTGGATAAATACAGTGATTTGGAAGGATAGAAAAATAAGTGGTGTAAATGAGCTGGTCCCTTTTTACCTATGAAGGCCAGGGCTGGGTAACTCCATCGACATCAACAGCAGCCTGACACAGAGTGGAATGATTGATTGCAGGCGTTTCGTTACACTTGAAAACAGCCTGAATTGGTTCATTAAATCCCAAAGCTGCTTCATGTGCTACAACTTCTCCATTCCAGCAAAGGATAAAAGCAAGGGTGAATAGTCTGATTCACTTCAGGGTATCCCTGTGATCATACTAAGTGGATCCTCTCTTTCAGCTGTTTTGTGTGGAAGAGAGGCATAAGAAAATGGGAAGAAGGAATTGTTAAACATTATGTTTTGAGGCCTCTTTGGGTACATCAGTAAAAGAACACTTCTGCCATGCAAATTTTGTGTGTAATGTGCATCCCTGACAGTGGTGAGGTAGTTTTTAAATTCTTTAAAAGAGGCATTTCAGGCATGGGTGTGAGTTGTGCAGGGTCGCTGCAACATGAATAAAACAGTAGGTTATGAAAACCCCATAAAATGCTGTTCAGTGCCCACAGGTACTCATGAACATGACAGTGAGTACACCTGAATAGCACTACACCTCCATGGTGTTATCTGTGAAGGGTCTGCCGAGTCCTCCAGGAGAAAATATTGATAGAGGATTGTGTCCTGCAAAAGCCTCTGCCAGAGTTTGGACTTGGGCAGTTTTTGCTGTCTGTGTACGCACACTCTATTCTGTAGTTAAAGGGTTCTATGTAATACATGTAATATTGGCAAATGCTTCATTGAAGCGGGGGAAGTGAATGGTGGATAGTTCTATAAATACAGATGCTTAAAGATATGTACAGAAACAACTACCCACTGCCTTTCATGTGAAAAGAACTCCTACAGGAATTTGTGTTGCTCTGAAGGATTCTGCAGACTCACCATACAAGGGTCTGTATGTGATACAGTTTTAATAGGGGGTAGGTGTATTGAAAAGAAAGCATGGGGTTCGACAACTTAGTATGGGAATTGGCTTTGGCATCCACGTACTTTGGTGGAGTGTTTTTAATCACCCATTTAAACATGGCCAGACATACCATGTGGACAAGTGCTGGGGATTGAGGGCAGAGTAGGATACAACTAAATCGATAAAGGTATGTGCCACAGGCTTGGAATAGCATTCTTTTATCACCAGAATGATCAACAAACTTAACAGAAGGCAGGCTCATGATCTGTATTCTTCCAGCATTGCCTGACAAATGCTCATGTTGGTTAACAATGAGATCATTCTCTTACAAACCCTTGTTTTCTAAGGGTTAATATTTACCCATAGGCAAATTTGGTCTTCCCGCTGAACCTGCCCGTGTGAAACTGAAGTTTGTTTGTGTGTAGACTAGCTTGCACACATCTGTCATTTTTATACTTTTACATTTATAAAAATAGAGAAGAGAAAAATATCTTTACTCTTGAGGAATAGCATTCTTCCTTCCAGTGCGTTCTTCTACAGTTAACATTTCATTTTAGAAGAAAATTGCACCCATTTTACAAAGCATGACAACCTGAAAGCTCACACAGTAAGAAACACTTCTTACCTTCTGTAAGCTGTGAAAAGTTTTCAGATTATACTGTCATTTTAGAGCCTGCTGCCACACTGCTGAAAAGCAGCATCGTTTGAGATGTATAGTAGAAAAATGCAGAATTAAAAATTCTTAACTCTTTCCCTTCTGTTCTGAATCGGATTTGAAAAATGAATCTTAACATATAAAAATGAAATCCTGAAACTGGTAAATCTGAAGTTTCCTAATCATGAATTACCATAAAAGAGAAATAGAAACTATTCTGTTGCTTTATATGTTAGAATATAAGCACACAGAATATTTTCAGGATAAAAGCTGAAATTTCCCACCTTCATTTTTGTTAGAGTTCTTGGACATCTGAAGTGTCAGATTAAAATTAATGCCGATGAGTAATAGAGTAACTTCTTCCTTACTGCAGTTGGTAGTGGGGTAGCTCCAGTTCATTCAGCTGTTCAAGCCTGTGTGATCATATATCTGTTCTCACCGCAAAATCAAATTAGGAGCAACGTGACTTGCCTAATTCCCCCTTTGCACCCACCCCCCAAAAAACCCAAACAACAGCCCAACCTTTGACAAAGTATATTTGTTGCAAAGAGTTAAACTGATTTTCTTAAACAGCCAGTTACATAGCAAGTGATGCTCTTGAGTAAACTGGTTGCCATTACAGAATCAGTTTGTGCTTTCTTTGCATAATCTGCAGGATTCATGTCAAAATACTTTGCTGCCAGCCACTTAGTATTAGTAAAACAAATTCAGCCTTGACTCTGACTTCAGTAGGAATTGTAATGCAACTGAGTCTGGCTCAAGTAAATTCAGGAGTGCACCTTATTTCTAAGTATGAAAGGTAATCATATCTGTCTGTAGGAAAGACTGCTGTGAAGAAGTTTCAGTGTCAGCAAGGCAGAAAACTTTACAGGAGGCTATTTATTTAATTAAAATGAATATCCGTTCACTGGAAAGAACAGCAATGGCTCATGGAACTACTAGGTCACCCCCCTTGGCTTTATGTTTCTTTTCTCCTGACTCTCTTCCAGCGTTGCCAAGTTTCAGCTGATGGCAGAGACTGTTACATTTTCCAGGCTAACATGCAAGATGAATGGTGGGAATGCTTTTAAAATATTTGGCAGTGGGGTTCTTCCCCACTGAATCCTTCTTCCATGGCATTTAATGCCAAGCCTCACCGCTGCTGTGTGAGGACATGGACGAAGTGGGTGCTTCTGTAGCATCTGTGAGGTACAGCTAGGGTCTTCTTTAGAGATGTTCAACTAGGAATGAGTTTCTGTTTACTTGAGAATTGTGCTGTCTTCTGTTCAAAGTAAGGAAAATGCAAAGGAGGGAAAGAGTGATTGACTAGATGAGTTTAAAGAAGTGTCTACTGCAATCAACAACAAAGTTTAGGATTTTACTATACAGACATAAAGGATATGTTTCCCTTCACGTATTTGGCTCCTTTCCCAAGGCTGTATGTCAGTCTTTTTCCCTTGTGGTTGATTCTGAACCATTCCCATCTTCCAGCGCTGAGCAAATCACTTCACCTTCTGCAAGTGGGAGGGTTTTCCTGCAGCAGCAGCCCCTCTCTGCTGTCAGATCAGAAGCAGCTCGGGTAGAGGGTGCAACAGGGCCTGTCCACATACGGCATAGAGCCCAGCTCATGGGGTTATATTGCACAGAAAAGGGTGAGAATTTATAGCTTCTGTAGCAGCCTCAGTGCTTTCTGCTGTCCCCACATTAAAAAAAAAAGGGGGGGGATGGCAATCAAACATAACGTGAGCTTTGATTAGCTGTAAAGCCCAAAGAGCAACAGGAAAACAGGTTCACTCCTGCCTTTCTGCCACAGAGACAGAATTCTGCTCTTGCCAGCTCTTTTGCTTTTCCTGATGGTGGTTCAGCTCTAATTGCTGCCCATCCTTGGTTTTCTGGAGGTCGTAATACACATTCCCTTTGCGAGGTAGGACAAGTGAGATGAGTATCTTCTGTCCTCTATCAGGGGAGGAGAGTAGTAGCTACTCATAAGCCTAATTGGATCAAGCAGGTAATTGGCAGTTCACAAAGAGCCACCAATCTCCTTGTAGGCTCCTGTAGGCACCCTTGCTCATCTTGCCTTTTGGCCAGCAGTGATGGGAAGAAGGAATAAAGTAACCATTTGTGACTCTGAAGAGAATACTACTCCTCCAGGTACTGCTTTGCCATGATTTGCACTTCAGGCTATTTTTGTGTAATTCCTGCTCTGGAGAATCACTTTCAAGTTTTCTAGCCCCCTTTGAGGGCAAAGAAGATTTTCAGGGTTTTCTAAACTTCCATGGGACAAAGTTATTTTTAATTTCACCAAAATGATTGCTTGTAAAGCACCTTGCGATAAGTGGATGAGAAGCACTGTGTTGAGAGCTACCTCTTCTTAAAATAACATGAGGCAACATCAGAAACTTGCCTTCTGGGATCCAAAGTTCAGATCAGTGAAATAAATATGAAAATGGGGAGTTTGGGCCCTTTATTTAAAAAGGTGACTTTTCCGTATATGGACAGAATGTACTGTTTGTGCCTGAACTAGTAGCCTTCATTCCTGACTGTTGTGTGATAGCTTTAGTTTGTTTGACATCTTCTCTTTTTCAATGTTGTGAGTTTCTTACTTTCTCTTCCCTTCCCCTCCCACCCTTCCCCCAACTCTTTCTTTTCTTCTTGCGATTTAGAAATCAAGTTCCTCTACCACAACTGGCGAGAAGATCACTAAAGTCTATGAGCTAGGAAATGAGCCGGAGCGAAAGATGTGGGTGGATCGGTACCTGACATTCATGGAGGAGAGGGGCACGCCTGTGGCCAGTCTGCCAGCTGTGGGAAAGAAGCCCTTGGACTTGTTCAGGCTCTATGTCTGTGTCAAAGAGATTGGAGGTTTAGCACAGGTAAGAAGAAGTGCTTGAAAGTGAACCTTTTGAGAAGGCAATGCACCTTTTTTTTCTAGCGTATTTCCTGCTGGATACACCGTTACGTTTTCAGCCTTGACAGTGTTGTTGAAGAAATAGTTTCATGCTTTAATATCTGTCTGGAGTTCATTTTAGGCTGTATAATGGCCCTAAAACTTCAGAGTTTGAATTAAGATTGACCATTGTGATAGAGAGATAAAATTGTTGCCTCTTCAGGGGAATGCTGTAATGCTACTAAGAGAAGAAAAGAGGAAAAGGCCACTGAATCAAAGTTACGAGTAAGAAGCAGATGATAGAGCTAAAAGGAAAGGAGATTTTTAAATCCATCTTTCTCAGATAGTGATACAGCCTCTAGGACAATTCAGTTCCTCTCTCCAGAGATGCGCAGATATATTCTTAAACTGCAGTCCTTCATCCCAAACCTTTCATCTCTGACTGTCTCTATGTTGTACATTCGTTTCTTAGACACAGGCTGTGCTTTGCCTGTGTTGGGAAAATGCTTACACCATATTTTGGGTTGCCTTGCAAACATAATGATTACAAGAAAAAGGTGAATTACTTGAATGAGTTGAAGGAAAATGAAAGCAGGAAGAGCTGAGAATAAAAAACATCACAGAAGGGAGGGAGAAGCTTTGGTTTGTGTTCTCATCAGTTAACTAGAAGTTTTGCAAAGGGACGTTCGGAAAGTACTCGTGAGTTCAGTAAGACTGACTGACCACCACAGAGCAGAATGAAATGTTTAATTGTCCAGCACCATCAAAAGGGAAAGCAGGAGAAAACGGTCCATATTTGAGGTCTTAGATTCAGCATTCAAAGTCTCCTGCCCTTGCCTGATGCTTTTACAAAGCATCCGTTGCACCTGGGGGATCATTCTGGCTAGGTGCTAGAAACTACTAAGAAGTACAGAGATCCATAATTTCTGTGGATTTACGGACATTTGTAGATGTTTAATGCCTTGCAAAATGAGGTCTTACACATGGCTGTGTAGATAAATACGTCTGTGCAATATCTAATGTAAAACACATAATATTAAAATAGATACAACTTTACACTAATTACAAACTATTAACTCAAAAATATGGCAAGCAAATTAGATCCTCAGAACACATTTTAATAATCTGTGTGGTTAGTTCAGGAAAGGAATGTCCAACATCAATTAGTACCATTTTCAAAGCTATTTTTAAAAGTACACCTCACAACATAGGATTTGACTACTGAATTAGATCCTTGGCCCTTCAAATCCAGGGATTTTAGCTATTCCTGTTATTAAAGGAAGGCAAAGGAACCTTGCCAGTTGTTAAATGCTGTATTTGGGTGAGAGATACTATCTTGACATCTTTAGTGATCAGCTTATGCCCCACAGCATCATACAGATTTGATTACTTTTTTGCTCAGAAACTTTATTACTGCTAAATCGTGTCATACAGCATGATTGTTCCCATAGTATGACTCTTAGCATCAAAAATTAAGCAAGATGAGGGGCAGATGAGATATTCTAGAGAGTCATTCATGTTTTCTTATTATGGAAGTTTATTTTATTTTGGGATATTCGATGTTGATGTTCTGCAGCAGACATTATGCTTTGCCAAAGAATAGACACTGTTCACTTAGACTGATTTTTGAAAGAGCTTGAGTTACAAATGCATGTGCTCTCAGTACTGCTAAAAATTTACACTTAAAATAAAGGCTTCTGGTTTTGCTGGTGTGCCCGCATGAATGTTAGCTACGTTTATCTGTTAAGAGCTACCGAGAGGTGCGGAGCTTTGCTGGCCGAGTTTTATTTAAATACATCTGTGTGATGCCCTCCTAAAAAGCTGTTGCTCCAACTGCTGCACTCCACATCTCATGATTCTGCCTGGAGAGTGACAGGGAGTGAAGCTGTGCAGCAGTGGTGCATATTCTCTGTCTGAATAGTTGCAGTTGATGGGGTCCAAACATGAGCAGACCAGCTGTTGGCAGTCTTCTTTTAAATGCCAGTATACTGGGCATTTAGGCATGAACGTTTCTGTTTGCATTATGCAATGTGTTCATTACGCACCACTTAGCTGTAAGCCAGTAGGAACAAAGAGCTGTGTAACTGGATTTCAAGCCTCAACAGGGACAGTGTATAAAAATCTGGTCCTCTTTAACTCCTGGGTTCTTGCAGGGTGTACCAGAGAAATAAAAACACTTTGCATAGCCATCCCAACCTGCTTGCTTTTAATGCCATCCTCAAAAAATCTTTGCAGACTGGCAGCAGTTATGGTGTTACAGAGACACTTGAAAAAATGTTTCCTTTGCTGTCACACAGACTAAGGAACAGTATGGCTAATGATAACCTTTCTAGCTATGCAAGTTAAATTGGAGTCATTAAAATCTCAGGCCTCAGGGCAAGCAGCAGACATCATGGAATCAGGATTGTTCCTCAACAAAAGCTGGGATTCTCAGATGTTTGAAGGCCATTTATGTTGGTGCTGACCACTCTCCTTGGATCATACCTAGCAATTGCATAACCGGTTGAATGAACTTGAGTTCATCAGGTATTACAGAAGAAAACCTGGCTGCTGTGAGTGGTACAGCTGAGTGAGCCAGTGGCATCATCCAGGATAACAAATGAACTTCGCTGTTACTACAGATCAGCTGTGTTTGGGGAACTCATGAGCAGAGTCTTTCAATATTCTCAGCCTTACACTGCAAACAAGACTCACAGTGGATTGTGTAGGCAGCATTGTAATACAAAGTACTGCTGGACTAGCCGTGTGTGTGTTTGAAGTCTGCCTTAATTAATTAAGGGGCCTGGCTTCTCTGTGCCTCTCTTCTAGCCAGAGGATCATCGATCTGTCCCTGCAAGAAGCACTGAAGTGAAAGGACTTGAACCCGGAATTACAAGCTGAACTGTTTGACAGCTGTTGCTATTTGGGAGAAAAATTTATTTTTCATATTAATGCTCAAACACTTAAATGGCAGAGCAACGCTGTTACTGCTTTCTAAATTAGTTTTTAGAAGCTGCTTTTTAATTAGAATGGGGTGGGTGTGGGTGGGTGTCAGAGAGGGAGAGAATGAGCAGGAATTTGCTTGGAAATGGATTGCTAAACTGAAGAGCCTAGGCCCTGGAAGGGTGTTAGACATTTAAAGGATGCACCATGCAGGAGACTCCACAAGCAAAGCTTTTTATGTAGCTATCAGCAGGTTCCTTAATGGTTTTATAACTGTAAATGCTGTCTGTGCATTACTGCGTGTGGGAGTAATGAGCATTAGCTAAAAGAGGAAAATAAAAAAAAGTAAACCAAGACATTAAGTGCTTTTTTTTTTCCTATTTAGTTTCCTGACTTAAACAAAACACTTTGCTACAAACCAGTGATTCTGCTGTTTACTTTGCTAGGTTAATAAAAACAAGAAGTGGCGTGAGCTGGCAACCACCTTGAACGTTGGCACTTCGAGCAGCGCAGCCAGCTCCCTGAAAAAACAATACATTCAGTACCTGTTTGCCTTCGAGTGCAAGATTGAGCGAGGGGAGGAGCCCCCTCCAGAAGTCTTCAGCACTGGAGATACCAAGAAACAACCTAAGATTCAGCCGCCATCTCCTGGTAAGTCAAATGAACTGCAGCCTCTTACACAACCGTTTTTTGAATGCAGATGATACTGGGTTACACTTTATATATTTAGAAGCATGTCTTGCTAATGCTGGACAAACAACCAGGATAAATCTGTTGCTGGCATCTTGTTCTCAAACTTGGAGCGGAGTCAAGTCAGATTTAACTCTGAAGGGCCATCTGCAGTCATGTGTCTGGTTTGTCCTTGCTCACTCCAACATGCAAAGACATTGTGCCTATAATGTTCAGAGTTATATTGGCATAATAAGAGGAACAGTGTTCTGCATGGATGTGCTTGCAGTGTAGGACAGGAGGCAGCCTGAAAAGAGCATCCGTTTGTCTAAAGATAAGACTCTGGTACTTACACTTTAGTTGCTGTGAATCTGAAGCTGCATTCCCAACACAACTGTTGGTCAGTAAGGCTTCAGCTGGAGTCAGGATGGCAGATGCTGGACTGAACAGCGGGTCTCAGATGGTTGCTCTGCCACAGCTCATGCTGAATATGTGGCAGATGGAGAGCTGAGAGTATGGTGCATCCCCACTGCCAGACATCATAGTTTGTAGGCACGCACTCTGTTCTTTTGTTGCTAATCCTGTGTGTCCAGTAAGTCGTTGGCATCACTGTCTTTATCTTCTCATCTGAAAAATTGGAACCAAAATTACTTTATTTTAGCTGTTCTTTTTTTTTCATGTATGGTGTGATGTTTGAAACCACTGTTTTCTTTCTAAATTCATTTAACTTAAGATTCTCAGGATTAGATAATCACAGTTGATATTCAAGGCAGGACAGTCCTTGAGTAGAAACATTTTAAATACGTAGGAAGAGTCATAGTATTTGTCTATGATATTGACTTTTGGACTACCCATGGAAGAGGAAAAGTTTCCTTTGATTATTTTGGGTTATTCCTTTGGTTATTAGCTTTTCTGACAACAAAATAATTAGACAAAATGTGTGAACTATTGTTACAATTACTACTAGGCAGACCAGCATCTGTTATTGCCAAGAGAATATAATTCCTGGAATGTTTACAGCAGTTTCCTGCATTAGAAGGCAGTTTTAGGAAAGTATTAACTCACTTGGTTTCTGTTAGTGCAATTCACTGGCTGAAAATGGGAAGTGGAGAGTTGGGGACCCAGCAGCCTCTGGAGACAGTTTGCAGCTGCATGACTCCAGTACCCTATTGTGGATATTAGTGTAAAGACCATTATAATCATATAATAAAGTTCTGGCCTTTCCAAGAGAATTTCTTACAATAGAGCTTTGTCAGTACAGAAAAGCTAACAGCGATAAGGCTTAAATCTTTCTCAGCCTGATTTATTCAGTGTAAGGATTTGGGGTAGTGTTTAGTTAAAATCTTCCTAAATACATCTCTATATAATAACTTCAACATTTCCTTCACCTTATTAAAACCTAGGGTTATCAGGTACACCAGGGGTGATTGTTTAATAGAGAGGATGACGAGGTTTCTTCACAGTGCCAGCTTAGAAGATGGAGAAAAACATTGGTACTAGAAGTGAAGCCCATAGTTCACATGTTTATCTGTCTGAAACGAGCACAGAGTGTCCTGAATGTGCACGGCTGAAAAAATAAAATATGTTGGAGGTGCCCATCACCTTCTGAGAAGACTGGTAAGGGAAGCTGAAACTGTTAGACTTGTTAAGGACACGGAGGTGGAAATTAATCTGTTTCTAAAAATGAAAGAGTATTTTGCTTTGTTCTCTCCTCCCTTACCTCTTGCTAACACTGCTCTCAGTAGTTGATTTGGGGATGATCACTGTAAATTGGCTGAATTTTGAGATGAAGAATCATTATTTAAAGATGTAGACATGAAGCAAAGGAATAGAAATGTCAGATGTACCACTTTTACGGGGTCCTTTTGCATTATGACGCTACAGATGAAAACGGCAAAGTCCAAGTTTAAATTTATCATAACTTCCAAGCAAGCTGTCTGTGAGGAGAACTGAAACTATTTTTCTAAAATAAAAACACAGCAGGACATAGAGACTAGAAGAGGGGGAAGCAAGCAAGGATCTCAAGGTTTGTTTTGTTGTAGAGAAAAGAGCTTGTGTCACTGAATGGGACTGCACTTCTGTACAGAGAAAGGCTTTCCCAGTGTGTATCAGCTTTAGTACATGAAATCCCGCTGAGGTATAGATGCCTCAGAAAGCACAAGCCTGTTCTTTTTAATAGTCAGCTTTTTTTCTTTTCCTTTTCCTGTATATACCAACATTAACATTTTAACTGCACAAAAGAAGCAGAGTTGTAGACATACTTCAGATAATCTGTTACTCTTTGGCATTCAGAGGGAACAGGAGCCAAACACAAGAAGCAGTAGCTTCCAAAAGTCCTTGCTGTAACTTGTGCAGTTATCTCAGTGTAGGCAAAGCCACTTTGAAGACAAATCCGTTTACAGAGAACTAGTTTCAGCATTATGGCTGAAGTTAATTCTGATAGAAAAGCAGAGGGACTCATCTCAGAGTGGAGGGTGTTGTAGTTTCTCCAGTTCCAACTAGCTGACGCTATGAAACAAGTCTTGCAAACTTGAAAATCAACTGATCTTCATAAAACTTCTAAAATTAAGTATTTCAATTGCTCAAAAGAATACGTCAGGACTGGCAGCCTTTCCAGTACAGAGAAGAATTTAGTTCCAGCATTGTCATAGTTCCCAGGTAGATGTTACGCGAGGTGGGAGCAGGCTGAAGTGCAGCTTAGAACAAATCTGTTCTTGCAGATGTCTCACATCCAAGGATGTGACTGCCCCACAGATGATCTTTGTAATGCAGTCATAGAGGGAATGCTAGGAAACAGTGCAACAAACTGTGGTGAGGAGATTGATATAGAAGAACACAGTCCAGGAAAGCTTGCAATGTGTACATCAAATTTATGGGTCTGTAAGGCAGTGGTCTAAGGCCATGTGTTAGTCCATTTGCTTGTAGCACATTTGGGATTCTCCCATCTCTTGTTTTATACAACTTAATTATTAAGTTAAATAGTATGCAAAGGATTGAATAATTTAGTGCTAGTGCAATTCATGAATAGTGTCAGAACTTAAAAGAAGTTGAAAAAAGGAGTGGGAGTAGAACAGCAAAGTGACAGGCTGGTTGGCCTTGATCAGCAGTGATTTGCACAGTAGCCAAGGTATTGGGGTTAGGATTAGGTGCCCATTTTAATAAATGTTCTGGCTTCGTATCACTGTCAGAGCCTCTTCCGTGCTTTCATAAAGCTCCTGGGAAGAGGTGGGAGCCTGAATGTGTTTTGGTGTGCCTTGCATTGCTCTGAGGTTGTGCAAGTTGGTGACATGCTTGTGGTAAGCTGAGGCCTTAGTGCCTCTCTGGGTCAGGTAATGCCAGCAGCGGTGAAGACCAGCAGCAGATGCCTAATGACAGGCTAACTATTAGAGGACCCCTGTTGGCCTTATGTGCTGGTCGTTGGGTCTGTGCCAAAGTCCATGTCAACTGCTGGTGACTTTTCTGCTGTGTAGAAAAGCCCTTATAGAGAGACAGAGGCGTTGTAGGTCTTCGTAAGCATCCTTCTAGTGCTCCAGTGCTTTCCAGAAGTGGGTGCAAGGATAAAATCCTCTCCCTGTCATATGTGTTTGATAGTTTTGACCAAAGTGTGCACAAATTATGTGGCAAGTCTAAACTGAGAAGAATGGAGGGCAAGCTCCAGAAGAGCATCAGCATGAAGGACTTCTTTTCCATTGCTGTACTCTGGCACTCTCATTTCTTAGCTGCAGTGTGAGGTTGTATATGCACGACTCCCAAAATTGCCAGCTCAGAGTTTATCCTATACTGAATGAACAGGATGGCCAGAGTGGTACAGCTAAGGATGCTTGTGAGTAACACTCAGCATCTGGCCCTGATGTCAACACAGATTTCATTACAGCAAACATGGAAAAATCATGCGCTTGTGCTGGAAAGAGGAGCGACAATGCGCTAAGAGTGTGTTCCCTGTGTTTCCTTGGCAGCAGAGACGGAAGACTTGGGGAGGGGGATGGCGGGGGGGACACGACACAGCGCCACACAGCCATTCAGCGAGTACATCTGTAACCAAACCCATCCGTCTCTGCTGGCGGGTGGCTGACTGAAGTGCTATTATTAGCAGGCAGGTGATGTCATGGAGCGTGTCATGAGGCCAGCCAGGGAATCCCCACTGATGATGGGCAAGAGCTTGGGAGGGGTGGATAAGGGGACAGGCAGAGGTGCCCCCGTGCCTGCATCCATCCATGCCTGCCCAGGGGAGCCCTGCAGTAGCCACCGGCCACCAGCCCAGCCTAACTGGGGCACTGGGTTCGTGCTGTGTAAATTATCTACCCAGCGTGGTGTCTGGCTGTTCACTCTGAAGTATGTGAATGTACTTAACCTTCAGTAACCTTTCCTTTGTTTACTTTAGAGTATACATTTGTAGCTTCTGGCAAAAGGTAGGGATATCCTAGAGAGCACGTCAGGCTTCATATTAATGGAGCTTCAAGAAGCTGCATTCTTCTTTTCTTTTTTTTTTTTTCCTGAATGGAAAAAATTTGCTGGCAAGAGAAAGATTTTATATCTTTTCTCAGCTGCATATTTCTTTTCTGGTAAATAAGGGTCTTCCCTGAAAGCAATATTTGCTGCCATGCAGGCTTTGCAAGGAAAAAGCCATGCCAGTACTGTAATTCCACGTTGCACAGAATAACACATGCCACTGAGTGAACTGTGGAAGAGTTTGTAGGACCTCACCTTCTCAGTGATCAAGATGTCAATTGTATTTAACATTTTATACATTTTCTATTGTTAAAAACATAGTCTTATGAATCTGTTATGATACTTGAAAGACAAGTGTTGTTTAGATGTGGATGTGAGATGAGGAATTCAATAGCTGTGTACATACAGTTTTTATCCTGGACCAACCCCAAGATAGCTACAGAATCCTGTAGGCAGAGATTACCTTTCCTAAAAGAACATTGTTGTTTGTCTTCCTCCTTAGTTCTTTGTTTAATACTGAAGCTTATGAAGCACTTTAAAAATTACGCTTTCTATTTCAGGATGTCCACAATCAAAATTAGACATCAAACATAATAAAAATTGTGCAAAGATAGATGTAAAAATTTCAGAGTGCAGCTTAGCAAATGTAAAATTTTTTGTGAAATACGAAATACGGGCTCTTCTTGGGAGATGGTGTCCTAAGCCAGAGATTGAAACACTTGCAGTCCCAATTCTGTAGAAATGTACCTGACTCAATGGAGGTCAAGGGCAAAACGTATTAACAGTACCGGAAACTTTGTACTTCTCATGATAGCATTTGCCTTCCATTTTTTCACTTACTTTTAACCAGTCATTTAGAAAGAGTCTGAAGAAAAATAACCAACCCTGTAATCGCCACCCAGAATACAGAAATTTGACATGTAGCTTTTCAGTTGGTTATATTCTTTTTGCTTTTAAACCTTTCTTTTTGTAAGATTATATAAAACACATTGCTATTCATAATAAAGATTCTGCATCCCAGCAGCCCATAAATACCGAAAAGATCTTTTACTTGTGTTCTTTTGGTTTACTTGGGATATGAATTAAGCTCTTGCTCAGGCAGGGTAGGGAAAGAACTTAATTGCTGCTTAATAGCCCACCATAAGAGAAATGTGCAGGGTTAAGCAATATCAGAATTTACAGTAAGTGTATGGGTACACTAGGATGTTTACTTACGTGTTTCTAATATAGCAAGATTGTATGTGACAATGTGTGGGTTACCTCAGAAATGCTTTCAAGTTTTCAAGAAGAATCCAGAACTGTGTTTGAAGCTCAAGGGTGGGAGAATGATCCTGGCTCGCTCAGGGGTCATATATACAAAGGGATGATTTCTTGTGAATATGATGAGGGGGTTTTATTATCACACGGACTTTATTTTATTATAGCACTAAAGCCTTCAGTTAACTGTAGTATTAATTGTTGCAATTGTTACTGTATTAATGCAATCAGAGAGCTTTTCTTAAACTTTTTTTAGAACCTCATTATTATGTGAGCATAACCAAACATGCCTCAGAAAGCAGAGGACAAGAACAATGTGGTCTACACAATGTGGATTTTACATATGTACTTGCTACTGAGACTGATTTCCAGATAGGGGAACATGTGTTACGGATATAAATGAAACACATATAAAAAAGGTGTTCTTCAGTTAAAAACAAGCTCTGCCTGTCAAGATGATGAGTGTTCTAGGATTCTGAGTCAATTATAAACTACCTTCTCTTTCACATACAGAAGAAAAGCCCATACTCCTTGTTGCAATTTTTCCTGTAACAGTAATTTATAAAGTTTTGTTAATTGGTTGTTGAATGTATATAGTCAGGCCTATAAAATGTTTACGTGACAGTTCATTAAGAAGAAAGACCTCTCAAGGCAAACCCACATCTTTCTGAGTCTGTTAGATTTGTGAATTTTTCTGTTGTTAATTTTTTTCCCAGTTGCATCTAAAGACTTGAATTCTGTTCTGAATTTCTGCTGCAAGGCCAGTCAGATCCAAGGCTTAGATGTCATTACTAATCCCCACTTACTACCTGCTAAATCATAAAACTGCTAAATCAGATCCTTGGGGTTGAGGACTGTTTCTCCTCAATAGTCATATGAAAATAGTAACTTCAGTATGTAAAAACTGCTCTGGATGTATTTTGTCATTAGCTTATATGGTGTATACATTTAATGCCCTTATTGCTGCTCAGTCTCATCAGAATACAAAAGTAAATGCTTTTCTACGCTTGTCATGTCAAGACTATCAAGCTATTTACAGTGGTTAAAGGGGGCACTAGTACAGATACTCCATTGCTTTCTGAGATCTCAACATATACGTTTTCGCAGATTAAGGAGAATGCTTTGCAGAATTGCCCTGGTCTTGTTACACGTGCTTTACAATGATTGACTCCAACTGCATTTTGTTAAAGTGTCCATTGCTATTTTTGTAATTCTCTTGGGAGTGTTAGCTGTAGCCTCCTGTTCAAATTGTACTTTCAGTGAGAATTTCCTTCTGATCTCAGACTGCCTTTTGCATTTCTGAAATACAGTCTTTTCCCATGCTGTCTCAAAGTTGACATAGGGATCACTGGCCATCTTTCACCATGGAAATGTCTGCTTTTTAGTGCTAAATGAAATTATGAATTTATATTAGTATAGTAGCTTAAATTTGTGATGAAAAGCTTCTGGCTGAAGTTTGCCTTATAAACGTGTGTTGTGATAGTGATTATATGAAGAAGCTATGCCAAATACAGCCTTCATTTACTCTGTTGGAAGCTATAGACAATTAACTTTGTATCTCTGACCCCTGATTTAAATGATCCTTCATCTAGATGATTTCTATTCATGTTGCTTCAGGCAGCAGATTAAATTCATAGGTCTAGGAAAGATGATGGCTATTACTGTACAGCATATCCTGATCTCAGAGGATTTTGGGGAATTTATAAAGTACTGAGATGGAATAAGGTATGCACAGGCTTCTGGGAAAAAGAAAAAAAAAAACCAACAGTTTTCTTCTTCAATGATTATTATTTCCTTGGGAATTCGGCTGCTATCTTTTAATATTTCCTTTTTCTTTAATTTCCCAGCGAATTCTGGTTCCTTGCAAGGCCCACAGACTCCACAGTCCACTGGTAGTAATTCCATGACAGAAGTGCCAGGCGATTTGAAGCCCCCAACACCAGCATCCACACCTCATGGACAGATGACACCTATGCAGGGTGGCAGGTATGAAAAGGACTTTGCTTCATTTTTTGTTGGGCTCTAGTTCTACAGCGGTTTAGTCTAGTCTTTCACACTGCTTAGGCAATCATCTCATTCTTTGGTGAACCAGTCAGAGACTGAAAAGTGGAAGAAAATTATTTAATTTTGGAGGGGAGAGGGGGAAAGAGGGAAAGAAGAAGTACTTTAGCTTTCTAAAATCCAGGGAATCATCAGACATGCACCAGTGCAAAGGAGTGTATGTGAATGTCATTCATGGGGAGGAAGGGGAAACCCAACAGCACCAACGTAGAATCACAACCTTGCTTATCCTGTACTCCTCTGATATACAGGTCCAGACATGCTCAGGAAGGAGAAATGTGTTGGTTTAAGGTGTTACTGAAGTTCAAATTATGAAAAGCATAAACAGTGCGAGATAGCAGAGACTTCAAGTGGATGTACCAAGAAAACCCTTTAGTTTTGTGTTCTGTAAGTCACACAGACTAGCTTAATCTGAATTGAACTCTTGTTACCGTTTGCTAACAATCCTTAGTCCACTGAAGTCCAGCAAAAAAGTTCTTTATGACTTCTCAGCATAGAGGAACACAGCTGAGCTCTGAACTGTGTACAGGGCCACTCCAAACTTAGTGTACTTAGGTTCTTTTTTTCTGCATCTCTATTACCACAGAAAGAATAGCAAGAACCTCTTTTAATCATCTTCAATTCAGACTGAGCTTTCTTTCACTGTGTAAAAGCCAGCAAAACAGCTCAGTGAAATTTCAGAAAGGTTTAGACTTTTGTATGAGTAATACAAGTGCACAAACAGTGGAATTAGATGAAAAGCCCTCATCTCTAAGGTAAGTAGACAAAGCAGCCAGGGGAAGAAGTGGGTAGATTCTTCTTTATGATTGTCTTCTGTGAAAGTCTTTTGATCTTCCTTGGATATATCCTACACTGATCACTGCCACAGCATCGTGGGCTAGTTGTATCATAGTCCAGTCTGTTTTCGCAATTCTTATGAATGCATGATGATGTTAATGCCTCCTTTTTCTCATCTGCTAGAAACAGCGCAGTTAGTGTGCATGATCCCTTTTCTGATGTAAGTGATTCAGCGTTCCCAAAGCGAAACTCCATGACGCCAAATGCACCATACCAGCAGGGAATAAACATGCCAGATATGATGGGAAGGATGCCATATGAGCCGAATAAAGATCCTTTCGGTGGAATGAGAAAAGGTACTTTCTTTGTTGGGAGCTTAAGTGTTCTTCCCTGCGTCTGTGTAATCACCATGTTCTAGTCAGAATGGACTTTCTTATTTCGCTGATTTTGCTGTTGGTATCCTTGTAGCAAAAAGAGAGGTGCACTGCAATTGTGTTTCTTTCTGGTCTTGGTCATATTTTCCCCACTCAGAGTCATGCGGCTTATTTTGGAACTAACGGAGTCCTTAAAATGCTTGTAGGAATACATTTCAGGAAGTGGCATAAATTCATAGGGTTAGATTTTATGTTTCTTGAAGTTGGTTAGCCACTCTGCAAATCAGATCTTGGACTTCACTGTCAGAATGTGAAGTGGTGAAGCAACATGGCTGGTTGTACTAGGACCAAACTGGGAATTTACTATGTGGAACTGAGCAAGTCTCTTAAATGCTCTATGTCTCAGTTTACATATTTTTCAGAATAGTAAAGCTGATTTTTTTCTCATTCGGTCAGTCCCTGACAAAAGGTCACAAACACACTCCAAGTTTGTTTATTTTTAGAAAGCAAAATTTAAAATTAATGTCAACATTTACTGTGGTCCTTTTGGGCACTTATTCTATAGAGGGGTTTGTGGATATTTTAAAATGTGCTTAAAATTAATCAATCTTGCATGCATCATATATAGGAAAGTGGGAGGAAAGAACACAAGCAGGGCTCAGAATGGCTGCAAAGGTGGTGGAGCAGGTGGAGGAGATGAAGTGTAAACTGAAAGGGAGCAAAAGGGAGAAAAGGGAAGAAGAGGCCCAGAAATCGGGGAAAGAGAGGGATGTGGTGAAGTGGGGAGATATTTTAAAAGAGATAGTTAATTTGGTATGATTTTTTTTTAAAGCCTTTCTTTTAAATCATTTTGCCTGTACTGTGGACACTAACATATAACACCGTTGAAGGAAGGGAAAATGCTCACTGCCTTAGATTCACTTTGGGTTTTATATACGTGTGAGATTAAGTGGGTGTATTGCACTTTAGCATACATTTCACTTTATCCTGTCGAAACAGAAATCTTTGGTATCCACTATGAGGGAGTAAAGGCTAAGGTCTCTTCTATTTGCTTGGTGATTTATATCCAATAGCAATCAGTGTGTCTTTTCTTGGACCCATAGATATTCCCATCCTGCTTGAGAAGCTACATTAGGATACAGTATCCCTTCCATAACTGAATGGTTGTATATGTGTGTATGAGGGTTTTATGGGGGGAGATAAATGCCTGATTCTGGCAGCTTTGTAATTCAAACTAGGAGATTTGCTTTCATCTGTTTTGTAAGGCCTGTGTTTGCATTCATATTTAGCATTGTTTGGGGTGAAAAGAACAAGAGCACGTTCATCTTCAGCTGTGAAGACCAGAGGGAAGAAGCTGCCTGGTGCCTGATCAGCTCAGTTCCATAGGATGAGATTCCTTTCCTCACTTTCAGCTCCTTAATATTATACCTATCATCTTGGTAGTGGTGCTGCTTCATGTGTTCTCATCAGACCCCAGAGAGCTTGTCAGACACCAGCTAATTCTCCCTGGCAGTGTTAGGAATCTGAACATTCTTTTAAAATACTTCATTTAATAGAAAGAGATCTTCAAACACCAGAATAATAAATTTAATTTCCCTTACTGTTACAGTGCCTGGAAGCAATGAGCCTTTCATGACCCCTGGACAAATGCCTAACAGTGGAATACAAGATATGTATAACCAGAATCCATCTGGAGCAATGTCCAACATGAGCATGAGCCAGAGACAGCAGTTCTCTTATGGAAGTGGCTATGACAGGAGGTGAGTCAATCTTCAGGAAAAAGCAAAGCCCATTAGTGAATATGATCCTGTCTCTCCCCTTCTCATTTTCTCACTGCGCCTTGCAGAGAACATAGCAGCCTACATTTCCTACAGCTTCTCACTGAATCACTGCGAGTCAAACCACTGGTGATGACTGAGTCTAGCTGTTCACAGAAATTAATAAGGAGGAACTGTCACACCTTAGAAGTCACTCAAGTTGCAGCAGATCAGCTCGTGGGTGTGTTTAACAGCTGCCTTCAGCTGGCAGCTGGGCTGGGCCAGGCTGTGATGGCATGAAGTGGCACTTGAGTTAGTCTTCTGGCCATGGTTTCACCCAAACAGTTGCCATTTGGCTTTTTATGTGAAAAACAAAATGTGCAGTCTAAACATGTGTGATCTGTGGTCTGTTAGTGAATTGCCTTTGAAGAGTCTGGAGTCTGTTGTCTGAGCTGTAGGGGCATCAGCCTTGCAACGTGTCCTTCGGGACCCTTATAAGTCTGTCTTTCAGTGAAGTACACAAAATAAGTTTGGTCCTCTTTTGTTTGTCTGCAGAAAGGCTTTGGGAAAAAAAATCGGTATAATCACGGATGTCTAAGCATTGGCATAGCAAGCAGAATGGCTTGGGAATGTTTGGATTATATTAACTACTCTAGTAGGTTTTGTGGCTCTGGCTGTATTCCTGCTTTTTCTTTCATTAGCCAGCGTACTTTAGCTTCACTTTTTGTTTCCTGATGGTAGACAGAGTGGTGCAGTGTGGCACAGTAGTTTTTGGTCAGAAGTTTTAAGTAGTAGATGAGCAGAGTAAGACGAATACAGTCATACAGTTCAACAGGTCACACTGCTGGGGAGTCAGTGAGAGTAAGGGTTCCACTGAAGTTGATAAGTCAAGAGAATGTTTTCTTTAAGGGGCATGATTTGTTTTATTTTGTTGACAATTTTGGAGAATAAGTGCTTTTTACAGAATGAGGTTTCCTTTGTCATTTTTAGGTCGGATCATGGGCTGGGTCCTGAAGGCAGTATGGCACCACCTGGTCAAAGCAACATGGTGCCTTCAAACAGTGACCCAAGCATGTACTCTCCTAATCGTTACCCTGGCCAGCAAAGGTGAACACCGATTTCTCTGTTTGTAATACCCACAATACCCAGCTAGGGAGTGCTAGCAGCCTCTGTGAGAGCACACAGACAGAATACGTGGCCTCTTGGTGTGTTACCTCTGTTTTGTCTGTTCTTGTTTAGGCTTTTACCATTGGTTCAGTTTCTTGGGAGGGGGCAGAGGTTTGGGTGAATCAGTTGACTTTCTGCAGTCGTAGAATCAGAGATGTTAGAAAAGGAGCGTACATCTGCCTGCCAACATTGAACTAGGACATAATTTACAGGCCCAAGTTCTTCAGAGCAGCATTAAATGACACCACTTCTGAAGCTTCCCACAACTTCACCTGGCTTGTGGTTATCCTGTGACTAACAAACTAAACATTTAGAAAGTGTTCCCTTATGTATAACGTACGTGTACCTGTGCTCAGTTTTAGCTTATTGCTTGTACTATCTTGGACAGCTATAGGCAACTCCCATCAGTTACCCATCAGTTTTTTTAACCAGCATTAGAGAATTTCTCTCCATCTACATCATAATTTTAGAAGATACTGAACTGCTATGGCTTTCACTCTGGTCATCTCAAAAAAAAGAAAAAAAAAAAGTGAGTTTTCTATGCTTTTGGAAAAATTAGGTTCCATTAGATCTTATGTCAGGTTCCCCAGTCCTCTGTTTCTGTGACTCTCCTTGGTATATTACTTCCATAATTATCCTCTAATTGTAGATATGTTCTCACTGGTAGTGTACAGAGAGGAATTACTGACATATTGGCCTGCAATACGGTGTTATTTATCAGTCTTAATACTTTCCAAGTACTTCATTTCGGCAACCTAAATTTCATTCAGATGTGCTAAAAATATTGCAGTTACACTGTAGTGCTCCTCAGAGGTCTTAAAGGCCAAAGGTAAGTTTCCAAGTGCAGTGCAACTCTGTCTCTTATGTGTATGCTTCATTATGTAACTTTAATTAACGATGACATGAACATTAGCAAAATTACGAGTACTGTTTTTACTCGCTTTAAATTGGCAGTTAACTATTGATTATATTCTTGAATAATCCAGAAAGTAGCTTGCTAGGAGACTGGCATGTTACAAATGTTACAACATAAGGCTTTTTACTTGCAACCTTTGAGCTGTATATCAGATGCTTTTTCACCGAAAATGCGTTCTCAGCGGCTGCAGCTGTCTTTCTTACCTCTTTGATGACCTTACCTTGTTCCCGTTCCTGACTGCGCCCTCTAAACCTGCCTCTTGCATCTTCTTCACTGCTCCTGCTTTCTTCTACGTTATCTCCTTCCTCCCACTACCAGCTCCAGCAGAGCTTACTACATCAAGCTCAGGATTATACCATGCTGTACCTTCACTTTGTTTCCAAATGGCAAATACCTTCAAGGTGCAAGATCATCAGAATACTTTACTTTTCCTGGTGGCTTGGAAGTTCCAGCGGCTCAAAGTGTTGCTTTGAATGCTTTATTTTAGGCATGAACCATATGGGCAGCAGTATCCAGGACAAGGACCTCCCTCAGGACAGCCGCCATATGGAGGACATCAACCTGGAATGTATCCACAGCAGCAGGTAGGAGAGGGGAAAAGGGCTATATTCATAACCTTTGGTTAGTAAAATTGACCCCAAAATTCTGTTTACATCCAAAAATTTTTTTGTATGATGTATTGCTTTTGGCACAGAGGAACACTGTAGTTCTGGTCAAAATCGCAGCCTATGTGGATGAGCATTGTATGTGCAGCTGTAGGAAAATGTGTCCATTACACTGGAAGAGTGTAAATTCTAACAGATGTTCTGTGGTTTTGGATGTGCATCAAGCGACTGTCCCAAGTTAATAACCAGCAGACTGGGAAATGTAATGCATAGACAAGTAAAGTGATGTTGTCTCAGTCCCAGAAACAAACAGGAGAGCCACTTGGCTGGCAGGTTGAAGGGCCATAACTTAATGTCATGCAGCCAAGTGAACCCAACAGAAAACTAGAACAAAGTAAAACGTGCAGCACACTCAATTATTGACAGTGCTGTGGTGGGTCATAGGAGATACCTATCTTTCATATAGATCAGATGGCATATTCCCACTTGTTATCTCTACTAATAATTTGATACAAATACAGAAGAGAGAACTTTATTGGCGTTAAAAATAATTGGCGTTAAAAAAGTTTGTACTTTCCAGTCTCCTTAACTTTGTAATAACCTCAAAAATACCAATTACATTAATAAGATTTTTTTTTTGTTAAGTGTATGATTCATACCTTCGGAGCAAAATCCCATCTTACAGGTCAATAGCAGAGCTCCACTGGCTTCAACAGGATCAGTTTCATTCTGCATGTTACTAATTTATTTCTAGTCGTACAATACTTGAAGTTAGCTTCCAAAATAAAAACTACTTCCTTATATTATATAAAAACTAAAATGTAGTCTAGCTTTCGGCCAATTTCAGATAGTCCTTTTCGGCGTGGGAAATCAGGGGCAACGGTGGGAGGGAGGGTGCTTTGGGGAAAACCCAAAAGAGATCTTAAATTGCACTGCATGAAAAATGTATATAAATTTAAATTTCAGAATTTGTTGCTTATCTCTTTGGTTCATAACATCTCAAAAATAGCATAACTGAAAAACTGTTTTGTTCTTTATGACGAGCATATGCTAGCAGTCTAGGTGATTTAGTGGGGAAATTGCAAAGATACATAACAGAACAGTTTGTGATATTCCATGCTAACGCATGCAGGGAATATATTAACTACATGTTCATTTAGGCAAGGAGACAGCCAGAATTTTTAAAAATATATTTGACCCTGTCCTTAGTGCTGTCTATATACTTTGTACAATGATTCTTGAATGCAAAATGCATTAATGCAGAAAAGCAGTGAAGAATGAAGGACAAGGATCCTGACCGGCCTCGGCCTCTCCCTCCCACCCCCAGAGGATTTCACTTCTTCATTTATCTAGAGACTCGGTTGCTACTAGTTTATTTACAGTTTCCTAAATCTTACTTTGTAGTGGTACAGGAGGAATGTGAAAAATGACCCTTTCAAAGCTTTATCTACAACCTGAAGGCTAGGGATTGACCTGCAATGGAAGTGATTGGAGCATGAACTCCTGGGGCTAATGAAACACTTTGAGCCAGGTTTTTCAATTCCTGTATGAATGCTTTTACCCCAAGAGCTATTATGCAGCAGGTGACGTTGCTGATGGGCTTTTTGTCTTCTGTGAGGCCTCAGAATTCCACATCCCTGGCAGAGAGAGAGAGAGACATGTTGTGCAGCCTGAGTCTGTTGCCAAACCTTTACACAGGAGGGGGGAGCTCAAGCGCATCACTGTCCTCAGCACTGGGTACTATTAGGCCTGTTGCCACTACAGATACAAGAATGCTGAAGTGCTTTTGAAAAGGCACATGCTTCAGTCCCAAGTGTTTGCTGTAAGCACCGAGTCACTGTGGCAAAACAAACACCACCTTTTTAGGTGTGGCAACTGCCAAGTCATTTCTTAATGTATAAATTGGTCCCAAGGGTGGAATTCAGTACAGCAAGTAGTTCATGTGGGGCTGGAAATAGGTATTTCTCAGATAGCCAGACAGCTCTATTGCAAATTTGAAAAAAAAAAAAAAAATCTTCCATGCAATACAGTAGTTGTGGTTTTATGTGCACCAAAGTTGGAAGATGAGTTTATGAATCCCAGAGCTGTTTTAACTTTCCCATATTGAATACATACAGAATTTTATCTGATCTTAACTCTAGTGCATTAGTATACATTGTGCAATGTGACTGAGCTACAGTTTCCAGGGGAGCTGTAACTTTGAATTTGCCATAGATCATATATTCAAAAATCACCCATTTAATTCGCATTTTTTGCTTCAGAGCACTCAGTGTGGTTTGAACTGTGGAACAAACTCCCACAGGAACTAGAACCTTACCACCTTCCCCTCAGACAGCAACGTGTCTTTTTTTTTTGTTTTGCCATCTTAAACATAAATACATACAAGCTTATATGGTTTAAAAACCACTCAGCTCTCCCCAAGGTAAAACAGCATACCTCACACAGCATTCCCCACTTGAAAGGGTGAGAAATAAAGAGGGAATAAACCATAGGTGGCAGCTATTAGTTACATTGCTTAATTCATTACTGAACAGCAGGGTAAGAACCTGCATAAACTAGAATAGAACGTTTGGATGTGACCATTTGCTGTAATAATCTCACAGTAAATTAAATTGATTAGGATGATTTGGGAAGAGGACGGTTGCCCAAACAAAACAACATTCCTGGGAATTACCCAGAGTGCCAAATGCAGCAGAATTTCTCCTACTAATAAATTTACTGTGTGTAGTCTATGTCCTATCATAAGATCCAGTGTTTCAGACATGCTTGCAGTATATATTTTTATTTTTTATATGTATTTATTTATGTTATATATATTTTTATATTTATTAATTTATATTATTTTTATATTTTGAATAAAATTTTAAATGTAAATTTATATATATTTGAAATATATTTATTTATATATTTCTGTTTAAGAATTTATTCAGTGCTTGTCTCTTGAAAAGATTCACTGTGTGGTTCTGAATTTTTTTAAAACATTTTTCTTCTTAGCAGACTAAGCATAAAAAAGAAGTGAAAATATTTTAGTTAGTGAGGACCGTTGCCTTTGCATGCGTGTCTGAAATGACCAGTGGAATTTAATCTGACAGATAGGAAAGGAAAGGGAAAGGGACAAAATTAGAGCAAGCATAAGAAAATTTAGCCCAAGGATAAGTTTCATTTTAGTATTTGGTTACAAGCACAGCAAAACAGGCTTAAAAAGAAAGGCTAACCATACCACTGCATCCCTGGTTCTGGAATCAGCACAATCCCTCTAGAACTAAGCGCCTCTAGCTTTTTTAATGAGCCTTCAGCCAGTATATTTGTATTATGTGTGGAGTGAAAGTGACGCATCTTTCCCAAATTTTTTTTCAGAACTATAAGCGACACATGGATGGCATGTATGGGCCTCCAGCCAAACGCCACGAAGGGGATATGTATAACATGCAGTATGGCAACCAGCAACAGGAAATGTATAACCAGTACAGCAACGCTTACACAGGGCCTGACAGGAGACCCATGCAGGGACAGTATCCGTATCCATATAACAGGGAGAGGATGCAGGGCCCAGGACAAATGCAGCAGCATGGAATACCTCCCCAGATGATTGGTGGCCCTATGCAGTCATCATCCTCCAGTGAAGGTCCTCAGCAGAACATGTGGCCAACACGAAATGATATGCCTTACCCTTACCAGAACAGGCAAGGTCCAGGAGGCCCTGCACAGGCCCCACCGTATCCAGGGATGAATCGCACTGATGATATGATGGTACCTGACCAGAGGATAAACCACGAGAGTCAGTGGCCTTCTCATGTCAACCAACGTCAGCCTTCTTATATGTCATCCTCAGCCTCCATGCAGCCTATCACTAGACCTCCTCAGTCATCCTACCAGACACCACCCTCTATGCCAAACCACATCTCTAGAGCTCCAAGTCCAGCATCCTTCCAGCGCTCTTTGGAAAACCGTATGTCTCCAAGCAAGTCTCCTTTCCTACCCTCCATGAAGATGCAAAAGGTTATACCCACAGTTCCAGTGTCACAGGTCACAGGACCTCCACCCCAACCACCACCGATTAGGCGAGAAATCACCTTCCCCCCGGGCTCTGTAGAAGCATCCCAACCAGTCTTAAAACCAAGACGAAAGATTACCTCAAAAGATATTGGTAAGCATCAGAACAAAAGCTAAATAACCAAAATAAGCTGTGAAAAGGGGACTCTGATTTTGATTTGGTTTTTTTCACATTCTAAGACTTTTGACAAACTTTGGTAACTACAATGTGGTCGTCTCCAATAAAAAGGTAATAATAATCAGTGAGGGCGATAGGTAAAACTCATCCCAGACAGTCTGATATGAAATAAAAGCAGTATTCTATATGGAGACCTAAGATCTCCAGAAGTGCATTAAAAATGAAGCTTGCCTCAAGATTTCAAAATGAGATGTGTTGAAAGGTCTGTTAAGTCATCAATGCAACGTTTAGCTGAGCAGAGCTTTCTATGTTCTTATTCCATGGAAGCTCATGCTGTTCTGCTATGTAGTCACAGTCTCTTCCTCCCTTGAATGGTCCATTTCTTCATTGCATATTATTTGTCCTGTTTGTTTCTCCCCCTATTCTTTCCCAAGTATCTTCTTATCTTAAATTCCATTATCTTAATTCCGTTATCTTAAATTTCATACATTCAAGTTCTCATACTTCAGATTTCCACACTCCTGACAGAGTATTCTACCTTTGTTTACTGATTATTCGGTTTAGCCAATCTCTTGAAATTCTAACGATTATTTCAGCTTCAGCAAAGTCAGGAAGAATAGCTACGTTAAGATATTCTCCAGTATTAAGGCTGATCAGTAATTAGAGAAAACTGAACAGAACTAAGCGGTCAAAGTAGGGTCATAACCAGTGTTTCCATAACTATTTCATTTAAATTTGCAACCTCAGAATGTCACAGTTGAATCTTTCAGGAACTCATTAACAGTCTCCAAGGATGCACTAATGCTGTTTTACTTCTCCTTCTTTCTCCAGTAACTCCTGAGGCCTGGAGAGTGATGATGTCTCTTAAATCTGGTCTTTTGGCTGAAAGTACCTGGGCGCTAGACACTATTAATATTCTTCTGTATGATGACAGCACTGTTGCTACTTTCAACCTCTCTCAGGTAGGTGGGAAAGCAGTATACTTCTCAACTTTCCAAGGAAGGAGAACTGAAATAAGATTCCTACAAAGTGCTGATGGCCTTTACAATTTATTCTAATTGACGTGAATTTGAACATTGCAAAACGTCCACTTGTTAATGCTTGGTAAACAGTGAGTAACAAGGTAGATACAGGTCGAATAGGGGAAATTATAAGCCTGAAAGAAAGAGGTTTCTGGTAGAAAGGAGCATTTAGGAATATAGGAATTTTAGCACTGCCGAAAGACTAATGTATAAATTCACAATAGTACAAGCACAATCCCAGAAAACAGCAGTATGTTAGTAATCTTGCTTAATTTATGTTTCTATAAAAGGCTTTGCAAAACCATACTAAATTGATTTGAAAGCTGTCTTTTGGTGATGACTTGTCCCTATTCAGTAGTTCCATATGAAGTTGTGGGATTTTTTTTTCATTGCTTATTTTCTGTTTAGTTTCTTCTTCCAGTGAATTAAGTTTTCACTGAAATACCAGATTGACAATTTAAAGGCTAATATCCACTGTCTGTCCATAGGATGCAAGTAACACAGGATTTAACTATGTGTGATTTTGCCTCATTACCTCTCAGCATTTTTCAGCCCTGCTCTAATCTTTGGCCTGTTAGGTGATAGTAATAAATGGCATGCTGATAATGCACATTATCTAAAATTTGTACAAATTAAATATTCAGTTTCTCTCCTCCATTCATTCCTTGGTTACTAATAGTATAACTCATAATTTTTTAAATATAATTACTTTTTTTGTAAATGCAGACACAAATGGTACATTTCATCCCACCTAAGTTTAGAACTCGGGTATCTATAGCATGATTCATCTCATGTAGAAGAAGAGATCTAAAATTGGTCAGATGAATCATATTCTAGAAATGGTCTGTAAAAGACCGTTGATTATAAAAAGTAATCTAGACATTTAGGTTAGGTGTGTAACTGGTGCAGTTAAATGAGGTGAATCTCCTCTGATTTCTATTAGAACTTGTGTTACTGCACCCTGTGCAAGTTGCACAGAGTACCAGGCATATTGTAAATATATATATTCTTTTGAATAAATAGTCTTTTACTTTTCCCATGAACTCTTATTTCCAGTGGTGGTCAGGACTCCATATGATGACTGATAATTCCTGCCGTTCATAACCATCAGTTTGTTAATTGGTCAAGGGTTTGACAATCATAAGAGAATCTAGAATGGACAAAAGGATACGTTTTGTTGAAAACCTATTAGCCCACAATTTTAAACGAAACAAACAAAAAACCCAAACAAATTAAAAGCCTGACAGTGGGGCTGAACACATCATAACAGCAAAGAATTTTTAATAATAAGCCACTGAGCGTAAATTAATACCAAGTCCAACTACTGCCTTTCCATAAGAAAGTGATTACAAGTTAATTAAGAAGATTAAACTTAAATGAAAACTGTTTCTGAAAGGTGACTTACAACACCAGGATCCAATAACAATTTTTAACTATTGCCAGGCAAAAAGGGAACTATTCAACAGAGTTGGGATGTTAATCTAGGCTGTCAGTACTCAGACCCTGAACTGCAGGTTCCTATACTGCAGTTGGGTTTAGAGACAAAGGAGAGGGAGAATTGTAAACTTCAGATATCTAACAAAAGTAAGTACAAGGCAGAAAAACTGAGTTAGGAACTTCAGTATTCTGTGCAAATAAACAATAATAAGAGGCACTTGGAAGGGGACAGAACAGCTAGGCTAGACATCTACTAGGCTTAAAGGAGACAAATGAATAAAGTTCTGTGCTTCTTATAGCTGTTATAGTTTAGGCAAACGGAGCAATGGTAGTTTGACGTTATATACTGTTTAGTCAGACACTAGAAGAGTTTCTTTTAACTTCTGCGATGCAGGGCCTAACCACAAGTCCACAGCAGGATGAGGGATGTATGCATGTATGCATCAGTGTTCCTAATAAAATTCCGTGCAGACAAAAATATTTATCTGATTTTTATGTTCTTTCTTCTCCCCTCAGTTATCTGGATTTCTTGAGCTTTTAGTAGAATATTTTAGGAAATGCCTGATTGACATTTTTGGAATCCTTATGGAATATGAAGTGGGCGATCCAGGCCACAAAGCACTTGATCACAAAGCAGCCAAGAAAGATGATAGTCAGTCCTTGGCAGAGGATACTGGAAAAGATGAGAATGACGAATGTATTGACTATTTTGATGAAGATGAGGAGGAGGGAGAGGATGAAAAGGTAGAAGGAGAAGAAAAGAGCATTGTTTTTTCCACTCCTGGTGCCATCGCTGATCCAAGTGAGAGGCCAAAACAAGCCAGTAAATTTGACAAGCTGCCAATAAAGATTGTAAAGAAAAATAATCTGTTTGTTGTTGACCGATCTGACAAACTTGGACGCGTTCAGGAATTTGATAGTGGACTTCTCCACTGGCAGCTTGGTGGTGGTGACACAACTGAGCATATCCAGACTCACTTTGAAAGCAAGATGGAGATTCCTCCACGTAGGAAAGCCCCTCCTCCCTTGAACTCTCCAAGCAAAAAGAAGGACCTTGAGGGGAAAGGTGAATTTGAGGAACAACAAGAAAAAAGTATAACAGCAACCATTGATGATGTCCTTTCAGCTCGGCCAGGAGCATTACCTGAAGACTCAAACTCTGGTTCCCAAACAGAGAGCAGTAAATTTCCCTTTGGGATCCATCAAGCCAAAAGCCACCGGAATATTAAACTGCTAGAGGATGAGCCAAGGAGCCGGGATGAGACTCCTCTATGCACCATAACTCACTGGCAAGACTCCTTGGCCAAACGCTGCATCTGTGTGTCAAATATCGTCCGTAGCTTGTCTTTTGTGCCTGGAAATGACACCGAAATGTCCAAACATCCAGGCTTGGTGCTGATCCTGGGAAAGCTGATCCTTCTTCACCACGAGCATCCAGAAAGAAAGCGAGCGCCGCAGACTTACGAGAAAGAGGAAGAGGAGGACAAAGGGGTGGCCTGCAGCAAGGATGAGTGGTGGTGGGACTGCCTCGAGGTCTTGAGGGATAATACATTGGTCACATTAGCCAACATTTCTGGGCAGCTAGACTTGTCTGCTTACACAGAAAGCATCTGTTTGCCAATTTTGGATGGCTTGCTGCACTGGATGGTGTGCCCGTCTGCGGAGGCACAGGATCCTTTTCCAACCGTGGGGCCCAACTCAGTTCTTTCGCCTCAGAGACTTGTGCTGGAGACCCTGTGTAAGCTCAGTATCCAGGACAATAATGTGGACCTTATCTTGGCCACCCCCCCATTCAGTCGTCAGGAGAAACTCTACGCTACTTTAGTTAGGTACGTCGGGGACCGCAAAAACCCGGTCTGCCGAGAAATGTCCATGGCGCTCTTATCGAACCTTGCCCAGGGGGACACATTAGCAGCAAGGGCAATAGCTGTGCAGAAGGGAAGTATCGGAAACTTGATAAGCTTCCTGGAGGATGGGGTCACTATGGCCCAGTACCAGCAGAGCCAGCATAACCTCATGCACATGCAGCCTCCGCCTCTGGAGCCGCCTAGCGTAGACATGATGTGCAGGGCAGCCAAGGCCTTGCTGGCCATGGCTCGAGTGGACGAGAACCGCTCAGAGTTCCTTTTGCACGAGGGTCGTTTGCTGGATATCTCAATATCTACTGTCCTGAACTCTCTGGTTGCATCTGTCATCTGTGATGTACTTTTTCAGATTGGGCAGTTATGACATAAGTGAGAAGCCAAGCATGTGTGAGTGGAGATTAGAGGGTCACATATAACTGGCTGTTTTCTGTTCTTGTTTATCCAACGTAGGAAGAAGGAAAAAAAAAGAATCTTTGCTCCTCTGCCCCATTCACTATTTACCAATTGGGAATTAAAGAAATTATTAATTTGAACAGTTATAAAATTAATATTTGCTGTCTATGTGTATAAGTACAACTTTTTATTTTATTTTTTTTAACCAAAGTTGCTGTCTAGTACATTCAAAGGTCACACTTTTTTTTTCCATAGATTATCCTTTTCAATGTTCTTTTCCATGTTTGTATTGCATATTTTTTGGGAAGCGAACTAGTGACTTTTTAAAAAAAATGTTATGGCAAACCATTGTATGATGGAAAAAAAAATCTCACCACTTTGAAGCAAAAAGGTGAAAAATAACCAACATACCAAGTTCCTGTGTGTTTTATTTTTTCAAATAAGGAAAAAATAAAAAAAAACTTGTATACCATCACCCAAAGCTCTGTGCAATAGAAGATTCTAGTGATGTAGGTGTAGGGGATCAAGGAGGGTGTCAGTCAGTAGTCAAAATCCAAAACGATACTGGTTTCTCCTCAGGAGAAATGGTTACATTAGGCTAGGAGCAAAACAAAACAAAAAAGTCAAGTTAAAAGATTTTTAAATGAAACCTGAAGTTAAACATCAATTGCTTCCTCACCAGAACTGTCTTGTCTACATCTGTTGTGTTTTTTTTTTTTTGACCTTCCACAATGACAGTTCTTCACAATTCCTTTAATCATTTTTTAAAATATTTTTTTATTGCCTAAGGGCCGTGATGTATATAGAAGTTGTACATGAAACATACCCTCTTTTTTTTTTTTTTTAGTACAAAGTTTTTCGTTTCTTTTTCATGATGTGGTATCTACAAAGTGATAGTAGAATTATTTTTTTCTTTCATTTGGGCCATATCTCCAAAAAATAATAAAAAAAAAAAAAAAGAAAAAAGGAAAAACCCAACACAGAAAACCAACAACTGAGGGTAATGTACAAGTTTCTGTATGTATAAAGTCATGCTCTATTTCGGGAGAGCAGCCGATCACAATTTGCTTTATAAACCAAGGTGTGGAAATGGTTACGTATGGATTGATTTAAGAAAATGGTTACCAGTCTACAGACAAAAAAAAATATATACAGGAAAAAAAAGGAAGAAACACAACTTCAAAGATTTTTCAGTGACAAGAATCTGCATTTGTATTTCAAGATAATGTAGTTAAAAAAGAAAAAACTTGATGTAAATTCCTCCTTTTCCTCTGGCTTAATGAATTTCATTTATTCAGTATAAAATCTTTATATGTTCCACATGTTAAGAATAAATGTACATTAAATCTTGTTAAGCACTGTGATGGGTGTTCTTGAATAATGTTCTAGTTACAGTGTGGGATATCAGAAAGCAAACTAATTACAAGAAAGAGCAATAATGATTATTCTCTTTCCCCTACTTTATTATTATGACCTTCAAAAATATGACGCTATTGTATTGCAGCAACTTGCTCTCCTTTTCGAAAAGCCTTCTCACATCACAGAGAAGTGTTTTTAATTATTATATATAAAACCACAGAGCCTCAAAGGGGAAGACATGGCTGACAAATGATAGTTCTGACTATGCAGGTATCCAGTCTCCATGCTGTGTTTGGGGGACTGAAGATGGATGTTAGAAAGAGTGACAAAAGATTTTGTTAAAGCAATAACCAACTTGAAGAAATTGATCTGTACTCACTACCTGTAATTCTCTCTGTTGGTTAAAGGTGCAAATACCCCAGTGATGTGGGTATTTAGAATA
The DNA here is from genome assembly GCA_035584735.1 of Pseudotriccus pelzelni. NCBI lineage: Eukaryota > Metazoa > Chordata > Aves > Passeriformes > Tyrannidae > Pseudotriccus > Pseudotriccus pelzelni. The sequence continues at coordinate 54,396,072 of JAWMRA010000113.1, read as the reverse complement.
AACACCCGCCCACTTCTCGATACTGTATGTGTCATTGCATACTTACGTGGCCATTCATGCTGGGAGTCCCCCATTAAAGTGGATCGGGCTTTAATAGAGCACATCCATAGTTATAATTGGTGGGAGATGGCCATTTCCATTTCAGGAATTATCTGGTTTCAGATGCGTCTCACCTGGTGATACCTTGTTTCTGAATATTGTTCAAGCACTAATTTTTGCTATTTCATCTTGGATCGTTGACTTTGTTAGTGTGATCATAAAAAGCTAATAATAATCAATTTTCCTGGAATTGCCATGTAATTACATTGTTAGTGGATATCCTCCTCCCCTCTCCAATAACACTATGGAGGTACTTGACAATTACAACCTCCTTTGGCATACTGCCCATTTTGTTCCTATAGATTGCTATAACATTAATATATGTAAGAGAATTTCAGAGACAGGTAAAGTATATACAATTATAAGCCCAGTTTGAAATGTGCCTCCCTACTGTCATAAAAAGTAATTTCTCCTTCTAGCTTGTCTTATTCAGTAATCACTCCCACATCACCTGCTGCAGTGGTCTGTCTTTCTCTTGCATATCACTGCTTTCAGAAATGCCTGGTGAATTATAACCACCTGTAATCCTTCATCACAGAAGGAGGCATATTTCAGGGATGAGTTTTACAGCTTATTACTGGGCAGTGTGAAAGTAGTATCCCCTGCTAAACGTATTTCTTACTAACATTTTACAGCTTGATATTGCCCCATAGATATAAGCAAGCTGTTAAATAAACCCTGTGCACCCCTTTCTGGTCGAGGACAAAAAAGGACATCTATTCTCTTTTATCTTCGGCCTTCAGAGCCAGAGTCCCCTGGGGGAAACTACACCTGTGTCAAAATGCTCTGAGCTGTCAGAGGCAGCACTTCAGTGTTACTCAGGACTGCTCCGAACCGAGTTAAACAACATGGGGGAAAAAACTACCCAGCCACATAATATCCATATGTATGTAACATTTGTTGCTACTTTTCCAGCTGGGCCAAGAACTAGCTGAGGAACCACAGCAGAGGAAGGAAAAGGTTAATAGTATGGACTCTGCCTGAGCATGATTTTATTCTTACAGTAAGAGTAAACAATCTAAATCACTGGGTAGTGCTACTGCACGTTTATCAAAAGAAAGGTGACACATAAGAACTCCAGTTCCCTCTGTTGTCTTTGTATGATTTTACCTCTCCAACAGTGTTCTCTAAACCTTTGTAGAAGACCTGCTCATGAGACTCATGAACTTAACATGCTCTAACTGAATCCTGAACAAGCTTGAGCTGCTCTTGGCATTATTCCTACAAGAGATATTTCGGTTTCAGTTTAAAAAGCAAATTCTGCAGTTTTATGCTGATGCAGTCACTCTGTAGTGAAGCTCATAGTAGTACTAATAATAAGATGCAATATTTGAAATTCTAAAACTGCAATGAGTTATTTAGGGGAAAGCAGCCCATTAGTATTTTAGGCACTAATCAAACACAAATATTTGACTTACAAACATACATATATATATATATCAATGATGTACCTGTTTCTTTGGCAGACCCAAGCAATTAACTACTTGCAGGATTGAAAGGGCATCAATGAATCTTAGTTTTTCAATCACTTCAGGAATTAAATGCTTATCCCCTTTGGCAGGAAAAAATGTTGTCTTTTTTTCTTGTTAACATAGTTTCCTACACTGTTCTTTAAAAAAAACCCACAAAACTAAAACCAACACATGAAAACATCCTGCTCAGAAACTCCATATTTTCAACTACCCAAAAGGAAGAATGGAGAAGAAATTTTCATCCACATGTTTAAAAGCCTATGCACTTTCTCTTCCATCTTCTTTTGCTGTTTCACACCATAACTTGTGCCACCACTACCATGACACCATTATCTTTTTGACCAGAATACATCCGTAAGAAAGATTTACTTAGAGAAACACTGTAGCATATGCTTGTGTTACAGATTAATGATTCCTGTACAACATTTCTACAGTGCAATGTAGGCCACACCTCTTATTTCACAAATAGTATGAAAATACCTCTTAGTAATAAAGTATAGCTGAAAGTAAAAAATTGCTGTCATCTCCACTGTCCCCCCCATAGAGAACTGTAAGCATTCATAGCGCAGATGCCCAAGCTAACTTGAAACTGAATTGAAAAGTGGGAACTGAGCTGAGGTGGCACACAGCTAGTTAACCCTTCAAGAAGCTGTGTGTAAGTTCCTTACTCTGCAGATAGTAGTAAAAACATACCTAAGAAATAATACACACCTGCTGCCCAAACACCGCAGTAACACTATCACAGAAGTCAGTCATTTGGAGTTTTAAATAGGAGCAGTCTCAAATTTTGAGTCAAGAGCTCTCCAGAGAAAGATGACTTCCATCACCATCGACCTGGTAATGTCAAATATGTGGAAACCATGCTCGTATGCAAAACCACAAAGCAGTCGCTGCTGCAAAAAGCTTTTTTTCCAAGTCATGAACAAGTAACTTCAGGTGGAGAAGGAGGAGAAAATGGAAACAAAAGCAACAGTAAATTAAAAGGGCAGATCCCACTCTTGTCACAGAGTGGAATTCAGGGATCTAGAACATGGCCACATACCACCTGCAAATTTAGTTTTCCTCAGGATAATTTGTGAAATTTCAGGGGCCTCCCCAGTTTGTTTTCCCATGCAATCTGACAGTTCTCATGGTAAATTCCTTTTAAGGATTACTAAGCCTGAAGAAAGGAGAGAGAAAAGTACTGATGAAGAAAAGGGTCAAAAAGCATGGTCTTTTGGAAAAAGGGAAGCAGAACACGAAGACAGAGCTGAAAGAAAAGCATTGTATTTCCCTGCTGCATTGCTCTATTTTTACATTTGGATCATTCCAAAGAAAAGAATAATTAAACCAAACTAGGGGAATTTCACATTTCATTGGTAGTTGATGAAAGTAAAATGGAAGTAAAAAAAGATTTTGAGTGGTAGTGGGACCAGGGGAAGGAAAATAGGAGCTTCCGCATGTAGACAGGTAAATTTAGTTTTTACTTAATTACATTTACCTTTCCAATTCCCAAGACAGCAGGAATGGGGAAGGATTAATACTGTCTGCATTTTTAAATCCACCCCCAGATGTTTATTTGTGCACTGTCAGAAATGGGTTTGCAAAGTCTGGCCATCCTTTCTGTGATTGTCAATAGCTGTGGATACAAGAGACAGCTGTTCTCGACTGCATACTAAATACAGCTATTCACATGCCTAAATGACTCAATTTGTACTTCTAATTACTAATTTTAACACAAGCTAAAATGTATTTCATTTCAATGCTGTTGTACAGCGTAAAAAAATGTAGGTTTGTACTTCACATTTGATTTAACTGGCCTAAACTAATGAGGTGAAGTAGCAAGATCCTCATCTGATGCCTTCAACAGAGTTACAACATTTTCTCCTGTATTTATTAATTTACTTGGTCTGTCATGACTTAGTATATATTGCATTTCCGTTAATTAGGGGTGGTTATTTACATTGAAAGGGTGATGCAGTAGAATTGCCTAGCTGGCAGAGCAAATCCCTGATGGCTCGGGCATCTCTACAGTGTTTATTCAGGTCTGTAAAGGGTCTCCTGAATGACAAACATCCCGACTTTTGCTCCACTATGGAGTATTCTTTAAAGGCAAGCTGACACATTATCATGCCAGGAGAAAGATGTATGTTTATCCAATGTGAAAAACACATGCCATGATGCAATTCTGCTTTCCATTTGCAAATTTGCGTACCAGTTCTATGTATACATCTGCAACTGAGAAGAAAAAAAACTTAATCTAGTACGTGTTTTACTGTTAAATTATAACACAAAACTGCAAAATCAAGTATTAAATTTCTTTCCCTCCAAGAGAATTTGAAAAGAAACAGTGTTCCACTAGGTTTATCACCACCAGTAAAGCTTACAATGGACTTCTTATAGAAGATACTTTTTCTGTCTTTGAATATGAAATATGAAGCTCTGTACATAGTGAAACACAACAACTGAAAAATACTGAGATTTAAGCATAACGCTTCATCAGCTATACATTTTATATGCAGTTAGGGAAGACAGACTTCTGTAACAACAAGTTATTTGTTATCAGTATCCTGAACCCACCTAAGAAAAGTGTATTTCCACCCCTTTTGTATAGTCGTGCAGGTTTCACTGGCATGTCTCATAACATAGTGCAGGAGAAGTTGTTCTTTTTTGTTCCTTTTTTTTTCCCCTAATACTTACTCCTTAAACTTCTCAGGTTGCTTCCTTCCTTTCCCCAATGCATTAGTACCAAATACAGAGTCCTGATCCTTTAAATAACTGAATAGCATAGGGTTTGTCTATTGTTTACACCTTCTAGTATACAGAGGGATTTCTTCTTGTACTGGATTGTGTCCCCACTTCTTGAGACAGAAGTGTCTCCCAAAGGTTCTTGTCCTGCAGGGAAAAACTGACTACAAGGGACTCCCAGCCTTAACAGTGTGGAGGTGGTTGAGATCTGCCAAGGAGAGGTAAAGAGAAAAAAATCTTCAAGTCACACGTTTGACATTCTACGCCTTCAAACAGTGGACATGTTACTTACAGTAAGCGTAAATAGCCAACCTTTCCAGTCAGCTACTATAACTTCCTCAGCTTTTCTCTTACATAGGGTATTTTGAGTAAAGAGAGTTTTCTTTAAATATCAATAAAGTTGGCCACGCAAAAGCACTTAGATGTATGACCAATGTACCCTGTGAGAATAACATTATAGCCTCTATAATGTCAGCTCATTCGGTACCTCATGCTTTTTTATCAGCCTGGAATATGCCAGCCTTCCACAACATGCATATCCTGTCTAGGAAAGGCAAACACTGACTAACGAGCCAACAGCTGAGATATATTTTGGGTTTTATGTATGGCATGAGGAAGAAAATATACCAATATATAATGTGTAGGTACAGATCGTATACATTAAACACCTTCTTTTAAGCAGGAGACTTTTAAACTAATTTCATTAGCTTCTTTTATCTTGAGCTGCAGCTATGTACATTCTTTTGGCTATGACCTTGGCCAAGGAGGTTACCCTTCCTGGCCTGCACCTCCTAGCTGTTCCTAGCTCCCTGCAAACACAGCAGCACTCCGGCTAGGGTACTGTTTCTAACTTAGTGCAGGCAAAGCAGGTTAAGCACTTAATGCATTCAGGTGTTTGGTTTGCTTGTGCTTTTCCACCCAGAACATTTTGACAGCTGCTGTGACCGTACACTCACAGAGTTATTCACCCATTACACTATGGACAGTGATTTATTGCTGGCTGCAAATTCTGCAGAAGCAGGTTGATTTACCTCCCAGACCATCTCAAAGCCTAGTGTAAAAGAGAACTGACATGCACTGGACCTTCAGCCTGACCGCACAAAGAGCAGCACAGCTTCTTGCCCCAGGTACAGGAAAAGGATGTGGTGCTGGAGTGAGAAGTCATGCTGAAAGGGCACTACAAAATATACTGATAAATCATTATCCAAGGACATGTAACTGCTATTAAATTCCTCTAATAGGAAGTCTAATCTGCACTCTTTTCTTACTTTGTAACATCTGGACCTGCTATTTATGAAACTATACATTCTACTACAGGAATACAAGAAAGGCTTCTCATTTCCCTTCTATCTTGGACAGGGGTGAGCCAGCAGGCAATCAATCCATCAATCCCCACAAAGCCCACGCATGCAGTTTTGGGCAGCAGTGGCATCACTGAACAGCCATGGAAGGAAGCCAAGAATCCCCTAATTTGCATGAATTTGACATTTCCTGTCCATCAGTAACATTCATTTACCTTGGAACAGAAAGTGGCGGTGGGGTTTGGAGGGAGTGTTGTTCCCAGCTTTCAATTTTTAATTGTTCAGTAGTCAGTTTGGTGGGAGGTACAAGGATACATGGAGAGAAGCACCCATAACTCCTCCCAATCTGATACACTGAACCTCATTCTCTATGGGACTGTGCCAAGAGCTCATTTTGGCCTTGCTCTCATAGAACGGTTTGGGTTGGAAGGGACCTTGAAGATCATCTCGTTCCAACCCCCCTACCATGGGCAGGGACACCTTCTCTAGACCAGGTTGCTCAAAGCCCCGTCCAGCTTGGCCTTGAACACTTCCAGGGATGGGGCACCCACAGCTTCTCTGGGCAACTTATTCCAGTGCCTCACCACCCTTCCAGTGAAGAATTTCTTCCTAATATCTAAAATTAACCTGCTCTCTGTCTCTCAGTTTAAACCCATTCCTCTCTACCCTACAGACATGCTTGTAAAAAGTCCCTCTCCAGCTCTCTTTACCAGTTTCCAGTACCCTTTAGTTATAGGAAGGCTTCTGTAAGGTCTCCCCAGAGCCTTCTCTTCTCCAGGTTGAACAGCACTGACTCTCTAAACCTCTCCTCTTAGGAGAGGCACTCCAACCCCCAGTCATATTTGTGTCTGTCCTCTGGACTCTCACCAGAGTGGAGTAGAAGGGGATAATCATCTCCCTTGACCTTCTGGTCACTCTCCACCCCTCCTCCCATGCAACACCTGCCTCCTGTGTCCCTCTGTTTTCTTTCCTACACACACAACGAGCTCGGCAGGAGCCGTCCCAGGCAGCTTGGCCTCCCCCAAAGTGCCGCAGCTCCCGTGAGGGGCTGCCCTCCTGGCACCTTCCAGATCACTCTCATCCCCTCAGCAGCAGCGTTGTAGGTTTGTGTGAGAGAAGCTGGGGTAACCAAGCTCCCATCCCACATACAGCCCCTCTGCACCCAGGACAGCATTTTACTTTAAGAACAATTTCAAGGGAGCGCCTGTTTTCGGCAGCACAGGGTGTATTTGCCCCCAGCCTACTCTTTCATCTGCAAATACATAATTCAATTACCATGAGCTTAAATTTATTGTTTAAAATAGCACTTATGTTTAATGCTTTTTCAATACTTCTTTGTCATTTGAAATCAATTCATAAAACCCTTTACACGTACTATTTAAATTAACTTTAACTCCAAGCCTTAGCAGAATCAATATTTAGCCGGTTCCTGCAATCCGTCCCAGTCTGTTGACACAGTGGAAGCACTGCTGTGGGTGAGGCAGGAGCAGACCTTCTCCTCTGGGGGCTCCCCTGTACACCCCCAGGGGAGCAGCCAGCTGCTGCACCCACACCCCCACAACGTGCCACCAAGTGCCCTAACCCACAAGTATGGAGCAGCCCTTGTACACCTTCTATAATCAGCATCATCAATTGAATACCACCGGTGAGTTCCCAAAAAAAAAAAATCAATCTGACTTTGTTTTTCTCAACACTGAGAACAGAATCAAGGTAGTTTTTGTCTGATGCGCTCAAAATCATAGAATCACAGAGCCGCAGAATGGCTGGGTTGGAAGAGACCTTAAAGGTCACCTGGTTCCAACCCTCTTGCCATGGACAGGGACACCTTCCACTCCAACCTGGCCTTGAAAAATTCCAGAGATTGGGCAGCCAGCCAGAACTTCTGTGGACAACCTGTTCCAGTGCCTCATCACCCTCGTGGTAAAGAATTTCTTCCTAATATCTAATCTAGACCTGCACTCTTGCAGTTTAAAACTATTCCCCCTTGTCCTGTCACTACATGCCCTTGTAAATAACCTCTCTCCATCTTTCTTGTGGTCAGGGTAAGTGGGTCTAAAAGCGCACACACACACACATATACATATACGTGAACTATTCTTTTTCCTTTCACTGGGATATGTTTGTATGAGAGCTCTATTTATGACCAAAGCTTTTGTCATCGGTTTTCGGTAAACCAGCAATTAACATACTATATCAAACTTAAGCACATACTAGATCAGCTTGTCCTAATTTAAAAAAAAAAAAATCTTTTAGCTCATATTGAAAGAAATATGAGTAGTAGTCATTCACTGAAAGAGCCACTTTATCATCCCTAAACTATTAAAAAATGCAACCCTCGCCTCATGTTTTTAAGGATCTAGTAATATACAGTATTTTAAGACCCTTTCAGTGGCACGGTGATATATTAAAGACACTCCTCCTCATTTTAATGGAAAAAGAAGTTGAAAAAATATCTGTTCAAAAATTCTCTGGTTGATAAAGAAAAAGTAACTGATAACATTTATTATGCAGTACTCAAGATCAAACAATGATCTTGCTATAGTCAATTATGAAAAATGCAAGCAGAACAATCATCTAAGCATAAATTTTCATTTTCTAATTAGTTTGTAGGCAGTGGTGTTTACTACTGTTGGTATCAGCATTATCAGCTGTAGAGAAGTGAAAGTTTAAAATGCATGGTGTTAGATCCCCACATTTATTTAAGAATCTTTTTGCAATTTTTGTGCTGTTTTGAAAATAATCAAATTAGTAATAAACCATTCCCTCATTAACTGTATAGTAACAAACAAAATGTTGCAGTATTTTGATATTTGCAGAAATAACTATGCTGAGTTTTCAGTACAGAAGTTTCAATGACGGATTTCTATAAATTGAAAGGAAATTTCTGTGATTCTAACTTTATGTTTTAAATTCTAGAGAGTATTTTCAAATTTTGAAGCAAGTTTTGTATAAAGGTACACAAGGTAATTTTGTTCAGACACAGATTTATAATTTTGCTACATTGGTAAGTAAAAGTATATTGCTTTGATATTTAATATAATACTAAATGATGGAAAGTTAATCAGAATAATAACCAACAACATTCTGTCAAAACTGAATATTTCAAAGGTATTAGACATCACCAAAACAGTAAATTCAAGTGGTTTGTTCTGAGTGTTTCCCCTAATAAAAATATATTTGAAAGCAGTAACTTTTTTGCAAAACTTCTCAATTGCAGTGGAAGTTCAGGCCCCAACTGAGAAAACACAAACTAAAAAAAAGAATTGTGTTGACTAGCTGTCAGCAGGGATGGGAATAACAGAAGGAGATAAAGGACAACATACTGGAGAGGCTTGCTAAAAACCCCTGCCATTGGTGCGGCCTAAACAATGACAAATGTTCCTTCAAGCAAAGGAAAGGCAAACAATCCTTACAAAACCCTCAGTAGAACTAAGGACGTTATCGCCAAGGCATCCCTATTTTTTTAGGATTTTCTCATGAGCTGTGTGAATTGTGCAAGCCATAGCAGCATAACAGTAGGTAACCAGCCATACCTTTGCTTCGCCTAGTTACAGCCTTAGGGAATTCAGAGCTTTACATTTCCCTGCTGGCAAAGGCTCTTTGTCTTACTGGCACATTAACTCGGTTCTGGCCTGCCATATATTTTAGCCTAGCCGACAACATTCGTACAGCCTTAAAATCAACCAACAGCCTCTGATTCTACCGAAGTCATGCTAAAATACGCGACACACCATCACAACGCTCCTGTTTTGCTGCTGCCCTTTTAGGTAAGCCATAGGAACTCACCTTCACAGTCGAAGGTTGCATGGAAATTTCTGTTCCCCCAGCTGGCCGGGAAGCTGCCGGGAGCTGTTTTGCTCCCGTACTGCTTCCAAGGCTGTAAGCCAGGCCCACAACCTGAGCAGCTGCAGCCACTGAAGCACATTGGGGCAAACCAGCAGAGCCCTGGGGTGCTGAGTGGGATCAGCTGGGGGGATGCTCTCATGGCCAGTGGGGAGGGCCCAGCCCAGCAGTGAGAACTGGGTGTCCGGGCAGGTGTCCATTAACAGAAAGAAATGCTCCCAGAGGACCCAGGGGTGTCAGGAGAGCTGATGGAGTGAGAGCAACGGCGTACATGCCTTTCCTGGACCTGTCTCACAAAGACCCAGGGGACACGGGAGAGATGCTTGCTAACACTTTTTTTTTTAAATCTGTTTCACCTGGCAGATCAGTTTTTTTGGAAGGTTAGCTTAATTAATCTGTGATGCTAAAGAAAGAGAAATGATTTGGAGGTACAGAATGAGGCCTGAAAATGGTGAAGATCAAAAAAGTTGCATTGCGATAGGTTGTTGCAGGCTTCAAATCCACCTCAGGACAAAGTCAAGCACATACTAAAGTCATATAACATTAAGTGATTTGTAAGCGTATCTTTGAAGTTCATCATACGCTCTAAAGGATTTCTTGAATTTTTGTATCACACAGAAACTTTAAAAAAAATTGCCTAGCCTTTTTGTGCCATCCTCCTGCCCACAGGTAACAGCCACTGAATGTCTCTAGACACCCTGGCTTTAGAAAGTAGTTTCCTATTTTCTGAAGTTTGTTTTAAATGATGCAACATAATGAAACAAAGTTATTTCAGTATAGGTCTTTTACGTTTTTTTGATTGCTGTTTCTATTCTTTTTGCAGACTTTTTAGAGTAGTTGTATCAGAAGCTTAGAAAGCAGCACTCTCAGTGTGGAATACTTGCTGCTGCTTTTTACTTCTGTCTTATTTTTCATTGAAATTCAAGCAAACAGAGCCTTCATTTGATACCTACCATACAAAATAATACTAAAATGAAGGGGGGAAAATCCTTTGAACCTCAAAATAGAGGTGAGAAGTTGACATTATTTTTGTCTTTGGTTTGCAAAAAGTCTCTTTAAAAAGAGAAAGGAACGTCAAAGGGAACTTCAGTCCAATAGGCTTTATTCTTTTTACAGCATAAAAATTAAGTTTAAAAACTCTTTTTGTTCTCATCTCAGTAATACATTACATTTGTTTAAATAACTAAATGTATAAATAATAAACATTTTGTAAATCTTCATCTGAAATAGAGATATTGAAGGAAACTCTTTGAAGTGCAGATAATTCCCCCCATGGTCTCCTTCCCCCGAATCTTCTTTAGATCTTGCAGAACGCTTTGCTGATTCCCCAGAGGCACTTTTGGTCCATTGAAGATTCTGGTTAAAGTAAAGAAAGATGTTTAAATGTTTTAACTGAGTTTTTGGGGTAGCACTAAATTAAAACTGCACATCTTTCATTTTCCCAGACTTTTACCACTCTGTTATTTAAGCTTCAAAGTTCAATTCAGAGAAGAATTATTCATATTTCAGAGCTTGACTAAGGATCTCTTTCTCTTATTTGTTTTTTTCATTCTCAGGCAAGTAGAAGAGGCAGATGCTATGAGCAGGGTGTATGTGTATGTATTGTTTGTGAAAGACACCCCGAGGCAGGGTATTCAGACCTGACTGATAGGACAGTGGGCTTCTGCTTCGGACACTCACCTGGAGACATATTAAAGGTGCTTGACCCTTTGGAAGGTCAATGGCTTTAAAACATCACGTATTTGATATCCAAAATCTTCCCTTCCTGGGGATCTTGTCCCAGTATTTATCCACAAAACAGCGTTGCCTCATGAATGTTTCAAGGTTTACCAATAAGCATATTTCAGTCACAGTTGTGAACAGTCAGTCTATGGATTAAAAGTGAACTCTTGCATCTTCAGTTTTCCTAAATATTCTGAAACTCTTGGCAGCATGACAACATGGGACTGGGGCATAGAGGAGAGAAGAGGTTATGGGATGCAAACTCCTGTTAATCAGGGACTAGGTTTCAATCATGAAGATCCTGATTCTTGTGAGTGGGGCAGATGTCTGCATAAAGCCCCATTTAAGTTAATGGAATTTGCTATCTGTCAATGAACCTGCATTTGTACATCAATATCATGGGATCAGAGACATTTCTTCTGGAGAAAAGGAGTCAAGTCACTCTGTAATGCTAACACTTTTTAGTCACTGCTGTCTTAGCCTAATTGGATCAAACTAGTGGGAACATAGACTCTGGCCTATTAAACCTCCTCAGCTACCCATGCCCAATGACCTGTGATAACTAAAAAGAGCAAGAAAATTATTTTTGTTTAAAAGCATCAATTTAGAAAGGCTTTTAAAGATAGTGTTTATAGGAAATAGCAAATGCTAGCATTACTGATTAGTTTAAAACATAGAGTACAATAATCCATTTTTTTAATTAGTTTTCCAAATTGCTAGCAAAAATAACAGAGAGATGTTGTCTGTGGAGAGGTAAATGCTTGCTTGTAATTGTTTTGGATTTCGCTCTAACCTTTAATGAATTTATTCTTGTAATGACAAGAACATTCTTTTTATTCCTTCACTTATGCTAGGAAAGTTAACGTGAAAGAACAAGGCATCTGGGAACTCAGCGGAGTTTTGTTTTGACAAATAACCTCATTGACCACGTTGACAAACACCAACTGTACTGACAAATGACCGAACCACAGATGTTCATGTTTCATACAGCTCTGATTTAAGCCTTTGCTACTTCCCAATTGCCTGTTGCTGCCCCTTTCCTGCGGCTCTGCTGGGCAGACATTTTTGTGTGAGCTCTTCAAATAAAATGAGCCAGGGAAATTCACACTGCATGTTTCAATGGGTTACGCTAGCTTGGCTGATTTTGCCTGAATCAGATGACCCAAGCTCTCATACAAACTGCTGCAGCAGCAGCAGAACAGCAGTGACCCTTCCAGATCAGGCAGTTGACATACACTGCTAGCCTTGGCGACCAGGCATGTCATGAGAGAGAATTTCACTCCCACCTGCCTTCCCCTCCCCAGTAACATTTAAATACCACTCACACTGCCTGATCCCCGAGGCAGAGATTCTCAGAATTGGAGGCCCTGCATTCCTTCTGCAAAGCAGTTGTGATTTGCTCCCTCCTCTTTATTTCCAGTGAGTGCATCCAGTGTGAAGGCAACCCTGTGTTAAATACTGTCCTGACGATTCCTGTAAGCATTTGCTAGTGGTTGCCACAGGGTTTGAACTCTACTGAGAGCTGAGCGTAGCAGTAGGTTGCCTCATGCCATCCCACAAGCTCTGTGTGCCTGTGTACACTGTATCTCCTGTCATCAGAATCGTAGCCAGGATTCTTCTGAAGGGGACACAGGGGTCCACGTAACAGAGAGGCAGGAGGCCTGGGTGAGATAATTTCCCCCGTCACCTGTAGAAGGAGAAAGATGAGTAATGAGAGGGGTACCGGGTCAGTCAAGGTGGGAAGTTGAAGGAGCAGTGAGTGTGTGCCAGTATTTTGATCTGAGAAGACAGAGTGCTCCAATTCCTAAAAAACATGACCTCAGCACCGCACAGCACTCACGCCTCCTCCTTTGGATCCACCAAGCAGACTTACCCAATACGTGGGGCAAGAGACGAGGAGAGAGATTGTGGCAGTGAGCAAGCTCGTGCTCTCCAGCAGCGGTACAGCACTTGTTTTCCTCTTCTGTGACAGCAGGCACCAGATGCATCACCCTTATAAACCACAGTGCCTTCACACGTGTCTTGCAAGACGTGAGAAAGGAGGCAGAACATGTGAAAGTGAACGACAGAAGGGCAGTCAATCCCCGAGACTCCCTTCTTGCGAAAATATGGGCTTCATTTTGAAAGAGTCCATGAGCAAGGAGTACTTTGCTCTGAAAATAAACAAATTCTGAAATTGCCTTGTGCTGTGGAAAATGATAGTGTAACTAACATTGGTTTTAATGCAAATTCACTGAAATCATCACTAAGTTTCCCAATGGCTGCTTTGCGATAAAGCAAATGGTACAGGAAAAAGTCTTTTGATAGTCATTTGAACATTTACATAAGCACAGAATGAAAGCCAGCTATTGCATGAACTCTCTGAGTTTAAATACAGAGTTGTAATTTTAGGGTTTGGATTTTTTTTAATGTCTTCTCAAAAATTATGAATTTTCATTGATAAGTAGTCCTTTCATACTAAAGAAAATGTTGGTTTGGATATAAATGTTACCCTTGCAGGTTTCAGAGGACTCTGAGTTTTGGAGGTTGGGGAGAGACAACTTCCGTCTGGGGGAAGGGGAGAGTAGACTTATGATACTGGAGAAAGGACACAGCTAATATAACGAGGGAGAAATGGATAGGAAATTAGTGTGCATTAGAGAGAAATCTGTTTAATGCTGGTACTCTTGTCTTTGCCCATGTTAAAATGCCGAAGCTGACTTTTTCCTGTGCTATTTAGTGCAAGGTCAATGATTATTAAAGCACCGTGTCTATCATTTTCATGCAAGTCCCCCATTCTCACCTCAGTTGCTGCACTCTGAACTCTCTTCTACTTCAGTCTCCTGCCCACTCTGTTTATCCAGCTCAGGTTTTAGTGCCTGTAAGTGATCCCTGCCCTTCACAGATGGCATGGAAACAGTAAAATTTTTCAGTTCTATTCTTGTTTATTCGTGACTTTGTTCTGACAATGCTTCAGAATGTACAGTAATAGTACACTTCATTATAAGTTTTGAAAATAAAGCATGTCAGAAATTAAATCAATGCACGCAGTCTTTCTGTGGGAAGAACTCCACTCACCTCAAAGCAGTTTTCAACCTTTCTTTGGATTGATTGATTTCTTTTTTTTTTCCTTCCACCATTACTATGCCCTGTCGTAATGTCCTGTTACTCTTGTACTGTGTTTCGACCTGATTTAGGACAATATTCTGAGAGTTTGAATACAGATATTCAGGTGTGGTACCAGAGATGAGAGCTTGTTCCTGAGACTGCTTATTGCTATGTGTTATAGAGTTCGCTGCATGAAAATAAATCTTACTTTGGTGATAAAAACTGTGTCAGTATTAGGGGTTTGCAATACTGAAGTTTCTTCAGTGCAGTGTGAATTCTTCTCGTATTCCAGGACCCACAGGATCAAGGGACAAGGATCCATGTCTTGTTACTGGAGAGTAAAATACCATGCTCATAGTGGGTAGGTATAAATAGTAGATAACAACACTTCCATGACTTTTTCTCACACTAATTGGGACTGATCTGAACCAATAGTGCTGTGTGCTTCTTCTCTGGTCTCCTTATGCTGGCAGAACTCATGATTTTGGTTCACAAACCTTAATAGTATGCAAGGAAACATTTGGAAACATAAATGCATTTCTAAGAATATATAGCTAATCATTACTCTGAAACTGATTTCACAGAGCATTCATAATGCCTGGTATCACAAATGCTTCACTGAGACAGTGTTAAAAGAGAAGGAGGGTTTCACATTGACAATAATTTGAGGAGGAATGGGATTCACAGGAATGGAAGAGCAATAAGGAAACAAAAGGTTGATTTTAGAGACTGCAAACAGGTAAGTCTTCTGAAAGGCTGAAGGAAGAATATAGTCCTTCCTTCTCATGTGAAGGAAGAGTCTGAAAGCAGCCTGTAGACCTTTAGAGGTCATCAAATGCACAGACAGGAGTCAGTAGGAGACAGGAATTTGCTGATTAATATCACACAAACTTGCTACTTTCCATTTGAAGAAGCTCCAGAAAAGCTCTGATGGCAACCACGGTTTGCCCTAAGGCATTTAGCAAGGGAGGGACATGCCACTTCTAAACAGTTCCTGATTCAGTACCCCCTGAGCACAAAGAAATGAAACACTGTAAGAATGTGTGGCTCCTATTGCTTCATTTGCACACTGCTCAGGTCTCAAATCTATTAACACAGCTCCAGGAAATCTTGAATTCCAAATGTCTGACTGCATTGAGCTTTGCACTTGACTAATCAAGTCAAATATTGTCTGCTAATCAGATTTACAGGTGTGAACCTGTCAGCAAGTGGGGATACGCCATGTAAACATGCAAAGAGATTCGGATAGCTGCCCAGTAATGTCTGAAATTACAACCTGACCAAGAGAGCTGAGTATTGGATTCCTAGGCTTCAAGCACAGTGATAGAGGATTGAGTGAATTACCCATATTTCCTTCCACATACCATGCTTCTGATAACTGGTATTTTGAAAATTCTGTTCCTCAGGAAAAGAAATCATCAAGTAGTCCATATTCTTGGATAATCTGTACTTCCAAGTAAAATGCCCAAAATCAGAGGCCAAAGGAGGAAGTTATGCGGGATCAAAAATGGAGATTCTATTAAAAAAGAGGCACTTTGGGGTAAAATTCCCCTTGGACTGTTTGCACACAGACATATTGCCTACACAGATACTTAAAGTATTGTTTCATTTGTTCATCAGTGGCTTGGATGAAGGGATGGAGTGCCTCCGTAGCCAAGTTCACTGGGAGGAGTAGCCAATACCCCAGAGTGTTCTGTGGTCACTCAGAAGTGCCTTGACAGGTTGGAGGGGTAATCAGAATGGAACACTTAGAAATTCAACAAAGGCCAGTGCAGGGTCCTGCCCCTGGGGAAGAATAACCCTCTGCACCAGTACAGGCTGGGGGACAAAAGCTGGAAACCAGCAGTTTGTTGTCCACTTGGGGTTCCTGGTGAACAACAAACTGTCCATGAGCCAGCAGTGTGTTCTGGTGGCCAAGCAGGCCAATGGCATCCTGGGGTACATTAGGAAGAGTGTGCCCAGAAAGTCAAGGGAGGTGATCCTGCCCCTCTATGCAGCCCTGGTGAGGCTACTTCTGGAGGGCTGTGTCCAGTTCTGAGCTCTCCAGTTCAAGAAAAAAGAAAAATTAACTCCTGGAGAGGGTCCAGTGGAGGGCTATGAAGATGATTAGGGGTCTGGAGCATCTCTCTTCTTAGGAAAGACTGAGGGAGCTGGGCCTGCTCAGCCCAGAGAAGAGACAACTGAGAGCCTATCTTATCAATGCACAAATATGTCTTAAGAGTGGTTGTCAAGAGGATGGGACCAGGCTCTTTTCAGTGGAGCCCAGTGACAGGATATGGGGCAATGGGCACAAGCAATGTATGATTGCAACATTGTTTTCTTTTATTATTGCAACAATGAGACTTTTTTAATTATTGCAAAGTTACTGTAAAATTTTTGAAAGGAAATCAAGGCGTATTTAACTTAAAATAATTACAAAGAATCATACATGGTGTATATCATAGTACCCCATCTATAGTTGCCTTTGACCATATTGTATGATCAAACACGTATGTTCTAATAACTGTACATTATTAATTGTCTTGTATGTCATCTGGAGGAAAATGTTGCCTTCTTGCTCCATAGGTGTCACAAGCTAATGCTTTAGGATGCTGAACTAAGAAGAGTAACAGACATATAATTTAATCTCTAATACTCTGAAAAGTGCCACATCTATGAACAAAATTACTAGTTATGGTTCTCCGTAAAATGTATTTCTAGACTATGTTCCTGAACATAGCTGTGATTCTGTTAGATGGACAAACCTTACAGATCAAATAGGACAAAAGACACCTCCTCCACGCTTATCAAAGCTGCAAAGGTTTTAACTATTCTTTGCCTTTGTAGAATAGCATGGCCCATAGTCTACCATGGTATACTTTATTTTTTTATTCACTATAAAGTTGCTTTTCCAGCAGTAAAAAGGAGTTCTTACTCTTAGAACTGATGGCAATATATAAATAATGAGTTCTTCCAACACAGGCTATCAGCAGTCCAGGAAGCTCACTATATGTAGAGACAAGTGCCCATCAGCATAAAGATCAAGGGACAGAGATGGACACGGGTGAAGATACATTCCTTTTGCACTCCTTCTTCAAGTCTAGTTTATTGCTGGCAGAGGCTGCAGTAAGAACCCTTGCACATGATCTAGAGGAAAGTTATTCTACTGCAAACTGCAAAGTCTGAACATTACTACAGTTTTTACTGTAACTATTACTCAGTTTAAACAGAGCTCATGCTTTGCTCTGTAATAACCTTTTACGGAGCTTTTTTACATAGAGAATTTAGCCTGCTGAGATCTGAGACATTTCAGTATCTCCTCCAGGAAAATTATAGATTGCAAGTTTAATTGAGAAAGACTGACTATAAACTGATCCCAGGAATTATTATTGCTAATTACATTTTTCCTTTAGTAATTAAGAAACTTTGAAGTATTTCATATATTAGGTGTTTGCCCTCAGTTCCAATGAAAAATACTATATGTTTTCTGGGGACAAGAATAAATATTGTATTTAAAGGAAATAATATACTCCAATACCATGGTTAATTTTATTTATTGTATAATTATTTTACAGACTTTTGTACGTATAAACTGTCTTTATGTTTGGGGAAGCCCGAGAAAACTGGAGGTTGAGACTTTCCACTTCATATTTCCTCATAGCATTGGGAAAGGTGGGAATTAAGCAAACCTTACTTTTCCATACACAAATCATACAGAATGCAGATTCACTGCTCCCTCCAGTTTCCGACATGACAGAGGAGAGATCTATACAAATTTGTGAGTAATGTTGAGCTATTATTTTAAAGCAAATATACTCTTGTCTAATACAGAAAAGATGGGACTCATTTTGAAAATGCTTGACAAATCACGCCTTGTCTTCTAGTAGATTATGCATCTCTATTAATTTAGAAATGTTACAGAAGTGGCAAGTAAGGGCTTACTTTGACCTGTGATGGCCAAGGAATTCCTACTAAAATATCTTAGTAATAAGACATGGCTAACTTATGATCAAGAATTATCATGAACACTGTTATAATAATGCTTTGGAGAAGTGCTTAGCTTGACTGTATCAATTGGAATTGCAGATGGCTAGAGTTCTTTGAGGGCTAAAATTTCCTTACAATGTCCTTCTTTTGTGTTGTTTTGAGTTTTTTTGGGTTTTGGGGGGTTTGTTGGTTTATTTGGTTGGGGGTTTTGTTTGTTTCAGGATTTCACAGGGGGGTGGGGGGGTTGGGGTTTTTTGTTTATTCACAGCAAAGAAATTATTTTGCTCTCTTTTCCAGCAATCTGTTCAAGGTTTGGACAGATTCACATTTCTTTTTCTGAAAAGAGAATTTACTACATACAAATTCCCCACTAGCTACAGTTTCCTCTTGAGGCTGTGAAGACAAAGGTACAGTCATTCCCAGAATATGTGTTGCCAGTCTCAAAAAGTATTTTCTCCTTATTTGGAAGGGGATATAGAAAATAAGTCACATGAAATATACTGAAGGTGAATATAAAATCCAGAGTATCTGTTACCTGAACTCATAAAAGACACTGAACAGCTGTCCTTGCTTCACCAGTTTACTGCAAAGAGCTGAAGCTTTTAGTTTTAACTTCGCAAACCAAAAAATGCTAAGCCAAGTGAAATCCCATGTGACTTGGACTTTGGCTGGAATCATGATATCGTCACCTAGAACTCCTTCATTGGTTTAACAACTTATTAATGTGGCTTTTTTCAAGCTGTTGCTTTTGGCATTAGGCAGCTTTCTTTTTAAAAGTCATCTTTTTCATCTTGCAATTGCTGAAAAGAGCATGAAAACAGAATCCCTACTTTACTAAAATATTTATCCCAGATTATTAATTTTTTTTTTACCTCATAATCTGCAATGAATCCTCATAGTCCCTTGGAGCCCAACTTAATACTTCTGGATTTTATTGTGGTTGTTACTTGCTCTTTTGTTTTGGTTTTTTGTTTGTTTGTGTTTGCTTGCTGTTTGATAGTTCAATTGAGTGGAAGTAATCTTGTTAATTTAGTGAATTTAACCAAAAGAGTCAAGCAGCAGAAGAGCAGAATAAGTATTTGTAGTTGTATCTTGGAATCTTTCTAATTATTGATAAATCTGATACCAGCACAAACTTGCAATTTAAGTTGACCAGTGTTATTTACTAAGAGTCTCCACCTCTGCAAGGTTTCTTCATCTCTTGGCAAAAGGTAAGAGGTGGAGAGGCCTGAGAAGAGTATAAAACCATTCATGAACGCATATACCCAGTCCAGGGTATACAACTGCAAGTGAGTGGGGAGCATGGAGGTGCACATCACAGGTGGAAGTGCACATCACCCTTGGAGCTGCTAGGCAGAGAACCGTAATTTAGGCTGTTCTTCATGTCTGCTTGCCAATACCACAGGCCACTCTGACTCCTGTGACACAAAGGGAGCGCCACCGCTACCTAACTAGCAGAGCAGCAAAGATGGAGAAAAATTTATGACTGTGAGCAAAGGTAGGGAGTGACTTCCAGGTGAGAAATAACTACACTACCATGGTTCTGTCTGGGGAAGCAATGACCAAAGATGGTGACAAGCCAAATCTGTGAACCTGTGAGATACACGGAGAAGTGAAAACGGAGTTATTGCTTTTTCCAACACAAGAAGTAGATGCTGCCACTGGAACTAGCAAATGGCTGGTTGAAAGCAACAAGAAGAGATGCTTTTTAACAAAACGTTGCAATTTGGATCTCCTCGTGTAAAAAAAAGTCAGGAGTATATATGAGTTCGAAAAGCAATTAGCTAGATTCCTACAAGAGGGGTTTGTGATGCAACCTGTGGCTTTAAAAGTACCTGTGTTCTTCTATTGTGCTCCAGGCATCTGCTGCTAAGAGATAGCACTGCATGCTAGACAGATTTCTTGTTATGTTCTCTCGGTGCTGCTCCTCTTAAGGAGCAACTGCAGCCCGCGGTTCAGATACATGGCTGCAGCGTGATGCAGGGTTTGACATAGGCTGCTGGGCCCATCAGGGATCCTGCGTAATATTTGGCAGCTGAAAGCTCTTAGCTACAGGGGTTGTAGTTATGCCTCTGAATTGTCGTGCGCCCAAGTGAATTCAACAGGCAAGTTGAGGCAGATGTAGCCAAGGAGGGCAAAGCTTGCCTTACTGCTCTGCCAGAGGCTGCAGCCACAGCAGCGGGGGCAGCAGATCAGCGTGCCTGTCTGCCCTCAGCCAGCTCTGTTCACAGCTTGCCACAGTAGCAAAAACCTCCGGTAACAATGCTGAAATGGGCTAAAGCGCCTGCATGCGTTGTGTTCCGTGGTAATCCAAGGCAGAGAGGTGAGTCTAGGCAAACACAGGGAATAACATCCTAAATTGCTGCAGCTAGGTTTGTCAGACTTCATCTGTTGGTTCCCTTAAATGCATGAACTTGGAAAGGCGCTCGATATAGGAAAAGATTATTACTGATGAAGAGTTTCTCTGGTGGTTCTGCTGTGGCTTATAAAGTTTTCACTGCTCCAGGAAGAGGGCTAAATCTTCAGTCTCATTTTTGTTGTTTCTCATAGGATGCTGACTTACCTTTAAGTAAGATACTGCTTTGCTTTGTGCATTCCTATTCTCCACAGGGAAGAAGGTGCAATGGCTTTTTTTCAAAAACTAGGTGATTTTAAACTACTCAGTGACCTTGTCCTTACAGATCAGCCATGATACCACATGATACCTGGGAGCTGGCTATTAATTACTGGATTGCACTGTTGGCAGCATACATACTTTCAGTTCTCTTGCACGCCACCAGCTTTCATCTGATTCTTGCAAGAGTCTGTAATGTAAAAATTCACTTGGTTGATTTTTAACCTCATGAGCTCATACCTCATTTGAGAGATAAACTGTGCCAGAATCTCACTACAGAAGCTATGGTATATCTTTCTGTCCAGAATTATATCAGTTTGTTGTGAGACAGATTTCTGAAGAGTCTCAAAGTTAATAAACCTTTTAAATACATTTTAGTAGCCGTATTACAGGCTTAACATCTGTGAGAATACAGGTTATCAAGGGAAAGACTTACCTGGCTGAGCACCAAAACATTGTTAGACACATACAGTGCAAACAGAGGCTGCTTCATGTATTTTTTTCCAGAAAAGGCAGTAATTGCTCAGCTGATCATATTTGTAATTCCCAAATTATTCAGTAGGAGGGGAGCAGGAGAGTTCTGGTCATCTCTGAACAAAGCCAAACATCCTCATTTCCTGACCTATCAGTATCCCTGTTTCAAAACCCGAACCATTAGCTGAGTGCATCACCTTGGGCAACTTCTTCAATCCCATCTTCCTGCATCCCAAATTAGTAACCTATCCACAGGATACTCAGCTGATCCATACAAATGTGTTATTACCTGCTCAGTATCTTTTTTGTTATTGTAAAAGAGATGACATTAAGTTTACGGTGCTTGGTGATAATTTGTGCAACTAATTAAAGTCTGGGGTGGGTTGTACTTCTTTTTTAAATGCTTAATCAGTCACACAAATGCTACCTCCATTCATGAAAGCAAATGCTAAAATAAATAGCTTCTGATAATTTATGCTTTAAAATAATAAAAAGCCCAAGCCCAAGGAAGTTAAGTGTCAACCTAATGTTAACTTTGAATATAAAACAGTTTGCTGAAACCAGGAAGCAATTAAAACATACTGTTTTATAGAGTCCTTTATAGCAAGATAGTTTTTATAGGTCTATGTCTGCTTTTATTTTGGAGGGTGAGCCACAGTTCAGTTTTGCCCAGGAAATAACAAATGGGACTAAGAGCACATGAAAAATGCAGAAGTTTTCAGGAGGTAAGTGTGTGGTGGGTTTTTTGTGGGGAAGAGGGAGTGAGTAAATCCAGCATGCAAACCTTGCCGTTACTAATTCTTTAAGGAAAGGACTGCATGCCTTTCAGGGTCTCCAATGTACTCCAGTATATACATATTTGTCATGGATACTGGCTCATCCGAAGTGTCCTTGCACGGAGTGTATGGTTCTCTCGCCCTTGTCACATGGTGCTTAAGAGATGTGCTTTTCTTTACTACTAAAAAATTAAATAATTGGCAACTGTGCTTCTCGAGAGATACATAAGAATAATGATAAATGTGATTATGCTAATAAATATGAAAATCACACAGAAGCAGCGGGCCAGATATAATTCCTTTTTATTTTTCCCCTTTTAACACATATCTCTTATCCACATAGGGAGCCAGTGTTTTCTATGAATTTATACTTTGAGTGTATGCTTTGCTTGATGGGATCCCTGCAGGAACAAAAGGGATTTGAAATTAAATCATACCTGCTATTGTAGCTGGATACAATATCGCTGTGTTGGAAAGCGTTAGTGGCTTCTGTCAAGTAAGCCTGTGATCTCCAGGCCACTGCAGTTCTAGCTAAGGGTGCTAAGCATCCCTAAAGCTGGCTGAAGGGAAGGCTTGATTAAGGTCCTTTATACAAATGAAACAGTTGGAAAGATTAGGAGTTTCCTTCACTAGCAAAAGGCTTCATGTTAGGGACTAATTAGAAGTCCGAGTTCACCAACTACAGGTAGAGGTACAAGGTGCTTGTTTGGCTTTGACAGGGAACAGAGGAAAGGAAAAGGCTCTGGGGCACAGAACAGGCTGGAAAGGCAAACCTGGCGACTGTGAGTGTGAATATCACCTAGGTTTGATTTGTGTTCGGAGATACAGGATGGCATGTGTTTTCAGTAAGTCAGGAAAACTGCATCGGAGAGCAGACCTGATTGCATAATTCCTTTCTCCTTTTAACAAAAGTGCTTCCTGGTTTCCTTTCACTGCCAGCACTAATATGTCCCTTGGGCCAAACAGCATATGCAAATGGCAAAGCTTACTTATGAATTTGCAGACAATGAAAGAGAGTATCTGAATAATTTGTGTTATAATTAATTAGAAATATGTGTGCTGCTAGCAATTAGTCACTCAACATGAGATTTTTGGGGAAGCCCTAATAATCTTCACATAAAGTATTATAGGCTTTCAACACTTTTCGCGCAATCAAAGGTTACTGAGTACAATGCATTGTTCATATCTGAGAGCCTTAGTAGAGAAAATATGGAAGGAAAAGTGTCTTATTTGCTGATAGACACTTCTGAAATTTCCTCCTGTAGAAGCTGCCACATCATATCCTTTAAAAAAAATGTATCATCTCTCAAAATCATTGCCATGTCCTAGTTTTTCAGTGGCACAGAGACATCTGCCCTAACACTCAGAATGTCTTTTCCAAAATAACTGTGGTCACCCACTTTCCTCCATGGGATGTGGATAACAGTCCTTACTAACAAAGACTAGTCCCTGTCCCCATTTGCTCTTTGTTGATTTTTCTCTCAGGCACGTAGTGCCAAAAGCTTCTGTAATTCCTCCTGAAGGCAACTTTACTTTGTTCCCATTGCTTTGGGGAAAAAAAACAAACCAAATGGGGTGACCAAAAGAAAAAATAGGAGGCAGTAGTCATTTTGAAAACATCTTTTGAAAAGAAAGTAATTCTTCTTGAGCTTTCCTGTACAGAAAAACTTAAAAAGATAAAACCCCAAAACTAGAACGGCAAGATTATTCTGTTTTCTTCCTCAGTGACAACCTAAATAAGGAAAAAAAAATAATTTTTTTTAAATAATTTTTTTAAAAATCACATACTCTAATTCTGTGTCTTTGTTATATATTATACATTATCAGCAGCATGTACTGTCAGGTTTGATGCTTTCTTGCTACATTGATTGGGAAGTATTTTATATTTTTAGTTTAAATTTCTTTATTAGACAATGTAGTCTAGTGCTATTAGGTATTGCTATATACTTTTGTTCTTTACGTCCATTAAATCAGCGAGATGCCTTATTTTCATTTATGTCACCATTTCTTCCTACTTCCTTTCTTGGCAAATGGTTGTCATACCCAGACCTGCAGAGAATGGGGTCATGCATGGACCTTAGTCAAGGCTACTATGGACTTTATGAACTTCTGTAGAGACATTCAGAGAAAATTATTAACAGTAGAGGAAATTATGAAGTAAATTTTATTCAGAAACCTAGCCTTCTTTCTATATTTATTCTCAAAACTAGTCCAATTGTTATAGAACAGAATACATAAAAACCTCTATATAGTAAACATTCTTTTCCACTACTTTGTTTCACACTTGAGCTAAGCAGATCTAACTTAAAGCATTTTATGATGACACACATTTTCACTTCTGTTTCCAGACTGAAGCACAAGCTCCATCCATTATTGCCATGACTTTTTAAGGTAATTCCAATTTCAAAATTCCACACATCCATTATTTAAAATAAGCATGGAAAAACATTAATTTCAGTTTCTTAACTTTCTGAAATACAATTTTTGCAGACAGTCTGGGTACATTAAAACAGAACCTAAGTACATGGTTTTAGGTGGCCACCCTTGTCCTGCCCCAATAAATCGCCCAAGCAGCAGCCAGTGAGGTTGTCAGAACCTGTCAGAAGACTTGTCCCTTCCAATTTCCCTAATTCATAATCTATGGTAACCTAATTTTACCAAGATAATAATGTAAACTAGATCTTGCCAACTGACTTGTAAATGAAACAGATGCTGCTGTTGTCCAACTCACTTACACGGACGACCCTTTAGCCCACAGCAATAGGAAGGCAAAGGACTGTCAGAACAAACTGGAGGTCTGGCTGCTTGCAATGAATCAGCACAGGACACGAAGGCTGAATGCATGTCAGCATAACATGTTATCCCCACAAGCTCCCTCAAATTCCCCGTAAAAAAATCACTCTGTCAAATAAGAATAAAGGGCAAAAATCAAGGCAAGAGGACAATTCAGGACAACTGAAAGGATAAGAAAGAGTATTAAAAAGAAAAGAAGTGTAATGGAAAAGCCCAAGTATATGGATTGAAGCAGGTGTGCTACTTGGTAACAGTGTAAAGTATTAAGAGCTAGTTAAGTACAACCAATTGAAGTTTTTCTTCTATTAAATATAAGAATTAGGTCTTAATATTGTAATTTTTACACCTTTAAATGGACTCATGGCATTTCGCAAAAAGGATGGAAAAGAATGACCTTTTACAGCCTACTGACATAACATTGCTAATGACTGGCTTGTCCTAAGAACGTGTCCCATTGATTTTAATGGCACTACTCATGTGAACAGGTTTATAGAAATGAATGCAAGTTTGAATATCTGAGTATTAAATTAGAAAAGCACATAATGAGGCAAACAATGAGGCAAGTTAAATGGGCATTATAAAATATTTCAAGTTATTATTTTTTCCCTAATCTCATAATGTAAGGATAAGAAAGAAATCACCTGCTCTGCTAGAAATTTCAATCATCATCTTCTTTAAATAAAAAATAGGCTGCTATTTATATTAAAGACTTTTCATACAAGCCAGAAGATTCAATGATCCATTTATCTCAATAATTTTGGAAAATATTTGTTTACTTCTTACATTTTGTGTACTAACTTTTATTTAAATTGTCTTTCTGTTTTAATTCCCAACACAGTAAAATAAAATAATTAAAATATGTTTGTATGTATTTGAATAAAAGCTAGAAACATTTTTTTTCTTGTAAGAAAATATTGTCCCTGACATACTTCTTATGGGAACAAAAAGCAGAGGAAAAATTACAACAGCTACAAATCAGTTTTGTGGTTTTGATAATTTAATACATTTTTCACGGGTTGCTCTCTCTGTCTGGCATCCTCATAACAATGCAGTTGGCATGCAGCTTTGCAATCTCATCTCTTTCCTCTACTCTCTTTTCCTTCCCAGTATCATATACTTCAAAGGAGTTTAGATTCCAAGAAGTGTTTTGCCAGGTGTACAAGCCAAAGGCTCATCTTTTAATCCTTTGCATTTGCATGATCCAATTCTGCAGATTAAAAATTATTTCATTCTTGTATTGTATGGGCAGAGCAATGAATATTATTGTAGAGTTAGTAACTCTAAGTAGCTATGCTGATGAGCTAACTTAATCCTTTGGAAGGGGATAATAGGGTAATAAAGCACAAAGGAATAATCTTAGTCATGTCTCTCTGGTATTCTGACAATTGCACCCTGTTCTAAAGTAGTCTCATGCAAAGTCACCAAAGAAAAAAAGACTGTAGTCGTCAACTGCACAGATGAGGGAAACGTCCGTGGCTGTGTCAGTCATTTTAATGAGTCACAGGAGAAGGGAAAGCGGAGGAACAAATTAAAAACAACAGTATTTTTCTCCCTTCCCCCAACAGAAGAAATGAGAATAGTTACAATTTCATTTGCTTTTAAAGCACAGCACTTGGGTAATAAACGACTCCTGCAAATGTGCTGAGCAAACACCTCCGCATTCATCAATATGCGGAAGCTGTTTATTGCCTCATAAACTTGGAAGCAAGTGATATTGTCTCTTAAATCAATGGTTGCATGGACATCCTAGGCACTGTAACAGAACAGTACATCCAGACAATGCTGATACTTAAATTAATGGTTCTAGTAATGACTGAAAGGTGCTTTGTGACTACTAAAAAAGTTAGATATAGATTAAAACTATGCCTAGGACAAAACGTATATATGTTGTGACAGGGATGTGTGTATGTATGTGTTTTGCTATAGTTTTTATGACTGTTTATTACTTTGGCATAAAAACTTACTACTCTATGCAGTTTTGATTTAAATGTGGGTTGGGCTGCTGGTACTAATAGGGTCAAACTTGGTTTAAGCCTAGTTTTTGCACAAACCCAGTTTCTAAATCTGTGGGAAAGATGGCTTTACTTGTGTTAGCTTTATCAATTTTAAACCAGATTAAAGAACCAATAATAATCTTAATTCCATGGTATCCATTATCTGAAAATTATTTATAAACACTATGTAATTAGCTGACATTGCACTGTAAGTTTCTGATCTGCAGTGTCTCAAGCTGATCCTATCTTCTTTATCTGAAAGGAAGGGAATACGCAGCTTGAAGGCATTTCTCCTGCTATGCAACTGTTAGCGTTCGAGGTACAAAGTCAGTGCAGGAGAAGCTGTGACAAGAATCAAGGAAGGACTGGCTGATCAAGGACTGTGTTTCGCTTTCTGCTACTTGCGTTGTCTATATT
The DNA here is from genome assembly GCA_035584735.1 of Pseudotriccus pelzelni. Taxonomy (NCBI): domain Eukaryota; kingdom Metazoa; phylum Chordata; class Aves; order Passeriformes; family Tyrannidae; genus Pseudotriccus; species Pseudotriccus pelzelni. Next base: position 54,368,787 of record JAWMRA010000113.1, on the reverse strand, counting down.
GCAACAAGAAGGACTAATTGCTTCCTGAGCAACCGTAACTCTAATAACAGCAGTGAAACGCAGCAGAATGTGAATTAGACTTCCACGTAAAATTAGCCACCTCACTATATGCCATGGGTCCCAGGCAAACGTGAGTAGCTTATGTTTTTCACACTGTTATGGGAAACTAATTTAGCAGTAATATAGGTACACTTACCCCTGTTGCTGTCACATCTTCTCAAGGCAATCAACCATGCTGCTAGAGCATCCCCTATTTTGCAGAAGAGTAGCACAAAGGTACTGAAAGAAAAAATATTCCATCTCAGCTCCTTCTCAACTTTTACCCCAGAATGATTTACAATTACTAATGAAATACTAATACTACACTATAGTGGAGGTTTCTCATCTGCAAATTGTTCCAGGCAGATCCTACTTTGTGCATCTAAAAGACAGCAGTACTCTACTTGAAATAATTTATTCATATTTATTTATTGAGTATTTTCTCCTGATCAAGTGCATTTCTGAAGATCTTATGTAGACATCTAGTACCACTGGTTTCACTTCTGCAAGCAACAATGTACTGCTGATGATGTCCCAGGAAAGCACAGCATAAACTCCTTACCAAGCCTATGTGCTACTTTGATTTTAATCTTTAACTTCTAATCTTTAACAAGTGCACTTTGAATTAGCCATGTCCACTGGAGCATTAGAATTGTTTCCTAATTAGAAAAACTTCCATATTTTGGGTAACTGAAGTCCTAAGTGGGCTTTCTTCAAACTTTGCAAAGCAAATTTCTGTTTTCATTAAGTGAAACTGTTAGCTGAAAAAGGATATATATATATGTATATATATAAAAATACATATATATTTATATAACAGCTTACAATGAAAATAAAATAAAATTGTAATTTCTCGGTAAAGTCCACAGTCCAATTCAGATTTCAAATTTTTTTAATGACATCATTACTAGCATTCAAGCAGCCCTCAGAAAGAGTGTAAACCAGCTGAATAGCCTTATGTCACTGTCTTACATAGTGTTAAAGGCTAATAGTGAACAGAAAATTAAACATGCATATGTAACATGACACAGTCGCAATGAAGCGTAGCAAAATTTCAGTCTGCCTGTGTGAAAGCCGTGCGTCACTGAGATCTGCCTTAATAGCCCTCTCTGTGTAGTCCTGTTGTAGCCTGGATAGAATACTAGATACGGTTTTGATTTATCACGTCCCTAGAACGTCCCTAGAATGCAGCTGATAAAGTAAAGCAAATCCAGAGAATGATAACAGAAGATGAACTTGGATGAAAAAAAAATGATGATCAAGTATAAGCAACTTAGGGAAAGAGTAACTGAGATGAAATATAACAAGTTTTACATTTTTATAGGCTGTAAATGCTAAGGAGAAAGAAAAATTACCTTATTTGTAAAGCAAAGACAAAATTAAGAAAAGGACATTAGGAATAATGGAGGGTGATCCCAAAAGGACAAGCAGGGAACTTATCCATCAGCAATTTAAACTAGTTTTGAGAAGACAATAGAAAATTAATATCAAATACTATTCTTTGTTATCAGGATTTGGTTTTGGTCCTGCAACTGCTTCTCCCTCTTGCTGGCTCTCAGAGAATGAAATAAGTGCTTTATTAGTGCTTTCTCACTACAGGGAAGAAAATAATACATTTCTATTGCCTAGTGAAGCAGCAGTCAAATATTTGTATTTCTGCTTGGAGAAGCATTGTAAGATATTTAACAGGTGAAATACAGCTTTCCACATGAGGAGAGGTGCCCCTGGCGTTGTCTTCTCATTCTGGAGAAGGAAGTCTCCAGGCAGGGTTCAGGTGTAGCACCCTTGAAATACAGAAGATGAGTGCTACAGATCCTGAATATTTAAGTATGTAAGTTTGATACTTTCTGGAAACAAAATATATTTTGTAGCTACAGAGTAAACAGATGTAAAGCTACGGTAATATTGTGCCAGATTCCCAAGCACAACCACAGAAAACCTCTCTTTCCAGACATCCTGAGGCTCACTCTTTCCTGCCATGGCCCTGAGTTGAGCCCATTTGGTAGCAACAAATTCTGCTTTGCCTAGAATGGCTCCAAATTCTCACTGCGTCTGTCCTCCTTTTCGCTTCATCTGCAGTGCCTGACAATTTTGACCCTCATCTGTTCCTTTTACAGTCTTATATGGATATGCTCTCTCCTCCACCCTCTCAGCCCTAGTCCTTTCACGATCCTGCTCTATCTGTAGTTTTCGTATCACTCCTGCCATAATATTCATCAGCTTTCTGTGTTTCCTCCTCTGGTGCTTTTTAAAACTATCTAAATTAGATACGCTCACACAGGCAACATTTCGTCAGCACCCTTTTAGCTGCAAAGTGGCTGCACTACAGGAATTTAAGTGGATATATTGCCTTTGACTTGAGTGAGGCCAGAATTTCAATCTTACACTTCTCATATTTCTTGACTGTCTCAAAAGCAGGAAATTACAAAGTCCCTAGGCAGTACAAATATAGTCATTTGTGCCATGCAAAATGTTGCCTGGTTGTAAGACTATTACTTGGGTTTTCAGTACTACCAGAATACTTTGGCAAGCTTTCTGCAAAGGTTAACAAAAGTTAAATAAATAAGGGCCTGGTGCACCTAGATACTTTATCATTCCATAATGTGTCTCGCTGTATCTGTGTATTCAGCCAGAAGAATGTTGGCCGTGCTCCTGTCTCATTTCTAAATTCTGGCAAGCTAACTGTAATCAAGGTATTCCTTTTAACAGGATCGATTTAAGGCTAAATGGGGCTCTCTACTCCTTGCAGCTTTGGGTCCTTCAAAAATCAGGGAACACTGAACTTGTGAATAGAACTAGTAGCACTGCAGTTTTTCCCTCACTACCCTTGCTTACAATCCTTTTTCCATGGTCTTTATGAACTTTCCCTTGCATCCTCTTCTTTTAATATTTGTTAATCAAACTTGTTCTTCCTCATACTTGAAGGCTCTGTGACATTCAGCCCTTTTTATCCTTGATGCCTGATTTCTGCTTTCTCTGGCCATAGCTACCATCATCTTATCTCTTTCTCTAACCTTGAAGGACAGATTAAGAGAGAGGACTAGAGTCGGTAGATGCTCAGTGTAAATTAATCAGAGGAAAAGAAGAATCAGAGAGCATTAAAAATAAAAGTGGTTGAGAACACCCAAAGTAAGAGGAATAAAAATAACACCTGAAGAAAGAAAGCAAAGAGAAAAAGAAGCAAAGAAAAAAAAAAAAAGGATATGTAATATAAGCAGGGACTGTGATCAAAATTTATATGAAAGAATTGGTCAAACTTTATGCAGAAGGAAAACAAACCCCAGGAAATGTATGAAAATCATGGAGAACCCTTACTGGATAAAATAAAGGGGGCAGGAGGAAAAAAAGAAAGAGGTAAGAAAATGAAATTTCAAAGTTGTTCTATTGCATTATTTCAGAATTAGATGGAACTGTTACATTCACAAGATCCATACAAGGTAATAGACTTGTATAAAATCATAAAGATTTAATTATTTATGCAAGACACATATAATTTTGTCCCTGATTCAACACAGCACTCAAGCACTGGGTTAATTCCCATGAAGTCAAGCAAAAATAAGTATTTTACTCAAAATGAGTCTAAGCTCCCTCCAGATTACTCAAGATGTGTTGGTTGAATACCCTGCACTGAGGGTTCAGGATTTGCATTGTTCAAACACAAGAGTTATCTCAAGGTTTCTCAGTGATTTTAGCAAAATAACTAAATAGGAAAGGGTTTGCAGGAGAAGGTGGAGCAGGGCTGGATAGCTAAGGGTACAACTTTCCGCTCATGTAACCCCAGAGGGTCAAAGTTACTCTTTCCTTCTTCCTCCCGGCAGCACCTTTTACTTCAGTGTCTCCTTGGTGGCCGATCTCGCTGCCTAAAGTTCTGACACAGTCAAAGCAGATGGCATTTTACTGCTATGTGGTGCCCCCAGCCACCTGCTGCTATAGACCAGCCCTGTGCACTGCTACTGCCTTGCTTTCCTGTGTGCTCCCAGCCAGCTTTTGTTCCCCAGGAAAGATGTGCGCCAGGTCTGACAGTGCCAGGTGCGCTAACACAGAACTGAAGTTCACAGGATCCTTATCCAGCTGAGCACTAACACAGTGCTGAGTTTCATCCTTACAGGAATTCTAGTTTCTTTTTCACCCAACAACCTATCGGAGATGTCACTGCTTGATATTCCATCTCTGCATGTGCTCCGGGTCTACCATATGGAGACCAACCAAGAAACTATTAAATATCCACAGTTATTCTGCACATAAAGTCATATTCTGTATTTTAGGAATTGGTCTGGTACCTCGTTTAGTCAGATATGAGTTGGTTTTTCAGGTAGGAGTGAGCAGAGCTAGGAGTTGTTTTTGGCTGTGATGAAGTTGCAATCGCAATAAAAGTGAATAAATTAAATTCCATCTATTCATAGTCCCCCTCCAAAAGGCATCAAATAAAGGATTCCACAGAAAAGTTCATGCACTAAGCCTCACAAACACCTCAGCACAAGCATTTCTAAGAAATCTGGAAATGAATCACATAATATAATGCCCTAGTTGCCACCTCGTCGCGCAGTGTTCACACCAACTTCCATCGGGATTCAGGGTCACTCTGAATACCAAGTCAGTATTTTCTTCCTATTCCCAAGCAAAAAGACCATCAATTTTACTCACTGGTCACTAGATGACTGCCTGGAAAAACTGAAGCTGTCTTGGACACATACAGATCAGGAGTTTTCAGGAACTTTCACTTTCAGTTGAGCAGAAAGGAAGTTTTCCAACGGGCAACAAGGGAGATAAGAAACCTTCTAATAAAGATTTCAGTTTTCAATGAAATAGGCATCCACGCTGGCAGGAAGCAGGTTGAAGGCATATTGGCAGAAGATAAATCCTCCAGCTCCACTTTCCTTATCCCATCTCTGTATCACAATACATTGAGTTGTCATCTGCCATTTGTGTATTCATTCTAATTCTTTCTGCCTTGTTATTCTGTCAATTTCTTAATCTATTTACACTGACTTTATTTTCAGTGTGTCTATTGTGACAGCAAATCCTAGAATTGCCTTGGGTGTTGTCTGAATATGGCCATTATCAAATCATAATGTCTACCCAGATGAGGAACTGTAAAGGCCCTAGACATCAGTAGGAGTCCTTAACAGCTGCCTGCAGTTTAGACCTGCATATCAATTTCCACCTTGGAGGATCTGCTGAAGTATCATAAGGTGAATAGGCACTATGTGTATTAAAATTTGGATTAGTGGCTCAACCAAAACATTCACTTTCCCTCCCTCTCTCTCTCTTTCCCCCGTCTCTCTTTTCTCACATTAATAAACTTGCTATCTCCATCTTTTGTTGGTAAACTATATAAAAATGCAAATGATCCAGAATCCAATTAATTTCTGGAAGGTTGCAGCTGTTTTGGGCCCCGTTCACAAAGACATGTGGTGTGCGTGCGTGCGTGTGTGTGTATGCGTGTGTATGCATCTGATTGCTAAGGAAATCAGGCCTTATTATTGAAGCCTTGACTCTCAAAATCTGAGCTATTGTTCATTGCCAGTGCTGATGCAAACAGATAATTTCCAAATTGTATTCCACGTTTATTAAAGTGGTAGAAAATGTGACTAATTTCAGACAAAGCTGAGAAAAGGTGGAGCTTGAGAGCCGAAATAGGAGATCTGGGAAATCTGTTTCTATTACAACAAAGAAAAGTTTATCTAATATCTCAAAAAGCATTAATTACTGTGAGGCACAGGCAAACACATTGTGGATTTCTTCATCGGTTTTGTCATTCTTCATTGCTTTATTCTACTACTGTGAGTTGTTTGGCTTCATTTCGTGTTTTGGTTTTAGGGTTTGGGTTTTTTTTTTGCTTATAGCTAATGTGTAGTTATGAAATTGAGACCATCCTGGGAATATTATTCATTACCCTAGCTCAGGCTTTGAACAGAAATTTATCAGGGCCAGACAGTTTGAAACAACATGTGTAATTGTTCCCATCATTGACTGGATTTGGGCAAGACACTTAGGACTGATTTTTTAATCTATATTTTTACATTAAGGGGCATTTATGGCTGCCAGTTTGCACCTGCAGCTGAAGCAACAAACATCAAAACACACAAAGCTAACAACATTGTGAGCAAGCAGGTCTCGATCTCCCATGTATCTGTTCCCCCACATTAAGACGTTATCCATGAGCAACAAAACCAACAGCATCTAATTTTCTATTATATTTATGTCTTCATCTGCTCCTGTTTGCCTTCTCTACTGTCTAATGTAGGTTCAGCATATTTCTGTCACTGGGATATTAGTACTCTCTCTCCTCTGCCTATTGGAGCCCAAGGGAGTTTAATGTCCATGAGACCTCTTCCCCTGTGCCCTTCTGTCTATTTGTTCAAGTTGCCCAATAGCTCAAAATTTATGCTAGTGAAGAGAGCCAGGGCTGAAGACAGCATGGCCATACACCAGGATGAAAAAGGGACTTTTTCTTAGCTGTAAAAAATCTGGGAATCTTATTTCATTTATTCTTGAAACAAGGGTTTGGTATTTTTCTGTAACAGTCAGTAATGAAGCACAGGCACCACTGACAACAAAAGGTGAACTTAGAAACATAATTTGTCATCTTTAACGTGTTACAAGCATTTGGTGAAATTTCAGCCATCATGGAAGTCCTACATTTCAGGTACATAGTAGCCTATTAGACATATGTAGAGCAAGCCCTTCTGGGTTTATTATAGTCAGCAGTTTCAGCAGTGAGTGCATGCAAGGCTAAATTCAGCCTTGTGCAGAGAGCTCGTGTCAGGTTGGAGCACCATATAAATACCACGTGAGCTCTAAAAATAGAATTCCAAAGTGGAATTTGAAGCCCTGTGATAGCGTCTGGTACAGACAAGATTTTAACAAAGAGGAGACATTTTTTGCCAAGGTTGTGATAGCCCCTTTAAATACAGTCCAGCACCCCTCGATCCACAGAGGCAGCAGCCAGGTCAGTTTCCCCAAGCGCGGCTTTTCACTGAATGAGGTGCTGAGGTGCCTTGATTAATAAGAATAGGCTCCTCTATGGGCAATAAACCGAAGATTGCTCTCTTCCCTGGGAAAGTGCCAGAGCTTTGGATCAGATAACTGGGGTTTTAAGTTAAATATTTTAAAGGCAAAGCTTTTCTTCTTTTGGCTTTGTTGTGGCTGATAATGTACAGAGATAATGCATATTGGGAGCACTGATAACAGAAAGAATAAACAGATCTATAGAAAGAAAAATGGCAGAGAGGCTCCCATTTCAAGCACTGTTCTGAAAGCCTGGGAGAGGGGAGATTCAATCGATAGGGTTATGTGTGGATCAGCTGTAGCTGCTTGTCTTTCTGCCAAAGAGACATGAGAAGTCAGAGCCCGGCAGGTAAGCTTACCTCTGCAGGGCGAAATCAGCCTGGCGGGCACTGGGTGTAGTCGTGGTGCAGGATACTTTATTTCCACTGTAACAGTCTCTCTGAATAAAGAGCAGCAAGGGCTCAGGTGATGTCTTCATTCGCAAGCCCTGAGAGAGCACCAAGAATTCCCAGAACAGCAGCTCTGGTGGAGATACTGGGACTGAGAGGAATCTTCCCTGCTATTTGCCATAGTTTGGAACACAGAAATTATTTCACAAAATTATGCAATATATAAAGTCTTAAAACTGAGAAGGTCCTTGCATGCAAAGGAGAAGCATTTAGAAGAGTGTAAGTAACAGCTCCATCTGGTGATGCAATTTTTATATTTATAATATATTATATATATTTATAATATATTATAATTTTTATAGCAATTTATTTAAGCCTCTTCTATCTAGCCCTCCTGCCTTCCCAGTATTCTTTCAAATTTAGATCCTTTTCTTCTTTCCCAGTTGGCATCTGGGAAATTCAGATTTCATTATAGTGAACAAAGTATAAATATTTCTTTAAGGTAGTGACTACACTGGAAGATTATTTGAGATCCTGGCAAATTGTCCCAGACCACTAGCTAAGGTGATCTCTGTCATAAATCATTTGAGAGAGAAGGAAGAAAAGTCTCTCCCTCTGGTATAAAAAATGACCTGTTACTGTAATCAAAGAAAATAGATTGATTCATGTGAGAGTTAAGAAGAAATATCTGAAACTATATAATTTTCTTAAAGGGACTACTTCTGTAAAGTGTGCATTGCCTTCTGCCAGCTACTAGTTATCCTTAATTTGTATTGACATAAAGTTCGAGATACCTACCATTTGTCTGAATTGTATAACACGTATGTTATTCATTCCCTCATTTTTCCTCCCTCACCCTAGTTAGTCAACCACGTTTTGAATATCCCAGATGCAGCAATCCTTTAGAAGAATGTAAGATCATATTAAGAGCTATTACTAAGACCAAAGGCCCATCTAGCTCAGCATTGTCTCTGCATGATATTTGCTGTTGCTGCTCTTCAGACTCCAGCTACTTTCATCCTGAATAGATGTAGTCATTGCGTTTTGGTAACTCTCAGTAGGTGATTAATCTACTTGTTTAGTTTCCCCTTTTAGTCCCTTCATCCAGATTATTGTCAGGCAGTGATTTTCACAAGTCTACCATCTATTGTATAAAGAAGTGTTGTGTTTGTTTTGGATGCGGTTCTTAATATCTTCATTTGATGTTCCCTAGTTCTTGTGTGGGAAGGGTCCAGGTCTATTTCCTTCATGGTGCTCATGCTTTCTCAGATTTCTGTCATATTCTTATAGGTCATCCTTTTTTTCAGGACAAAGTGTGCTAGCATCTCTGTTGTAGTTGCTGAGTAGCTTTTCTTAAAATAATGGCTGCTCTGCAACTTTGATAATTTTTGTTGCTTTCCTCTGAAATTTTCTGTTTTACCTGTATCATTTTTGAAAAAAGGGGACCTGACAGTATTCAGCACACACTATTCAGTGTGGGGTTGAGTGATGGTTTTCTGTAGCAGCACAATGATGTTCTCTGTTTTGTTCTTCATTTATTTCCTAATGTTTTCTAACATTTGACTTGCCTTCTTGACTGCTATTAAGCATCAGGCTGACATTTTCATAGGACTATCTGTCATAACCCCAGATCTATCTCCTAAGTAGTAATGATCAACTACATCATATTAATATGTGGAGTTAGAATTGGTTTTCCCATGTGCATTGCTTTCCATTTATCTACAGTGAATTTCATTTGTCATTTAATTGCCCAGTCACTCAGACTTACAAGGTTTCTCTGCAGGTTTATTTGGTCGCTGCTTGCCCTTGCTATCTTGAATAGCTCTGTATCCTCATCAAAATTCCTGAACTCCCTGCTCACTCACTTTCCCAAATCATTTATGAATGCATTGACTATCCCAGTTGCCAGCTCAGATCCCACTGGAACTCCAAGGGTGAAACACACTCTGTTGCAAAAATTATTAGTTCGCTTTCCCTCTGTTTTCTATCCTTTAAACAGTTACTTATACGTGCAGGAACCTTTTCCTTTATCCCATCACTGCTCAGCTTTCTTAAAAACTTTCCATGAAGGATTTTTTAGAAGACCTTTGGAAATCCAAGTAAATTGTGTCAAGGGAGTTAACAGCATTCACACATCATTCACACAAGTCAATCTCTTCAAAGAACTCTAGTAAATTTGGAAGACAAGACTGTCCCATTATAAAAGCCACATTGGCTTTCCCAAGTGGATCAAAGTCATTACCTGCTCTTTCTTAGGCTGTTACTAATTTTACAAATAGACAAATATGATACCTTCAGCGTTATACCAACAAGGATTTCTTGAAACTCTATCTGAGAGGGTTTTTTTGGATGGCTAGGCAGAAAGGTTAATAATACTTTATTTGGTATATATGCTTTTTTCAGTGTTGACCCCAGTACTCTGCTACCTTATGGACACTAAAAAGATGGGTGTTCTAGTCAGTGTGAAGGAGCTACGGGCATCTACTATAGCACTCACTGCTTGGAGGCTTGTGCATCAGTGCTCCCACATCAGAGCTGCATGCATCTCTACACACCAAAAAGGTCAGGTCATCTCAAATGACTTAGTGACTGCTTTTACCCCTCAGTTTAGCAATAGGACAGTGGTTCAAAAGATGATGTAAAAATCTACCTAAAAAAGTTGTTTGTAATCCATGCATCTTAAATGTTGTGCTAAATATTTCTGGCTATTAAACACTGACACTTTATCTATTTACTTTTTACGTTGTGCATAATGCAGCAATAACCTATTGCTTTCTCACAACATAAATATAGCACTAGGAGTTAGTCTTCTCTGTTAAATCTATCATCATTATATTGAGCCTGGTAGAAAAGACATAGGAACAGTGATGAAAAATGCCAAGGAAAAAAAAAAAACATTTTGGAGGGTTTGTTCTTTTTCTCTGTGTGTGTGTGTCTGTACCCTATTAATGTGCCATCTGCTTCTAGAATGTAGATTCATTTACCATTACAGTGTTCTAACATGATTACCTTTTTTCCCCCCTCAAAAGCTACAAAGGGGCTAAATATAGATTTACTTAAAATTCTAGGAAAAGAGATGGTCCTTGCCCTAGACTCAATTGTTCTCTTGATTTTGAGAGCATTACCACTAGCATAAAATGTAATTTACTCTATCTGATGATAGTTTGCTGAACAAGATCTTGAGTTTTAATAGGATCAGGACATAGATGGTAAGTAGAGGGAACGAGAGAAGCATTGTGGGTGGAATTCATCCCACCCCATTACCCTCTCCTTAAGTAAGAACAAATTGAGCACAAGGAAGTTATTACACCGTATCCAGGGGGTGGGCCAAGTTAGAGGGCATCAGCACATCCAGTCTCTAAGCTGGAACAGAGTCTGATGCCCTGCTGCATTTCCCCTGGTAGGCTGTTGCCCTGCTGTAGTACATTTGTGAGCTCATCACTCATATATCCTTCTCTCCTCTGAATTCACCACTGCACTTCTAATTACCCTCTAGTTTATGATAGCTAGTATGGGCTCATGCAGCAGCTCAGGGTACCTGTTCTGTAAGCCATCCACCATTTACACAGCAGAACCTTTTTTTTTAATGTCTCATACTATCACGGGCAAATTTCATAGCATGATAAAGCCCTTCACCAATCAAAGCACCAAGTGTTAGAGGAGAAATTGGTTTCTCATTCAGAGTTATGGGACTATTATGACCTCCCACATTACTGCTGGTTCATTTGCAATCAGCTTTTTCATTATCTTTCAGCTACACCGGACCAGAATTACGTTAATTGCCCATTAACTACAGTTGGGTGATTCATTTATTCTTTTAATTTAGAGTATCGAAAATGGATCTAACCTCTATTTTGCTTTTAAAACTTTCTGATACAATCTCTGCCACTACTGAGGTGAAAGTAAAAACAAGATATCAATAAGGCCATGTCCTTCACTGGGTACAGAGGGTCTTTGGACAGCACAATATCCGGTATTTCTTGCAAGGTATTCTGCAAGGGATGGCAAACAAGTTTTATCAGAAGAATTAATTTCTTTTTCTCTTCTGCTAGTACAGATTTTCCTGCATGTATACTGGAGTGTCTTAATTTTGTGTTTCACTTTGATATTTCTGCTTATTTTAAAGAGGCTTGTGTTTCAAAATTATCCTCTATCTAGCAAAAATTTGGATATGCCTTCTACGTTGCAAACATCTGTGGAGTTTTCTGCAGTTGGGATGTGTGGCCAGTCTCACCCAGGCTGAAAGGGAGGTGAGAGGGAAGACAGGTGTCAGTGAGGAATGGAGTCATTAGGGCAGCTGGAAGGTCTGGGGAAAAGATAAGAAATTTTGAATTGCAGCAGGAGGAAAAAGGAAGGCCTTGTTGGATCACACCAGTATTTTGGCGCGGACAAATTTTGCTGTAGCCAATTTAAATTATTATTTTTAATGGACGAAATCAGATGAGCACCTTGGGGTGGAGGTGCAGCTTTGAAAAATCTGACATTTGAGCATGACAATTTTTCTGGTTTTTTAACTAGAGTTCTTGTGCAAGGAAAAGTAAGAAGTACAAGGAGGGAGAACCAGAGTATGAAAAAGGCAAATAGGTAGTGTTTTACTTTATCATTCCTAGGGAATTTAAAATTACGTAGAATGTTAGATTGCAAATACTATACACTTAAACTATAATAATTTTCAACTGAAAAATGCAATGAAATGGATGTGGTTTTTAGAGTTACATAGACAGATACCTGTATTTTTTATGAATGTCTACGTTTCACAATACATAAAGTCAGACTTTGTCTTGTTTTATTCCATCGTTTTTTCTCCCCACTTTTTAGTACCTTGCTTTAGTATTTTCTTTCTGCAGGCTTTTGTTGCCAATCTTCCTATAGCATGTTTTCTTTTCAATTAACTTTTGATTTCCCCTTTCTATACATCTTCAGACCCTGGCTTTGCAAAGCCTTGTACTAAACTGTTCACATTAAAATCAACTGTATTTTTATCACATGAATTTAGCTAGAATTGCAGGATTATGGAGAAAATATCAGTGGTTTACTGCTAAACCCTCGTTTTTCAACAGAATTAATGGAGGTGGGGTGGGTGGGGTTTTGGGTTTTTGTTATTTTGGTTTGATTTAAAAAAAAAAATTCGACTTTGGGGGTTTTTTCTATTTGTTTTCATTTTGGTTTTTGTTGTTGTTTTGGTTTGCTTTTGGTCTGGTTTTTTTTTTTTTGTTTGGTTTTGGGTTTTTGTTTTTTTGTGTGGGATTTTTTGGTTGGTTTTTTTTTTTTTTGGTTAGTTGGTTTGCGGGTTTTTATCTTTTCTCAGATAAAGATTTGTAAATAAACCAGAAATGTGTAGATATTTATTTTTCTGAATGCTGTAGGGTTGCCTACACAGGTAATTTAATTTTTGAGGATTATTCATGCCAGTATCATTTTATCAAAAAGATACAGAGCAGAAATATGTTTTATGCTGTATTCTCATTTACACATGTCCAGGGGTTGACTCAGCATCTTAAAACACGGCTATTGCTTCCAGCAGTCTCTTTAGCTTCTGTTTACATAGCATCACTTCCCAGGCTGGCTCCTGTTCTCCTAATGACAGGTGTCATCTTCTTGGAAAGGGTAGCAGCCTTGTAGGTTAATCAGCTCTGAATTGTGATTGCAACATCCTAACTACTTGCCAGTCTTCCAGCACCTTCATAATGAATGGCACCACCCTGTTCATAAAGCTAAGCACTATCATGTTGTAAAGACATGAATTCAGGCAAAGGGACAGCTAGAAGGAAGGAATACCACGGATAAGCAGAGCAGCCCCAGTGTGGCTCAGCCTCTCAACATGGGCAAATTTCTTGTAGTTACCTTACAACTAAATTAGATTACTGAAAGAATGGAACTGCAACAATAAAAAATTATTAGGCTCCAAGAATAGTACTAATTTAGCTGCTTTTGCATGGATAGACTGTTTCCCCACTCCACTTTTTGAAAGCCAAGGGTCTAGAAGTACTTAACAAAGCTGGTCAGGTGTATGTCTGCGGGAACTTATTGATTTTATATACACACAGGTACACATACACACTAAAATTAGCTCAGTTGGTTAGAGTATGGTGCTAATAACACCCAGGTCGTGGGTTTGATCCCTGTATGGGCAATTCACTTAAGAGTTGGACTCGACCATCCTTGGGGGTCCCTTCCAACTCAAAATATTCTGTGATTCTGTGTTCAGTGCCTTCTGAATTGAGGTTCTACTCCCTGACTGATTGATTTAGCCATTCCTGAACTATCTATATTTAATCATCACACCAATCAATGTTATAATACTGTCTGTGTTGTAAAATATGCAGAATGCAAGATCTGGAGAGAGTTCAACTTTGATTCTGGAATCTCAATTTCATTGCTGATGATGTTCATTTTAAAATGTTAATCTTAAATCTTGATTTAACGTTTTTTAATATCATACTTTTCCATGCTTTATTAAGTGTTCAGGTTCGGATGATACGTTCATTTACCTGTGAATTAGTAAGAAGGGAAAAGGCTGAGATTCCCAGGCTCCTCAAGAGACGGAGCAGGAAGCAGTTGTTGGAAGAGCCCAGCATTTTTCCATATACAGATGCTGCCCTCTGCTGAACAACTGCTACGCTACAGCTTAATTCTCTACCTGAGTGCTGCTCCGAGTAACTCTTCCCAGGCTCACTGGCGGTGAGAAAGGAAAAAGCAGCTTGCTGTCCTGATTCACGGGTTTGCTTGCTCTGGATACTAGTGTTTTCCTGGCTGCCCTCCCCCTGGAAGATATGACGCCCGAGAGATACCTGTGACTTCTTTGCAAGGCTCTAAGAACAAGGCAAGGCACGATTACCTCTCCGGCAGGTTTCTGCAGTTCCAGTGCATTGCTCTTTTGCTCTGCTGCTGAGGGCTTTTGGGACAGGAAGTTTAGTTACTTGTGTGCAGACACAGAAGGCTACTGGCACATAGCTGTTGGATGAATGCAGGGGACCAGGCTGTTATCAGAACCTCAGATTAAATTAAACTGGATAATGTGGCTGCCTGCGTTTTGTCCTGACAGGAAAGGCTACCCTGTGTCTGCCAGAAGAACCACTACATGGCAGTGACACTGCACAGAGCGCTTCTTACCTTCATCTCAGCCCTGCACTGACAGAAGAAGCTGATCCAAACGCTGACTTTCTTGCATCTTTCTTTATATGCATGGAAAGGATCTGCTTGGGTCTAATTCCACTCATAGTTTTCATTTTTTCTCTGTAATCTGTCCTCAGTCTGTCTGATAACCTACCCTTTTCAGAGTGACTGTCTAGTTCAGGTGAAAAATAAGCTGAATGGACTTTTCTTTAAGATTAGTACCAGCTGTTTGGTTTTGTAGTTCTGACATTCAAAGATTTTACTGTTCCTGAATTAAGTTTATGCAACATGACTCTTTAGTCCTAGTTTAGAGAGTAAGAATAGAGCTGTGAAAGAATGTAACACAATGCGATCAACATGCCAAAGAGCCAAAAGAAAGTGTAAGTTATGCCAATTTGCACTACCTTGATGGGTAAGCCCAGCAGAATATATTAACAAATGATACTTCTACATGATGCCATCTGCTATAGTTTAATGTGTAATTATGCCTTTAGTACTGAATACTAAAGGATGGTTTAAAAACCTATAGAACATATCTCAGAATTAAAGTTATTTCTATTGATCCCAATTACGTCTCATAAAGCTTTGTTGATTATTTCTCTTTCTTAAAGTGTATGCTGTTTTCATAAAGGAACGCTAGATTCTAGTTTGCAGACTTCATAAGCAGAAGGGCTCATGGGATAATCAGCCATATTTATCCTGCTGCTGCAATATATGTTCCTTATATTGAGCAGAAATAAAGCAGGATATTTACTGTATGAGCAGTTATTATTTGTAAAGGTACAAAATTCAGTTTCCCATTTTGTGATAAGCACAGAGCAGCCAGCTTTCTCACAGGACTCAGATCTGATTTTGAATCAGCTTGTGCTATTTTAGAGTTTGCCTCAGAGGCCATATGAAGCCTGTCATTTTAAAATGGCATAAAATATGGAGCTTTTTTTATTATTTGAGTTCTAAATAAAGCTTGATGGGTTTTAAATCACAGGAAAAATGTGT
The DNA here is from genome assembly GCA_035584735.1 of Pseudotriccus pelzelni. NCBI lineage: Eukaryota > Metazoa > Chordata > Aves > Passeriformes > Tyrannidae > Pseudotriccus > Pseudotriccus pelzelni. The sequence goes on along the minus strand of JAWMRA010000113.1, from coordinate 54,353,236 downwards.
TCTATCATCATTAAAACCAAAATTATTTCTACTTTCACTTATAGCTTCATGTTATTTAACTGTTGTTCTCTTTATCAAAATTTCTGTTTTCCTTCAATTTAGAAAAGCATTGAAAAACAAGTTCTTAACCTTTCCAAAATAACCAGCACATACAAAGGATCAGCAGATTCAAAATCTTTGAGTGATTGCTTCTAGGATATAAAAGATGTATTTTAAGCCTTTCAGTTGTAACTTGGAGAAATCATTGTGAACACTTTAGAGTATTTTGAGTTGCAGTAAATTTTTCTCTTTATTGTTTACCTCCAAAGCAAGAAAATAAAACAATGTATTATAACGTTTTGCTGCCAACTGCATAAAGAAATCCTGAAACCTCAAGTATGCATTGGGCAAACAAATATATTTGACAATATCTTCTAAATTAAGAAACACGGAGTTGATTGATGCAAAAATAAACAGTAATAGACATGCTACAATAAGACATGGGGACCGAGAGTAAAGAAGTGTTTTTAACAAAGTATTGGAAGAAATCAGAATAAGAAAACTCTTTGGTTTTTTTTTTTGTTTCAGTGTTCAGTTTTTCTTTTTAAAGAATTCTGAGAAAAAATGACAGAAATGTTACCCAAAGGTGTGTTTGCTATGGATATATTCATTGCCTTTTAGCACAGATATTTGTTATCTTGTCTAACCTGGAAAAAAAACCACATGAAAAGTTTCCTTTAAATTCCTGGGCAATACCTACTAGCATGAAAGTCAAACCAGTCTATACCAGTAGAGGATCTCATCTGGTTTATAGTATCCTCCTGCTTCGTTATCTTTCTTCGTCAAAATATTTTTCCAAGCAGTACTCTAAGTGAAAGAAAATACAAATATTGATACATAGGGAAGTAATTAAACAAAGTCAGTTTTCTGAACACACGGGTGAAAGGTAGCTATGAATACACTTAGCCTGGAAATCAGAAGACCACTCTCAGTTAAAAGCAAAGCTCATTCTGGAACAGGCTTTCAGTGGGTCTAGTGAGAACAGCAGCAACTAAACTCCTAATTTATGAAGTGAAGAATACAATACGGTCCTCGCAATCACACATTCTTGAGAATCTAGGAGGTCTCTTCCACTGCTGTGTTCCTAGAAATGAGGCATGTGTTTGTACTGGAGCAGCTGGCTGTAAATGGCCAGTATTTCTTAACCACTTCTTTCCAGTGATTTTCTACATTAACACCCTCCTCTTAGTAGTACAAGATTAGAACCACCTTCAGGCACCTGTGGATCCCGATATCCAGTCCTAAAACCGCAGCTCAGGTTGTGGTTTTGAATTGTGATGTATACACCATAGCATGTGACAGTGCTTCTCATTACAGAAGTTTTCTTTAATTAAAGGTAATTTTGCTCTTAATGCTCACCTCCTGAACACCAACTGGTGGAGAGAGCAGATTCCTGAGAGTTGTGTTGAATGGCCCTCCTGTGGCCTTGAGATATATCTCCTACTTGCCCTGGATTTCCTGTTTCTCCCTGAATCTTGATAGCATTGTTGGGACCCAGATTTGGATACTTATCCACCTGCTTTCCTTTTTTGTTTTTTGAAAGTACAAAACCTGCAGGATTATGATCAAACCAATTGTTGAGCTAACTTTGGTTTTGGAAGGTACTGGAAGAGACATCCCCAAGTATGATGCAGAATAATCTCTTGCCCCGTAACCAGATGAGCTGTAAAACCTTGATCTGGATATTCTTTTTCTTCTGTGGCACATTTTACAGTGCCTGCAAGTTTTACTGTATTTATAATGTCTCTCTTTTTCCCCATCTGCATTCTAGCAGATTTGAGCAGGCCTAAAGGTCACTCTGCATGTAGCCACAGTAGCTTTTTAAAACCCTTTGAATGCTAATCCAGTTCTGAACTGCTTTGAATTTGCATATTTGCTTAATCAGAAGTGTGTAAGGTCAGCACAGGAGCTTCATTAGGATATTCATAGTTAAAATTGCTCTCCTCATCACTTCTCTTAGTGTGCAGTCCAGCTCTGCACAGGTTGCAAACCTCCCTCATGCCCCTGCTGGCAGTGGCAGCAGGGATAAAAACAGATCCAGAAATAAGTGGGAAGGCTGAAACCCTCCAACAAATAAGGGGTCAGAGAGAGCTCGTATATGTCAGCCACATTTTAGGCTGTGCTACTTTAGCTACTGAGACAATCAAAACAAAATCTGTTTGGGAAAGCAGAAGGACACAGCAAAGATAAAGAAGCTAAGAGCTCCAGAGACTGGAAGCAAGTTGTTTTTAAGAAAACTTGATTATTAAATATCACGGGTAGAAGAGTGCAATGGTTCTGGGGCTGGGTTCAAATTTATCCCATGGAATACTCCTTCCAAGCAGGCAGTATTCTTAGAAATCTGCAGCACCGTCTAATAACTGAGTGACTCCCACTTGTGAGGCTGTTCTCTTGAACATGCCAGTGCCTCTGACCAGGCAGAGAAACCGCAACCTCTGCACACCTTACCTTTTAGTGTGTCATTGGGTCTTCAGGAAGAGATAGTGACCTTAGTCTCCTCATCTTTCGCATTCATCTGCTGCCCTACTAAGGATTTTCATCTCACTAAGGTCATTTAGTCCACATTCCTCACCCACTGCCAACATCCATTTCTTCTTTCCTCAGCTGCTTTTAATCTGATTTCTTCTACCAGTCACGGATACAAAGCCTCACTGTATAATTATTTCATAAAAGAGAGATAATTTAGAGGTGGGGAAGAGAAAATTATAACAGATATATTAAGGGAGAGAGGTACACGACTATTTTAGAAATCTTAAAACTTACAAATGTCAGGAAGTTGTGTTGCAATAAATGCCAGACAAATGTTTGACCTTTTGCACCTCTGCCTACCATACGGGAGGCACAAATCCTTCATATTCATTTGGATAGCAGGATGCAAAATGCCCTTGTGTGATACTTCTCAGACTCATTTCACTATTAACTACACACGTTGACTTCTGTAATGTGATGCAAAATAGTGGAAAAACTATTTCAGTCCAAGTGCATGTAGTATCAGACAGATATCCCATTCCAAAATTTTTCCCTACTGTGTGAACAGACAGCCCATTTTCTTTGTGACAGCTTGAGAGTTACAGTAGAGATAGTTAAGGCTTTCAACTTTATATTTCAGAATGAATAGGAGTTCCAGGGATTACAGCTACTGCCCATTAGGGATAACTGCAAAGGCTATTCTGTGAAGATGTTTGAATACTGTATCCTCAAAGAATGGAGATGTTAATAGAAGCTTTCTATTCAAATTTTAAGGGGATGTTACAGTCGCTGTAGAGGCAATATAAGAAAACTTGTAATTCTGAGAGTACAAAGCCCATTAAGAGAATTGAGAGGAATTACAAAACATACATGTAGAAAAAACTAACATCTGCTAAGGGTGAGATGGCTTTTTAAATGGCAAATGGAATAATGCTAACAGATGGCCCACAGGGCAATAAAAAAAGTAGAAGTTAATTCCAAACCTTGTCTTATAGGGTGAGAGTCTGGTGTTCATTACATAATATTTTGGTAAGATTTATTTTTCAAGATTTTCTGAAAATTAATTATTGTATCTCTGCCATTGTCATGTCTTTCTCCCTTTCTTGCCATTTACACTTCTTCTAAAGCTTTATGTTTCACTGGTTCAAGCTTTGCCTGTGTTTCGTTGAGATTCCATTGACTGTGGAAATTTTGGTAAAAAAGTGATTAAAGCCTGCAGAATTCAGCTCAGTGTAATGGATTTTCCTGTTCATTAAAGTAATGGTTTTTACAATAAAACACTCCACACCTATCTTCACTGAGATCATGGTTTGATTGCCCCAAACTAGTTCCCATCCTCCACCTTGCACTCTGTGCCAGCACAAGCTGAAGAACTGTTATGCACTAGGTCAGGGAACCAGAGCAGCTGGGACATAAACCTTTTGGGAGAAATTGTCTTTCAGCTTGAACTGTCACTCAGCTGCACAATTGATGCTGCTAGCTCAGCTGAGGGAATGGTGAAAGATGTGGCTGCAGGAAAAAGAGGCTCACGGGCTACTTTCTCATGCAACAGTATCCCCTTAAACGAATGTCCCATTAAAGCCTCAAGTGAAGCTAGAAGCAGTTGTAATAGGAATAAGCAAATGGTTCAAGGTTGGCACATCACTAGAGACAGGTCATAAGTAGAACTAATACGTCTTTATTTTAGCCCAAACCATCTCTTCTGTCAGAGCCTAAACCTAGAAGCAATCTGTTTTCTTAACAACATTTGAAGTGACACGTTATAGGAATAAAAACATCATTCTTGAGAGATTTTTTGCCCTTGAAAATATTTGCGCTGAAACTTTTGCAGTCTGTGTGATTTTGAACACCATTGTACTCAGGCCACTTCTGTAATTTAGCCTTGAATTTAAACAGCCAAATATGAGCTGTGTATGATCCCTGGTCACTATCTGAGCACTGCCTCCCCCACCTGTAAGCAGGGGAGATGGGATGAGTTGTTTTTCATACAACAGTGTCTAGATTTATGAACCTTTAGTTTGTGATAGATACGTTCATTTTTCATGATGAAATTTAAAAAAGAAAAATTTTCCCCTTTGTTTCTTTGGCTGTAGAAACATATTCTTACCATGCAACTCGGGAATCTCCAATGATCAACAAGACATGATGAAACATTGCAAAAAACTGCACATATGCACAATTAAGCAAGCAAACAGAAAAAAGATGGAGTTCTACTGTTAGTTGAAAGTTTTGTGCAGTTTTCCTTAGATGAAAACCACTCTAGTTTCACTTACACAAGATGGTTCCTAGACTATTTCAGAAGAAATGTGGGCTTCTCTATTCAAGAAGCATGGGCAATACTGCAATAAGCTGCTGGTGTAATAAAGGATTTTTCAGAACACTTTAGTTTAATGGTAACAGAGCTTACAACAGCTAAGGATCCGGCAACTCACGAAGTATTCTGTCTGTCTAGAGCTCAGCAAGGAAAAGAATTCTAAAATAGAAATCTTTTGATCTTAAAATGACAAGATCTGAATAGTAAAACCCCCTCTCATAAGAAACACAGGCTGTAATTATGGCACATCTATTATTTAAAATGTTCTTGAAAATTCACACAGAAGCTGTTCAAAACAAAGTAAAGCATTAGGTCATGAAGTGGTCTGTAATACTGAGAAATTTATTTTTTAAAAATAAATTTCTGTCTTTACTCAAACATTTGCTTGCATAGTTGCCATGTAATATATAAAATGTTTGGTCCAAATGAGCAGATTCTTTCTTCCCCTGTAAAAATAGATTCTAATTTATTCTATTTTGTTTTAAAGAAGACCCTGTGCATGCATCTGCAAAGTGTTTGATGAGGCTCAGATCTTTCACTTCCTATACAATCTCCTCCCTGGACAGCTGAGCTGTATTTGTGCCTGATGGCTGGAAAACCTGGCAGAGTCACTGCTAACATGTTAGCCACAGCTATTATAAACAAAATTCTGCAATGTAACTGTCTCACAGCAGGCATCAAATAACCTAGGAAAATGAGTGAGCTGGAGCTTAGTCATATTTGATAATTAATGTGTGATGGTTTCCAACCAAAATTAATTTAGTGATGGAGTAAAACATATGGAATAATGCTTAAGCTTACATCAAAGGCAAATATTGAATACATTAGGATACATTATCTCTACTCTTTCTGGAGTACATTATGTTCTGTTAAGATGTGATGTTCTGAATTTCTGCCTGGGCTTCTCAGAGAATTTGCGTGATGGCTCACAAATGTGTTCCCCAGTGCCCTCCTCTCTAGCACTCTTCCAATTCAACTATCATTTTTCTGTTTCAGATGAAGCATTAACACTCATTATCTGTCAGTGGAATAAAAAAAAAGAAAACAAAACAAAATCTTTAAGACCCAACAACCCTTTTTATTTTTCAGATGAAACGTCTTTCCTGGGTGACACTTCTGAAGTTATCAGTAGGAAAAGCCTTCAAAGAAAATGGGTATCAAGCCCGAAACATTACATAATGCTGAGTTGAAAGACAAAGTGTTTTCTGGAATCTTAATTTTTTTAAGCAGCTGCCTTTAAGTGAACACAGCCATCACTGTTATAAAATATTCAAAGCCTCATACATATCAAACAGAGACACAGTTACTAGGGCAAACAATTTCACATATCCGTTAAACAAACACTTGGAATTTTTCCTGAGCCCACTCTGGGTCTTTACAATGCCTCTAGTTTTAATTGATTTTTACCCAGTACCTATTTGTTCTCTATTTTATGGTAATTTCCAACTTTGCAGGGCCCTGCTAGCTTTGTGGAGGAGCAGGTCGGCATGCACTCATGGGAGCCAGAGATTAAAAGACTTCTCCATGTTAGGTCATTAACCATTCCACTTGCTGTACCATAGCTCATTTTCCCATTCCTAATTGATCATTTCATTGATCAGACATTATGGAGATGGCTTAGTAACCTAAGCCTTAGCTTTGAAACACAGTAGAGACTGCAATTACCTGAAAATCTTCAAGGGTGGCGGCAATTTTCAGACAGCTGGAAGCTCAGTTAATCAAAGATTCTGGTTAATGGAAAGGAGGGAGAAGAGCTGTTTCAGCTGGGTTCCCTAAGGCCAGGACTTTCAAGAGAAATCGAGAGAGAACAGAAATGTGCGTGTAAAATTTTGAAAGGAGGTACAGAAGCCTCTGTCCTGAAGATAGGTAGGCATAACTGGCACCTGCTGACAGGTGCAACAAGAACACCTGCTGAGCCATCCCCAGCAGTAGGGGTTGTTGCACCCGGCAGTTTGAAATGGTTCACAAAAAGCTGTTCTGCCCCCTACGATCAGCTTCCTTCCTCTGCTCACCACTGTATCTCTTAACGTGTACCGTCTGCCTTGTAGGGTCTTGGAGAGAAGAGGGGCTATGGGGTGTTTGCTACCTGGGCAGCTGAGGAGACCCAAGATGGCACAGGGCTGGGGCAGCTTGCTTAGCCAGTCCTCTCCTACAGACACCTGTGTGAGCTGGGAATTCAGTCACCACGCTGTTCATGTGAGCATACACGCTCATGTGTGCAGACACTGCCAGGACCTCATGTGTTTTCCTCTTGGAATCCCTTGCAGGGCAATACATTCCAGGGACGTGGACAGTTTTAAACTGATCACGTGCAGTGGCTAACTGGAATTGAGGCAGTGACCAGGACTGAGATAACATGCTGTCAGGCTGCCCTTGTATTACCCCTTTAGTCCCTTAAAGATGCTTCTCTTTCCAGTTTAGACAAACATGACATTAAAATCTGAGGTCTTCACTATTTTCTCTGGCATTGCAAATCCTGCCAAATAATGTGTTCTTCTCTACTTGCTAATTATGGCCCTACTGTCAGTTAATATGCATCATGCTACAGGTCATCATCTACTCTGAAGACTGGTTTTCAGTGGTGTGCACATTGTGGTACAGAGGATAAGATATTTCTCTTTGAAGGTAGTTTATGAATCTTATCAGGCTTCTTCATGATGAAAGGCACTATAGATATATAAGAGATCAAAGCTGTGTAAAGATCAGTGGTATTTGTTTGCATGAGGTTTCTCTTTCTGTTCTTTCTGAGGATTTTGAGCTTCAAAGTTTCAGCTTTAAAGCAACTCAAAACCCAAAAGAAAACCCTAGCAAAAGCCACCATGTTATAGATGGTTTGAGGTCAGGCCAGCCAAGGGCCACAGGATTCCGACGTGGACTCCAAAAGCTCTTCTCCAACATTCTCTATCTGCCAGCAAAAAAAAAGCTGGTGCACAGAAAATTTTCTAAATGACAGTGAGGATCCAGAGAAGTACGTTTTGGAGAGAAAGAATGCCACTTAACAACCCAGAGGGAAAAACCAGCTTAACTCAAAACTTAAGTGTTTTTATTGTGACTGGTCAGTCTGATAGCAAAATCATTACAAATTGTGAATAACAGTAGCAATTGGCCTAAAATACCAGGTTAATTTATTATACAATTTATGGTATATTTTTTTAAGATATGCTTTATTTTTTACTTAAATGTTTTAATATTGAGAATTTCAGTGTATGCTTCTGCAGGTATCCATAGGAATTGGGAATAGAATTCCAGTACATCCACTGAAAAGCATTGGTTCCAAGCAATACTGATTTTGCCTGCATTGTACTTTAGTATCAGATTAGTGTTTAGCATCCAGCAAGTCATCCCTGATATGTGTGTGAGCTTTTATTTTTCATCAGGATCACTCCAGTAAATTTACTACATAGTGAATTCTCATAAACTGTATAAAAATAAACCTGTGACACATAAAAACAGATTTCTACAGCAGAACCACACTATGGTCACACAGAACCTACAAATATATTACATAATGCAGCAAGACAAAATTTAAAAAAAAAAAAAAAGGCCAGATAACACTGTGTGCCCCATCTGAAAATCGTCCTCCTTTAAAGGGCTGAAAAAAGTATTTGTTAGTATTATCTGTCTTCTCCATTGTCAATAAAGCTCTCACTGTAAGTATCAAAAATCCACATATCTAAAACAACTCGTCTTTCTTTTCATTTCTTTTAAAAGAAAAAAAAGGATCTAAGTAAAAGAAGAAATAAAGAACTGCTATGGATCTACATACATCTCAGTAGGACAGCAAAGTACGAAAGCAATGAACCAGACTCAGATAAACAAGTGGATCCCACACTTTCTCCATATTATGTCCACAGTACTCTTCAGGTAAGTCGTACCAAATAGTAAATAAGCTGTGTAACCAAGCAGAGCAGAGAACAATAACCTGTCCAGTACATCAATATGAAGTCATAGCCCAACAGCCAAGGGGCCGGATAGGAATCAGGAATTGAGTTTAATCAGTTGCTGTTGCCTGCAAGAACTCTAGAGGCCTTACAGAAGAGACAAATGCAAATCAAGTCCAGTGGTGCACAATAAAAATGAGTTTAGTCTTGTGGTGAAAATGTTTCTTTTAGGGGAGAACACAGGAAATGTTTCTGTACTGGAGAAATCCAACCAACCATGAAAGTAAATGTTCTCATTCTGAGTTATTTATTTTTTTGTTAGGAAGCGCAAAGCAGGAAGCATTAAATTTGAAATAGGTCTTCATGTCCCAGGAGGCTATCCTGGGGCATATCCAACACAGAAGGCATCTCTCTTCACTGTTGAAGCTGCCTGCCCCTTTATGTTAATTATTCTTGAACTTTACCCTTTCCTATCCCAAGTGAATAGCTTGGCCACAAAATTGTCATATCAGCTCTTCAGTTTTTTTCACTTTCTCTCCGGTGTAATAATTATTGTGTTATTTACATTGAATGAACGGCTTCATCGGGAGCTAATGAGGCAGACACTGTTCCTGCGTGTTCCTCAACCGTACATATGCAATGGAGCTTTGGCCTGGGAAACCTTCCCGTGACGTGGGGCATTGTGCTGCAGAGTGGATGGCACCGACTGCTTAAGCTCTTTGGGGGAGTGACTGCTGCACCTCCTCCCTCAGGAGAGGAAAGCCTTATGCTGGCAGCTGAGTGTGGGTTAGCTATAGTGAGGGCTAGAAGTCACAGAGGAAGAACTGTGCCCATACCCAAATTGTTCACTGTTATCTCCTTCCTGCTCTGCTGCTGATCAGACTAACTCCTCAGATTTAAAGGAGAGAAGGATCCCCAGTTGCCAGGCTGATGAATAATTGAACTGACTATCTCGAAGCTCGAATAAACAGCAAAATGTCTTTCTTAGAAACAAGTGTTCAATCAAATAAAACTGATAAATTTTGGACATGGAGGATTAAAAATTAGAGTTTCTGCATAGCAGTCTACAAGAGATGATTTGTTCCCTTCCAAAATCTCAGCATTAGTCCCCAGATATTCTTCACTAAAGTTTCTGCAAATAGCTTTATTGAGATGTGAAAGAAAAAATAAATTGTTTGTGAAAGAAAAAATAAATTGTTTGTTCACTCCATTCTAAGTTTCTAGTGCTCAGCACCCACGGAATGGATTGCTTATGGGGAGATAATGTCTTTTTTTGTGCCTTCCAAAGTCTCTGAAGAATGTTGTTCTGGTTAATAGGTTGATTTAAACTGTATATGCTCCAGAATATAAATATGATTATTTATCATACTCCCCCAAGATAATGACAGTAAAGAAGACAAGGCTGAAATTCTTTATGATTTCCTCTCTCCCACAGCTAGGGACGTTCAGCACACAATACGCAGATGGTGCGCCACATCAAGGATCGTATTAGCTGTTAAACGTTTTTTCTTCCCATTAACTAATTAAACAATATGTCCCCACTATTAAAGAAATAGACAAATTGCAGAAAACTTCTGTCAGCTTAATCCCGATTGCTAAAATAGGCCATTTGCCCAGATGGGATTGTTTTCTGGCCTATCAGGTTTGAAATGCCTAGAAATTCGGCAACCACTCTTGCAGTGTTGATTCAGCTCTTCATCCTTAATTGTGTTTCAGGCGTGTAACTCTCTGGAGACTTTTGAATGACAGCCTAAATATTGAAGGCTTCTCTGTTCTGTGTGTATGTTAGGTGACCTGCATTTTCTAAAACAATGAGCTCTTACAAGTCTGGCTGAAGTCAGCAGGTGCCATAGGTGACAAAAATCACAACAAAAGCCCCTGAGACCTCTTTGTCAGAGTGGGCAGTAGACCAACTTAAACAAGCATTTCCAGTTTGTCTTCATTTGCAACCTCCTGCACCAAGGACACTGTTACTGACTTTGGGGCTGGTGGTGCTGTGGAGGCTCTCTCAGTAAGCACAAGAATAGCAGAGCAGCCTGCCCATCACCGTTTCTTGCACAGCCATTTGCTGAACTTTTCCATCACTGTTTTCCTACTTCTCTTTTTGTTTCTAAGCAACATATTAGTATGGAGGGAGCTCATGGGTTATTAAGCATGAGCCTACAAGCTAATTTTAAGAACATACATAACCTCCATTATTCCTATAACTAAATGTTATTTCCTCCAACCAAAAAGTTGGACGAAAATCAGTGGAAATGAAACACAGAGATCAGCTGAAGAGTGACTGGAATCAATTTGAAACTCACTGTGGCTATTCTACATTAGCCACTTTGAATAGCAGTGTTGCAAACATCACCTTCAGTGTTACTGTTTGCACAGGAAAAGTTGACGATGAAAATAAACTTCTTCCATGTTTTGTCCTTATACTCCCTTGATACAGAGAGTAAGAAAACGTTTAAATAAAAGCAAGCAATTAGGGAGCCACTGACCCATCAGCTTTTTTGTGCCAGTATCTACTTCTAGTATTTAACACTTAAAACTTGATTTTTTTTTTAATGTCTACTGTCTGGTGTTGGTTTTTGTCTAATTTCATTTCTCAGCTTCAATAACTACATACACTATGGTATCTAGCTGCTACTGGTGTACCAGGTACTCTTCCCCTCTATTTCTTCTGTGTTTTTTTGTGGTTTCCAGTAACTCTTCACCAAATGCTTTCATAAAAAGAAAAAATGAACCATCACAAAACCAGTAGAAATGTTCAAATGAAGAGAGCTTTGCAGTGCAACAACAAATATCCAAGATCTCTCATGTTTTTCATGTCAACTGAGATTTGATTTACTCCTACATTGTGTTTGCACTCTTCTTCACAAACCCTTATCTAGAGAAAATCTACTTCTAGCCAAAAGCACTGAATAAAGCTTGGAATATGATGATCTATGAATTCCTCTATCTTTGAAACATGTTTAATGTTCAGCCTTATACTCAACATGGATTTATTTCACCACTCCGTACTTACCCTGTAAGTGATTCTATTTTAAATATTTCTGTATTTTTCACTGCGCTAGGATTTTTTGAAGAGCATCATCTGTTATGTCCATATAACTGGGTACCTCCAGACTTAATTTGCTTTATCTGTCATAGGGGATTTTTTTTTTATAATACAGTTACACTGATCCAATGGCTAACCATTACCTGAAGGGACAGTTCTCTTGTGCCAAGACCTGCTGCTTCCCTACCCTCAGAGCTCTAAAGCACTAGAAAACCAATCATTTTACTTCCAGGTTTCTCCTGAATTGTGCTCACATGCAGTCACCGTGCTGATGGGAGGCAAGCAAGGGTAGGACAGCTGTCTTCAGAGGCAGCCAGCAGGTCAGATCAGTTGCCTTGTACAATTCCAGGGACAAGCATTCATTTCAGTACAGTGCAAGCCACCCTCTGACCAGTCCTGTCTTTATCCACTGACTGTGCAAGGAACTTTAGATGACTGATTTAGGTGAGTTATTTAATCCAGATAAAGACAGATGACCCGAATCTCACCTTAGAAACTAAAAGTAAGTAACCTTAAGGGCATCATGCAATTTGCATTTATTTAGTTCAGTTTTAATGACACAGCTACTTGTTAAACTTGGTAACTCAGCATTAATACGACTAAATGTAAGCAATACAGGTATCACCACTCTCACAAAACTAACAGAAATATGAAAATAGTATCATTTTTCATGTGTATATGATGGCAGTGTTCACCACAATTTATTTAATGTTGAATTACAAGCATCAAGCTCTGAAAAAGATGTCAACTATTACACTTCAATTGTTTTAAAGATACTATTTTAGTGTCACGTTTCATAGGTAAACCATACGTCCCTATTATCCATGTGACATTTAGAGCTTTTTTTTTTTTTATGTTCTTTCCTAGGAATAGAAGACTTAATCACAAAAGACAGGTTTTAAGAAGACTTTATTAAATCTGACAACTGACTAACAGGACTGTGTGCAATTAATAAGAAAATCTGACAATTGAGCAACAAAGGATTGTTCACTGATAGCATTTTTTTATTTCTGCATTTTTACAGATCTTCAGTTCTTCAAATACAACATTTGAGTAAGACATTATTCTTTCTAGTCTACACCCACACTTCATGAGATTACTGCAGCGTGGAAAATGCCGCATGGCTTCCCCTGGTAGAAGAGCCACAAAAATGACTGAACACACAGAAAAACTAGCCCTGCCCATACACTCTTTTAGATGAAAATATTTGTGTAGGATAGGCTGGGCGTCTCACTATTTTATACCTTTTTTCACTTACTATTTCAAGTAATATACAAATATAGTAGAGACTTTTATAGAAATGATCAGATTCACTATTGTGGGATCCAATTAAAAAAAAATAGTACAATACTGAGAAAGTGGACTTGGTGGAGATCTCTTCTGATGCTCTGCAGAGGAGCTCAGTAGGTCACTACGTGCATATCAGGTGTTTTAAACTTTACCTTCAGACACAGACAAATATTTTAGATACTTCCTCTGTTGTAAATTTAAGTATCTTCCATATTTTTGAATAGTGCACTGTATGCTTTATCTTCAGGCCCAGCAACAGATCTGTTACAATTGACTTGATGGTTATATTACCAATACATCATGTACAAGTCACTGAAAGTACTGCTCTTTTGTTTCCTAGAGAAATGTCATAAAATTCTTCTTGAAATGCAGGATGGGATAGGAGTTTACTGGGATTATGTCCATATATTTACTGATGACAATCAGTTTTTTCTGTAAGCCTTGATAAAAGTCTTTCTTCAAGCCGAATCCAACTTATCTTGAAGGGTTCATTTTCTCACAAATCAACTATAGCAAACTTGTTTAAATGTGCAGTATAAATTGTTTGGCTTTTTTTTTTTTTTTTTTTTAAATTCCCTTGTTGCCAGATGTTAACTGGCATTCCCAGGTTCAGTGAACTCAGTCAGTAACTTGCTCAGTCTGAATCCTCTTCGTTTTCCACAGGGGACACTTCTGCTACTTCCACTCCCATTCTTGCTGAAAGACATATCTCCAAATGGCTCTGAGTCTTTCACTTGGATTTAAGTAAGTTTTCCCATTCAACAGTGGACTCACTATTTTTAGGAATTGCTGGAAAGATTGACTGCATCTTAGTTTGGAATTCTTTCATCTATAAAAGAGATTTAAAACCAAAATCAGTTAACTGCTAATAAGGAGCAAATAAAGTAGCGCCATAAACCCCAGGCTTATTCCACAAAATGAGTTGTGTGAGGTAAAGAAGAGGCAAAAAAACTTCTAAAACAACAGAAAATTAAGACTTTCCCTCTGATTATGTTGGTTCAATTGGCAAAGTGAAAAAAACATGAAGGGACCCACAACAATTACGCCTTCTAAAGCACCTCACTGGGGTGACTGATTTAGAGTGCTTGCCTGAAGGATTCACTACTGTTATATGAATTACTACACACAGACATACACACATTTAAAATGTTTCTGTTTGGAGGAAAATTACCTCCATAGAACGTGCTCATATTTTGACCGCAGGGCCTTTTTCTACACTTGTAATGGATGAAAGATCCAATAGGTCTGTTAAAGGATTTTAAAACAAGGGTTAAAGAAAAATACTGGTCAGCTCTGACAGTTTAGGTTTATCCCACCACACGGATATGAGTGACAAAGCAAAGTCTCATTCAGAAGTATATAGCAGTAGGAAGGAAAACAGGTTTCATAATGATACATGGGACCAAGCTTTTCTTTCACTGTTGTTAACATGCTGTGAAAGAGGAAGTATATCTATATAACATACGGTATCTATAATTTATATTTATGCTAAGCATTTTATCACCAATGTCTGAATCCATAGTCCTGGAAGGCCAGAACTGAAAATTCTTTTATATAAAAATCACTTCTATTTGAAGCTAATACTTGCATCTGGTGAGTTTCCTTCTTCCAAGATTTTTACATGCATTTTTACATATAATATATTTTTAAAGGACAGGCATGGAAAAACCAGATCAGTGAAACTCCTATTACACAAACAGCAGGATGTACAGGGGAAGTTTTGGACTGCTATTTTTAGGAAACTCTACAGAATCTATGACATTCACGCAGAGAAGACAGGATGTGGTATGCAAGTACTGGATGCAATGACCTCTTGTAGACCAAATGCTGTTTCAGGGAGTATGTCCCACAGAGAGCTTCCAGGAAACCTAGATATTCCAAACAGCCACACAGGCATCTTCTCTAATATGCCTATGTTTTGTGTGCTATGGGTCATCAGTATTTTTACAAATACCTTTGGGCCACTTTCTGTTCAAGTCCTTGTGTATGAATAATTCTCACAAAGAACTGCTATTCTTTAGAGAAATGCTGCTGGAACGCAATTATTCAAGTTACAGCTGATAAAAAGAATGAAACAATTTACAAAGAAATTACCAATCCTTTACTAAGACAATAGCTAACTATGATGGATGAAAACATTTTAGAACTCTGGTTTTTGTCTAATAATGCCTGGGTATTGTTAACCAAATAAAAATATATGTTATATAAAGTAGAAGGAAGATTCAGAGCCAAATTATCCTTTTTGCTTTATCCTGATTTTGTTTTTAAATAAAAACTAATTTGCTCTCTGTTTTATATTTCATTCTGATCAGATAGCTGTTTTGATTTATTCCTTGTTCTCGGTTTTTAAAAATCTTGGCTATCATCCACAATTGCTCCTAAACTAACATTTTTGCTTCTTATTTAAAACTGAGAAGCTCTTATATAGACAGTTAATGTTTCCAAGAATAATAAACATCAGGATCAGAGCTGACATAGTGAAACAGCCCAAATTACATTAAACAATCGCTGACAATTAAAGACAAGTATTTACAGTAGTAAATGTTTTAGGAGCATTGGCTTAGCTGTTTTTTCCAGTCCTCTCTAATTAAGTTACCCCAGTTCACTGATGTTCAGAAAGTATTCAATTTACTAAACATTTTTTGCTTCCTAAAGAGTGATTCAAGTCTTCTGCTCTTTCATCTCATTCTAGGTATTTATTCTCTGGGTGTTTGGTAGCGCAGGAATGGTCTGATACTAACCTGATGTAAAATGCTGTAGCTCTATTAGCAAAAACATTTTATACCAGCTAATGATCTGGTGCAATGTGGATTTTTTTGGCTATTTCTAAACTCAGACTTTTAAATTTCTTTCAGAGTAAAATTTAAATGACACACTCATAAGCAGACACCTCTGTTACTTCACTAAAGACACAAAAAATCAAAGGTAAACTAAAAGCAATTCTATAAAGCCTCCAAAAAGATGGGTGGAGGAGCCATTCAGAAAACTACAGAGATTCCTCACTCTCACCTTATCATTATTAACATGACAGACCCTAACTCTTGAATGCAAAAAGCAAGCTTGTCTAGGAAATAAAACTCTACAGCTCTGTTCTGAAAGAAAAAAGGTATTTATTTAGAAAGCACTAAAACACTGCTAGCAGCTGCAGATTTAAGAATATTAGACAGATTTTTTTCCTCTCAGAATACTAATTTATGTTCTGCAGGTAAAAGCAACTCATTTCCTGGAAAAGCAATTTTTCCTTAACATGTGGACCAAATCTGAAATATTCAGTATCTTCCTTTTGCTTTTAAGACCCCCTGAGAAATTTCCTCAGCCTTGTCTTCCCAGATTTTGATGTGTATTTGTAAAACCACTTGGTAAGTGATGCCAGACCCGAAGTCTCATTTACCACTTCCTCTCCTGCCTTCCCTTTTTCACAAGCTCCCTCTGCACAAAAATAGTTTCCCATTTGCAATTCACAACTTTGACCATGTGAACACGGCTGTCCACAAATCTTCTTCCTTTGTGATTCCTGGCCAGTGAGATATTTCAATAAATCATACTGCCAGGCTGATCACCACTGTGCATTGCCTTCTCAGCGTAATGCTTTAGGTTGTCAGCTCTTTCTCAGTGTAACACTTTGGGCTGTCAGCCCTTTGAGGAGGACATTATCTGCAGCGACTGGCACGGGCCTCATTAATACATGACTTCACAGTATGTCTAAACAGGGCCAATTTCTTCCCAATACAAATGTCACAGCTACTAACTCTTACTAGAGGTTTTTCATTTCTATACCAGTTAAAAGATATTGCACCTGTTTATTTCTCTCCACAAGTTTCTGAGTTCTCACCAGCAGTACATTACACAACTTAATTAGTACTGGTCACAGACTTCTACTTTCCCCCTCTCCCTCTTCTCCTAGCAAGAAAGTTAGTACAGTATCTCACTGGGGCTTTGATCTGGACCTCTAAGGAATCTTCCCCTGTCTCTTCTGTTCCATGAATATCAGCTTTTGAGCTTCTTCCTTCATTTCCAACTTGTGCTTGTTGCTCTCCTGAATGAATGTACTTCCAAATTCCAGTCACTGTCTTCCCTGTCCTCAGAGCTCCTCTAAAGGTCACTTACAACACTGCCTAAAACCACGGACAAAGCTCTGAAAAAGAATTGTTCTCTGATGTAATGGAACTGGTGTATACACACATAAATAACCATTGAACCCTTCTCTCACAATAAGAACATCTGCCTGCTTACAAACCATTCTAATATTACGTTTTTTAGGCTCTAACTTCTTAATAGATGGACTTTAGAAGTTTTTTTACAACCTAAATGTTTCCGATTGTGTCAGTCAGAGACTTATAGCTCAGTCTTCTGGGCCTTGACTGGCCAAACTCTATTTAATATACATATGACATAAATATATATATATACACACTTATATATAATGTATTCAGGACTAAATTTGGCCTCCAAACTAACTCATATGGGCCCTGGGGTTATTCTTGCTTGCATTTAATTGACAGTATCATACTAGGCCCATTGTAACTTCAGAGGATCCTTGT
Source organism: Pseudotriccus pelzelni (assembly GCA_035584735.1). NCBI lineage: Eukaryota > Metazoa > Chordata > Aves > Passeriformes > Tyrannidae > Pseudotriccus > Pseudotriccus pelzelni. The sequence continues at coordinate 54,335,653 of JAWMRA010000113.1, read as the reverse complement.
AGCGAAAGTAAAATTTGTTCACTAAACGCGTAAATTAGTCCTTCAACAAACTGGGCTTACGAGCGTCCAGTCCTCCTGTAGTGTGGTGAGCTTCATGTGAAGATGATGGATCAGCCTTACCTTCTATTAATATTGCACACTTGAGATGCAAGAATTAGGACTTTGTCTTTACCTGCTTTAACTCTCAGGGTACAAGTATACTTCTTGACCAGGGAAATGCTGCAATTAGGAACCTGTATCTTGCTTTGCCTTTTTTTTTTAGCAGACTTGTCACTCAGGAGGTCTCTTCTCCTCTCTCCTCCCCTCCTGCAAATCTTCTCTTGTATTTCCTCCAGATTTCACAATATACACATCAGTGGTCTTAAATCAAAAGGCATTAATTTAATTACAAGAGGTAATGTGCTATGTATTAACCACTGGAATGTTTTGAAATAATTCACTGAAATGGCTGCCTTTTTATTATTGTCAGCCACACTGACACTGGGGTACTTGGTTCAACTGTGATAATGTCTTCAATTAATAGTGCAGTAAACCAAGTGCTAAAAGCTGAATGTATTTTACCTCTTTCTGCTGCCTTCAGTATCACAGGCCACTCTCTCAGCTGCTGCTTCTGAACCCAGTGGTACATGAACGATTTGTAACACATTTCTTAACATTCCAGCATGCTCCATTCCTGCAGGCAACTCTCTGAAGTGAATTTCACTCAAGCGAATTTTATTTTTTTGTCGCAGACATTGCAAAGCCTTGATGCTGTTTTTTCTTGCCAAATAAATTACAGTAACTGTTCTACCTCTGTCAGGCTTCTTTCTAAAAGGGTATCATCTACCTTACTGCATTAAATAATCTGTAATAGCTACAGATCACTGTTATTTTCTTATCTTAACCTAATGATCCTGCCTCAGATGGCAAAAATACGGGGACCTAAAAGCATCATCCATTTAATAATCTCTTTTTAATGTACATCGTTGACAGAATGTCACACAAAAATTGGGATAGCACTATTACTGAGAGCACTTACATGGCCGTTCATATTAAAATGAATGGAAGAGGGGCTAAAAGAGTCTATTTGAATCCAAGAATGAAAGTTTTACGAAGAAATGTTCTCTTTAATGTCTGACATTCATAATAGGCCAACCCAGATTCTAGAAATTATTAGTTTCCTATTTTAGCACTTGTATCAGTAAGAACTGCTTACATTAGCTTCCAAGTGAAATGAGGTTAGATGCCCTGAACTGGGATATCAACCAGCAGCAGAACACAGTACGTGCATGCCCTCTGTTCTCAGCCATCTTCCATTTCACAAGGCTCGAAGATGAGGCAGGCTGCCCTCGATTTAAAAGCACCAGTGAGGATTGTTCTTGCCACCTTTTCCCAAATCTTAAAATGACTGCTTTTGCCCTTCTTAGCACATGATTACCACAGGCCACATACAGAAATAGCAAGTTATTTGTAGAAAACAGCAAGTGCTGAGCCCTCACAGCACTGAAGAGCAGAGCAGCCAGCCTGCCAGCTGAAGGTGATTCGCCTTTTCTCAGTGTAAATGGGGCACTCACTGCAGGTCACTCTCTGCCGGTTTGCCTCCTGACCTCTGAAATAAGCATGGAAAATACAGCCCTGGTTCACATTCTCAGATCTTGCCCTTCACTGGCAAAGGCATCATGAATGCCTGGATTACACAGAACTACAGGTCTATTTAAAAACTCCCTGAGAGGGTGAATCCTGGCAGCATACATCCTAAAATTTAACTACTTTACACTGTACTGTCATAGTACACTGTTCACCACCAGTTTGCTGATTCCAGTGTTTCAAGCATGCATAGAGAACAGCAGCAGCAGAATTTTGTTAAACTGTCTAGAGAAAGTCAAGCGCTCAGCCTGGCCCCCTGTCTCATGGAGGCTTACACATATGCTTAACCATATGCAGTGTTGAGCACTCTCTTTGAAATCAGAGGGTTATTTACAGTGCCTAATGTTAAACAAACATATATTTTTCCACACTTTTAGCACTGTATATCTTCTGTAAGCGTCCTGCATGTCCTGCGCTTTCTTAAAGAAAAATAACATGAAAATAACCCAAGTGAACTTCACAGGGAAAGAGGACCATTGCTGTTTAGAATGAAGCTGTCTCAGTTTCCAAACCATTATAAGCCTCCCATGGCTACTCCATATTCTGTCTCAAATTACTGGTGAACTACTGAGAGCTGTCAAGTCACAAGGGTCAGGCTACCTGTTTTCCAATTATTGGGTCACACGAAGAGATGAAACCCATGAAATACTTTCCTCATATTATTTTTCCAAGTGTGCAGCAGACGTGTTATTCATAAATGAATGCGTTTCCCAACTCGGAAGAGGGTTGGTCTACATCACAAACATGTTTTACTAGTCCTGCCTTGTCTGGTTTAATTTCTGTGCAAACACGACTTAGATCCCAAAGTGGGAAGAAGATGCTATTCCAGTAGAAAAGCCTAAAGAAAGCAACACTGTTTAGCTAGATTATTTTAAATTAAAAAAAAAAAGTGATTATGATCAATGGGAGAGACAGCTTTAATTTATAAACACAGAGACAGTAATTTTGTAAACTGGAATCTGAAAAAGAAAATAGCTTCCTTAAGTTCAGAGATACAGGAGTGTCCTTTTAAGTTTTATACATTTCCATGTTGATATTTCTGAAATAAAATGTCACGGAATTAATTTTTTGTAGTATATGATATGTCAAAGTAAAGGCTTTCATGCCATGCAAAAAAATTGAGAATAGAATACTTTTGATATCACTGAGGAATGTGCCATTTATTTCTGCAGAATCTTACTTTCAAATCTGGGTGCCTGGAAAGGACATCCACATGATTAGTCTATTATGGTGTATTAGTCATTGCCCCTTAGTCACCCTGGGCAATTTGAAAAATTAATCTTGAAATAATTTTAAATTTAAAGTAGTTAAATATCCAAATGTATAAAGCTAGCTGGCTAATAGACCCAAAATCTCAGGATGAGTGTCCCAACCCTATAAGTTCTTCTGTGCTGTAATTCAGATTTCTGAATTAAATTCAAAACACGAATTGTCTGCAAGCAGGCGGTTCCTGAAAAGGGCAATCTGAGTAATTCTTTTCCTCTATACGTCCAAGAATTCATTATATGTATCATTCACAAGCAAGATCCAAGGCTGGGAAAAGGGCCAGCACACACCCAAAACTCTTCAGCGAAGCCTAAGCCTCGACACCCTGATTGGGGCTGAATTCCACACTGGAACCTGTCAGAGGCAGGCAGGGACAGCTGGATGCCTCCAGGCAAGCAGAGCAGCTGGGGCCTCTGCCTACAGAGGGGTAAGACAAGCATGTGGCACTTAACGTGCAGGAAGATGCTGTGGGACCAAGATGTAGCATGAATAATTGGCACCCGTCAGAGCAGCTTTGATTCAGATTTTAATTGTACACGTACAGTTTACAGTTGTACGTGGTCAAGAAGTGGATCAACCCACTCGTCCACTTAGGGTGATGTGGGACTGCTCCACAGAGGCATTTCGGACCACAGGCTGGATGAACACGGTTTTGTTCTCTCTAGCTTCTTAGCACGCTGGCGGCAGCTAACAGCTCCCACAGCACAAAAGAGTAATTCCTCAAGACAGCTACACTTACAGTCTTCCCATATTCTTGAAATACTCACTTACAGCTGTCCCTATTTATAAAGCAGATGTAGCAGCTTTCCAGTAGGAAAATGATGATCTTAATCCTTGAATAAGCGTTCTGCCTTATCAAGTACACAGTGAAGTTCACTGGTTTCTCTTTTTCCCCTCTTCTTGGATAAAATACTAGCAGCACATATGTGTGGAGGCAAGGCTTCTCCAAATCAAACTAATTAGGCAATATAAGCAGTACAGAAAAATCCAGTATAAACAGGAAGTGCTAACTTGTGGTAGTACTCCTTCTTCTTTCTAAGAGCTTGAGTTTGAATAAATATTGAAGAAATAAAAGAACACTAAAAAAATGGGCAGGTTTGATTTATATAGAAATATGTGATCATGAAATAGCAAGAAGATAAGTTTTTATTTTGTGATCAGACATAAGCATGATGGCAAATAGAAACTTCAGTAATAATACTTATGTGAGGATTAAATACAACCACAACTGAAAACAAATAACAACAAAAAAATCTAGGAATGACTTTAGGATGACTCTATAGTTATTTTAGGAGATATGCTGCTTTTATGGCAGGATTTGTTCATTTATGAAATAGCATAAGAATTTCAGCCACTGCAATATGCCTATATTTAGTTGATATTTATAAATCTTAGTACTATTTCCAGATGCCAAACCCAGTAATTTCTGAAGACTGTCTCCATGTTCTCATCTTCTGTTTTAAATTAATCCATCCTTACAGCCAATACTGCTTTGTATTTATACTGTGCCTATGACCACACTTTTCCAAAATTATATCAAATATCTCTCAAAACAAGCAGGGGGATGTTATTTTTATACCTAAAATGGTGATTTAGAGGTTAGATTTCCTCTAGAGAAGAGCAGCCCGCTTAGGAAATTACCAACAAAGGCAAGCATATATTCTCTGTATTGCTTTTAATTGTTTTAGATATCTCTTTGCAGCCATGCGATAGTTTTAGACTCTTAATATTTTAAAGGCTAAGATCAATGAAAAACGAGATATTTCATTAGGAAACACCATAAAAATTATAAACTAATATTTTATAGCTACATTAGTCACAAATTGCTAAGCAATTATTCTCACTATTTTTCCACCTTTTCATGGAACAGATGTGGAAGCAACAATCAGAATCTCACAAACCTACATATGAATCATCCAGGTTCTTTTCCTATGGGATAAAGAATGCTTTTATTTGTGAAGAAATGAAACCTAATTTAATGAGGGCATGAAGAGCAAAAGGGCTTTTAAAGTGTAATTTATCCTGTTTGTTAATTGTTGTAAGTTTCAGTCTACAAGGGCTGGGGGCACCGTTCTGTTTTTAAAAGAAGGTTCATAATCACTGACAGTCAAAAAAATAAAAAGAAAAAAAGAACATCAGACATTCAGGTATGTTTAAGTATCTGTCAAGTACTCTGTAGCTGCAAATTTAATTAAAAACAAGCATTTACAACTCAACCATAACTTCTAGAAAATTCTAGAAAGCTTCTAGAAAACTGTGTCACCTGTTCTAGGTGGCCCTGTCTTGGCAAGGGGGTTGGACTAGATGATCTCCAGAGGTCCCTTCCAACCCTGACTCTTCTGTGATTCTGTGAAACTAACATTTTTCCAAGCAATAAAAAGGTGTAGCGGATCATAACACTTGTAGAATATGGAAATAAAATAAGAAAGGTTTAATTTTTGGAAACTTCCATGAAAATACTTGTTTAGTTCAACTGTAACAACAGGGGTTTTAAGATAACTTTGAGTTTTAACATTTTTTACTGAGTGAAACACCAATTTTAACTGAAAATTTAAAACTTAATTGAACATTTCATAGAGAAAATCTCAAAATAAGATGTTTCAACTACTACTCAACTTTTAAAAAAACTTAAATTATAAATTGGCCAAACCCAATGTTTTATTTCAATACTGCCATGGTTTGCATCAGAAAACAGTCATCCAGCTGGATCAGGAGTGGGCAGCTACAGGTTTCTGAGGCTGCAAGCTCAAAACCTGTAAGATAATGCCACGGAAGATAGTGCCATAATGTGGAAATAGTTAAATAGCAAATAAACTTGTTTAAAAAGGTGGTGCCATTTTGTTTCAAGCCAGTTATCCATTATCAAACTTGTGTTTAACACGGCACGTGTCCTTCTGTGCCGTAAAGTGCCTCAGAGAGGAAGCCTGTGGGTGTGTCTGGATGAGTCTTGGGTTCAGATCAGGATGCTCCTTGGAAGCAAATCTCCCAGTTGTCCATGTTTACTGGCCGTGAGTTTGTGTACCGCTGAACAGTCTCAAGACGCATGAGTCGGGCATCTTTAGGGTGACACAAAACCAGAACAGCCTTCTAGGAGTGCATATAACATAGTCCAACTGCAAAGAGGCATTCAAGACAGGGGACAAGGCCAGTGTCAGTCCAAATTTTGAAATTCCTGGGATGGTTGTAGATGTCAGGTCCTCGGTTTGCTAATGCTATACTGCTGGTCAATGATATCTGCTAATATAGATAGAGCTTCTGTGTTCAGGAATAATTAAAGGTGGACTGATAAATATATTTATATGTATTTTCCTAACAGACTGCAGCAAGCAAGTTAAAAAAGTCTGACTATTACTGATAGCTGGTTATTTTTTTCAAGATGTACAATATAAAATTAGATAACCACCATCTTCTAGGTTCTTAAAGAGAAGATTCCTCTTTTTCACTGTTGAAAAACAGAACTTAAACCATTATCAAACCAAGTCCTCACTGAACCATCACTTCTCCATTTCAGAGTAAGAGCTGAGTGAAATTTAGTAGGGTTTATTACTTAACCAGCCTGTCCTCAGATTACAACAGCGGCAACCGCAGTCAGGGGATATTAACAACCCAACCTGAGACAGCGTAAAATCTTTTATGCTCCTCACCAAGACGTAAGGATCAGTTACTTACTGTCACCCCTGGGTTTTGACGCTAGCATAAAAAGCGGCAGACTGTAAAGCTCCAGGGAAGCACCTTTAACAATAAAGCCTCTAAAGAGCTGGAAGCACGCATTGTCACAGCACCGTTTTAAGAACCAATAAACCACAAAGATTAAATGAAAATTTCGCATCACACAAAGCTGGTGCATCACCGCAGTGCCCGGAACAGATCTTAGCAATGACTTGCTTCTGTGGCAAACACAGGCTGTCTCAGAAGGTGTGCAGGGACGAGGCATCCTGAACTGCGGCTTCAGTTTCACGCCACGACACGCCACGAACTGCTGAGCAGTCGCGACACCGCTGACGCAGATTAATTACAGCAATTACAGCTCATCAAGGTAAAATATCGCTCCGCTCTGCTCCTGTCGCCTCACCCCCGGCTTCGCGAGCGATGGCGAGATAATTCAAACATCCGCGAAGCTTAGGGCGACATGTATCTCTCATCAGTAATCCACGCCCACAGGGAACACACCCCCCCACCTCCCCCCCGACGCTTTAAAAGCCGTAGCATCTCGGCAACGACAATACCCAGCGAAACCACGGCCTCTAACCAGGGGCAACACCGTTTTCCCGCTGCGTGCCCGAAGGCCGGGGGGGATTCCCGGCCGACCGAGCCCCTCCGTGCCCCAGGAACGCGCCGCTGTTCCCGCCGGAGCCACCGGGTGGCGCTGCGGGGGCGGCGCCGGCCCCGCCCCGCGGGACAGGGACGGAGTTGTCCGTGGATTCGTGGAAGCGCTGGAGCCGCGGTACTCCTGCGTGCAGCAAAGGCAGCTCCCTCGTCCGCCGAGCGAAACGCCTGCGCTGCTTACAGTCAAAATGTTACTGGCCTTAATGACTTAATATCAAAGGAAACAATTTAGTACCAAGAGACTGTATTAGCTGACAATAATGTTATCAGCACTGCCAGATGAAGCTGCTGCTTACCAGGGCCAGGTCACTAATTAGCAGGTCCCAAGGGCAGCTCATTACCGTTAAGGCGAAGAGGCTGGGAAGAACCTCTTCCTCTCCAAAGCTTTAGTTATTAAGTTCACACAGAATCCTGGCATCAAAACGAGTCAGGTCTCCCCTCAGGTCACACAGAGCGTGGCACGCTGAGAGGCTAAAGTCTACCTGAAGTTGATAGCTTTCAAAACTTGGTATCTAAGGCAAGGTTTGAAATTGTGACTTGAAATTCTACAGGTATTGGGAACTCGCATGTACTACAGAGCCAGTGAATTCGCAGCACTCAACCACACTGAAGACTCAAGACATTTTATTCAGGTGAATCTGTTAAGAGCCTCCTTTTAAAATGTTTAACCAAAATGAAAATGTTCATTTGAAAACGTTGAGCTGAGTCCACGGTCTTAACAGTTTTGTGGAAAGAAACTTTATTTCAGTCAGTGATAACTTCAGTTTCTCAAAAATAAAACTTTATTTATTTTTTTGTGGCTATCTAATAATAATTAGACACAACATATGAATCAGTAGTCTCAAATCAGTATTGTAGCTGACTGTTAACCTATTATCTCTGCTTATGTGACAGCAATTAAGAATTTCCAAAAGTATCAGAATGTCCCTCTGAAATAGGAAAACACATCAAGTAAAAATAGGCCCTTCTTAAAATAAGCCTGTGTTTAAGAGTCCAGACCTAATGATGTACCAGACAGCTTATAACCCTTATTTAATCTTGACTGTTCAGGAAGATGACATTTAAGCACGTAAGTACTGTCTTTCAACAGCCAGTGTTTGCTCCTGAGTGTTGTGTTAAAGTAGGCAAAAAGTGTCAACAACAATAAAAAATCAAAGACGGCTTATTCTATAATTATATTTTTAATGCTAATGCACCTCTTTGGTCACAATATAATATGCCTCTACCTTTGAACCTCTAGCAATTTTAAACATATATATTTTTTTGTTTTAATAGATACACAGTAAAACAGGAAAAAAAAAAAGGAAACTTACAAATTGCCAACTTTTGATTCTGCAATAATGAGTGCTATTGTATGTGCTTCCTTTCTGCAGTGGAAATTTAGAAGTCTATAGTGAATGGAATATGTTAGTGGAGAGCAGAGAGAGCTGTTCCAAATCATCTCTTGATAAAAATTTACTTCCTTCAGCACCTGCAATTCTCACCTTATACAACAGTGAAACATAAGCACTCCCCAATAGAAACCAATAACAATAGACATTTGCAAGAGCCTTTTAAAATACAGTTTCCTCTTTTCCGCACTGGCATAACACAGAATATAATAAGGTGCAGCTTTCTGACTAGGAACACTCAACAATTCTCTAAAATGCCTGCAGCGTGCTTCTGACACAAGAGCCATTGCTGTCAAGTAACCAGAAGCCCCATCAGACTCAGACATGACCGGGGGCTTAGCCATCTCAAGCTTATGTGGGTGTTCCCCATCAGGCAGTCTCAAGAAAAGCAGCCTCACAGGAAAACCAGTAACTGTGGGTCTAGGCCAGTATTGCTCAGGGAAGTAAAAATTTAGCTTACTGAAAAACAGCTAACATAAATTGCAGACTAGGGTCAAATTCTGCTGTCCTTTAGCAGAACTAGAAACACTCTGACAGAACGAAAAATAAGAATCAGCAGTACAGTGTGAAATGAATCCTTTTGACTGATATGACTGACAAGAAACTGAGTGAACTCCCATTGTTCAGCATGCAGAGAGTACAAATCAGTATTCCCACTCTTCTTCCCTCTTCTCTGACATTCCACCACAGCCTCACATGGAGGCTTTCAGTTTAAAAATGTGTTGTAGCTGCCTGCTATGCTTTTTTGGCATTCTGCCTTCCTTTACTGGGTCCTACTGAGAATCGGCATTGAAAGCTAAGGAATAAAGGATTATATAGTGCTGTATGCTATGATTCAAATTGTGAGCTACAGGATACATCAGCAGAGTAGACAAGAAATGAGAACTTGAATAAAGGTATTAATGAGAACAGTACTGAGATGAAGTAGTATCTTCTTCCCCCCTCTTTATATATTCTTAAATAATTTGCCATGTACGATAAAGGAAGTCTATTCATTCCCAGTCCTAAAGAGGATGCAAACAGCTCTGCCAAACTTATAGCTGCAGGGGACTCTTAAGTCATGGCTCATTACTAGGGGCAAACAAAAATGCTCACATGAACTTCAGTGTTCACACTCAACATTGTGAAACACTGGAACATAATCAATTTACTAAAAATAGCTGTAGCCTCTTGGGATGTACAGATGCTTCCTGAGTTTCTTTCCCTTGACGTGGCATGTCATGGACCACCGTTATATTGCACATGATACTCAATCTTCTGTCCCCTCGCCCCTTCTAGAAAGCAAGCTGGCTTCCTTTCAGTTTTTCTTATGTCCCCAGTGTCCTGATGCAAAAAATAGGACTTGCACAAAATAAACGGATTGCTCTAAAGATAGGATTCAGGGGGTAGCCTTCAATTCAATAAGCAAAGGATATAGAAAGTTTGCAGCTACTATTTTAGTCCCTAAATTAGAACACTGGCTCTTTTGTGAAGCAGCTGAGACATCTGTGCAAATACATATAAAGCAGGACAAAACTGTTCCTCCCCCAAAATTGTCTCCTAAAACATCCCATTTTTTGCAGAACCAAGAACACCTTCCCTGTATGCACACATTCTGGTTAGTCATTCCAAATGTGGTGAATGAAAGTACAACTCTTAGATCGAAGTAGTGTAGAGAGATTCCATCCCAAGATGCCTTACCCAAGTTAAAATATGGTAGTTGAGAGGATCATACTCACACTGTGCACACCCAGAGCCTTCCAGATAGCAAAACTCAGCAATCCAACTCCACACCACGCATAGAGTGAGCCCCATCCTAGGGCTCGTAAGGCCAGTGATGAACCACTCTCTGGTAATGCAGCTGTGGCAGTAATGCCCTAGAACCAAAAATAAAGTGATCAAGACAGTGAACAATAACTGGGGAAAAAAATAAGATTAGACTTTTTCCTGACTTGCCAGTTGTACTAGCGTGACCAGCAGACCCAAAGAGCCAAGCAAGAGGCTGGATGAGCTGCCTTCCTACCAGGAGCAGCTTTCATGGTTGCCAATGTCATCTGGGGATTATTTTAATTGCTCAGAAATGCTGAAGTCGGCTGTTTCGTGGGCACATGAATCCAACAGTCAGTTATCCCACTAATCAAAATACAAAACTGAATCAAAACCAGTCACAAGCCCTTACGCCAGTGACGTCTGAACATAATCATTACACATCATTGATTTTGGTACTTTTTTGTTGGGGCTAACCTTTGGCCTGGAGGTCGTTATTTGCGCTTTTGAAATATCACATTAGGAAAGTGGAGGAACATGAGCAGCTTTCAGCTGGACACACAGAGGGTCTACCAGTAACCCAGGGATGAATTTCCAGGGGCTGCAACTCTGAAGAAGCTCTGGAAACTGCTTAGGAAAATTTTGTAAAGAGCAAACGACAACACTGAACCCATCCCCCTGCATAATTCAGCAAGAAGCAACACAGAAAATGCTCTGCAGTCTCCACACTTCTCGTTTTTGTCAGAAACAAGAGTAGGCGGTTTTAAACTCTTGTTAAGATACTGCTGCATAAAAGCCTGCCATGAGACGTGTCCTGAAAATACAGAACGCTGTGACTTGGAAAAGCCACTTCAGGACAAGAAGAATGGAGCCTCCCAAACACAACGAAACCTTCCCTGTCACAGAACATAGATGCATACTGCAGCTTCTAAAGGCATAAACCACACACTGCCTGACATCAATCAAAGGTGCACCTTATGCTCATTGTTCGCCAGCCGTGCCCATCTCACAGTGCCCACTTGGTATAGGAGAGCTTCAATCTGTGTAGCCCACAACAGCAGTCACACAGACATAATTCTCTTGCCCATAGCGGTAATTGTCATTAAGAGGATCTTTTTTCCTCCCAAAGGATCACTGTTCAATTCTTCACATGGAAACACAGATTTCAGGTGGTAACTGTTAAAGATGGGCACATACAGTCCATACAAAGGTTAACAGTCCTACTTACTTACTTATTGGGTGTCTTGGAGTAAAAACCTAATTATTGCTCAGAGGTAACACATACAAGACTGCAAGCATACAACTATGTTCAATAAAGTATTATTTCATGTATAGACTAAAATACTGAAAAGGGAAATTGACTTGTGGAAGGATCAAAAAAATTTCCTCCAAACACGTGAAAGAACTGCACTTTTTTATTCATTATAAAAAGTGTAGGGAAAAAAATCTTCTGTATTCTTTGCTTGAAAAGACCTGAATTTTTTTACATTTTTTAAATGCTTCTTTCTTCTTTGACACAACTAGATACGATGTTTGGTGTCTACCACTATGGTCAGTCAAATAGCATTAGTAGTTTTTCTCTTTTTGGCTTTGTATTTACTGAAATGTTAAAATGATCCTCGGACAGTCCTCAGCATTAACATTTTCCCCTGGGATTTAGCTGTAGGCACAGCTACCCAAGGACAAACACACACTTGTGAAGGGCACAAGTAGATGTGTCTTGACCCTGATTTACTCCAATTTGGACAACCCAAAGTGGAAGCTGTTAAGAAAAACAGTGCTCTGTAAGCATACACACAAACAGCAAAGATCTCTAGTCACACTGAAATACCTGGTCCTATTATTTCCTTACCACAGATAATGAACTATTATAACTCTTTTAGTAGAGACTGCTCTGAGTAGATTTGAAATAGTGACGATTATTTCTGACATTTTTCCTGCTTCCGTAGTCTAACCACACATAACAACATGCAGAAAAAAAATCTCCCATTTGGAAGATGGGAAATGAATGGGCAAAAATATCCTCTACACAGAACCTTTAAATAGAAGTCATTATCTGTGAAAATTGCTGGCAAAAACCCACACGAATACTATTTAAATGCTTGATTGTCCCACAAAAAATAGTGGTAAATGGAAACAATCAATCTGGTTTTACTGACAGCAGTCAAACGGTTCAGTCACAGCCTGATTCCTCGGGGTACTTAAGTACACAGGTAAGGGTTTCTGTAAACAGGATAGTTTGTTATACTATTATCAGATATGCACCAAGAAAGCTAATTAATGAAATGCTAAAAATTTAAAAGGACAACAGTAGCATGGAGAAAAAAATGTCAACAACAAAGGAACGTTTTAGGAGAACTGAGTTTTATTCCCAAACCCGTTATTCTGTGTCCAGATTGTTTTGTCATTACTGCTTCTGTATTTTTTTTAACATTTTTTAATTAAAAAGATGTGCTTTTAAACAATACTTGAGTCTGTCCAAACATCAGGCTGGGAAAATACAGGGCCAAATCAGCTGATTTGGTTTCCAAATATATGCTCCTTTCTTTGGTTTTTTGTTTGGCTTGGGGAGAGGAGAGTTGTTTGTTTCTGTTGAGGGTTTTGTTTGTTTTTTCTTTTTCTTTTCTCCTGCAAAATAAAAGTAGGAAGTGGGAGAAGACACAGGCCTTTATCCTGTAACTGTCCCCTTGTGGATATTGTGTCTAAAAGGAAGTAGTGCCTAAAAAAAAGTGTGTCCAACTGTTTTAGTTGATTGTATTCCGTGTGTTCGCTATTTTGTATGACCTAATCCATTGTAAGATTAAACACCTGGAGAAATGCTGTTAAAACTGGACACTCACAAGGAGGCTACTGCAGCTGAGTATTTCATTTTAAGAGCCCTCTCCCCAGTAATTTCTTAACTGAAGATCTCTGTAGTGGTTCATCACTAAACAGGATTATATAATCTCAGTTTCACGTCAATTTGGGCACCAGTCCTACAAATGTCTATATTTACTTTAATTCACCACCATGGAGGAGGTACAGTAGGTGCAATTTCAGCTTTATCTCTTGTCAGTAACACTGATAGCTACTTTACAAGAGTAGTGTCTCATACTATTGCTCCTGGAAGTCTGAAGGCAGTCATGGAGCCATGACGCTGTGATGCTACAGGTTCCCCTCTTAATTGCTATGGGTTTTTTCTCCCATAAAACTATTTAGATCTGTCACAGGCTGCAATATGTTTGCTTCCTGTTCCTACTTGACTTGCATGCCACCATTTCACTGAGAGAAAAAATGGCACAAGCCAGAAAAGATGCTGAAAGAATAGGTCTCATATTTCTTCCCAAACACTGAGCAACAGTTTTTATTTCTTCAAACCTTCCCCTAAGTTTGTGACAGCACAGTCACTGCAGTGATGCAGTGCAGTGGAAGTTTCATTTGGACTAAAACCAATGCAAGAAATAAGAAAACCCCATAGAATTAACAAGGATAATCTCAGCAACCCAGTAGCACAAGTATTGGTGCCTTTACAGGGACAGGAATGAATTGCAAGAAAGTAAGGGTTGGTAGAATTCTTTCAACACCAATGCTGGCTGATGTTGGCTTAAAGTACCTGTCAAGCTATATACTCACCTTAACATGAATAAAAATAGTATTTAGGCATTGAACATCTAAGAAGGATGCAATCATCTGTAGTTATTCACAGTTATGTTTTTGTTATTATACATGATGTATTATTAAAAGTTACTAGCAATTACTAAGCAGTAGGTAACTACAAATTTAAGTCAGAATGATCCTGCAAAATCTCACTGGCACCTCAGAGAGCCTCTACAAACAGTTAAGCCATTCTCAGAGTCTAGCCTTCCCTTTTACTTACATGTGTCTTGACAAAAAAAGTTTCTACATTTTGCAGTATTTAAGTTGAGGGACCCAGGAATCAGAGATTTTTTTCTAGTAAACTATTTTAATTCATTTGCACAGATAGCAGCAAATGCAGTTTTCAGCAAAAATTGAAATGGTACTGTTCTAGTTACAGGGGCCAGGACCAGTTTATCGCTATGTGAGTATAACCAAAACTGTGTATTCTATACCCTCTGTGTCATTTCTGATGAACTGTTAATAAATGGATTGTTTGCAGCAGCTGCCCACGGCACACCTGGCACTTCAGGCTACAAGCTGTGTGTTAAAGAACCCCGGGAGGCAGAGGAGTGTTTCTTTGTCTTCATACTGATGACTCAGCTGTGGTAAATCCCCTCCAGGGAGGCACTGCACCTTCACACTGAGCCTGAGGGGACATCTCTGCTAAAGGGCCATACTGGACTGGCATAACAGGCAGCTGCAAGGACCTAGACCATCAGAGATTCCTAAAACATCCCATGACTCACAGAGTTAAATCACCCACTGTGAAACTCCCCACCCTGTGGGAGCTACTAGGCATTCTCATCTGAACCTAAGCATGTATAATCTTGGGGTTTTGGGACTTCTGGTACCACTTGTTGGATCCAGAGAAGGACCAGGACTTCAACAGGACTGCCACTCCTGATGAGACTGCAATCATCATCCTGACCAAGAGGTTTCCTTTGCTTTTACTTTGCCCCCAGTAGGGCCATGTGGTGCTCAGCACAGGGGCTAACAAACACCATTCTGTTCTTGTCCCAGGGTGCTGGGTTATATATCTCTATTTGTGGGTCAAAACAAGTTTTTCTCTCTATCATTGTATTTATTGTAATCTTTTTAGTAAATTGTAACTCTGACTTGTAATCTCTCGAGTTGTGTTCATTTCTCCTGCTGGTTTACTTTTAAACCAGCAAAGGTACATATCACTTGATGCCATTTCCAGCAAATATATTCTTGGATGTCAATGCAATGTCACTCTTGGTAAATTTCACAGTGGTAACAGGACAGCTCAGACACCCAAGAACAAGCACAAGCTGGAAAAAATGCAGTGCTCACAAGAAAGGAAGTGTTTTTTTAAAAAAGAAGATATTTTAAAAAAGAGAGAGAGACATATTGCATTTTAAGAGTTTGGAGGAGACAAGACTGATCAATTTTAAGGGCTTATTTTTTACACTTTCAGCAATAACAAAGCATTAGCGAGGAAAAAAAGGTCATTCAATTAAATGTGCTATGTTTGAGATTAATATACCAACATGGTGTAATTGGTAGCTTTACTTTGCAATTTTTTGCTTCAGAATGCACAAGTGGATCCAGTTATTAACTGCACAAGATCAGGTTAATTTTGGCCATCAGATCTTATAGTATCTAGCCACGACTCGTTCTCATTGGTCACCTTACACACTGGGATGGAAGAGATCTTAAATTTTTACTAAACGATTCCACTTACTTATTCCACAGCTTACAGCTTTCTACCTGCTCATTCCTATCCTTACTGCAGTTGCATTGCTTCCAGATTCACTGGAGCACTATGGCACTGAATGCTGAACTGGGTCACTGAGGTGACTCATGTCTGAAGTGTATTCACATCACAGAATCAAAACAAACCATTAACTATATTCCATTATATAGCATTAGTATGATTCCAGCAAACAGTGTGTTATGTCTCAGCTACTCTCAAGTACTAAAGGATTTAGCAGTGCCAGCTTTGAACTGATTTTTAAGTTAATCCTACCCCTACTCACTCCAATTAAGTCTAGTGCTCTTACCAGCAACTTTGCCAAACTCCACACATATCACCATATCTATAAAGCACTTAATGCATTATTTCCTGCATGTCACTACTGGAAAACAGCTCAAAAGGTACAAACCTTACTGAACCAGTCTGGGTTCTTCTTTTTTGTCATGGCAAGTGTGGTGCCAAAGCCTGCTATCATTCCTGCCGTAGCAACAGTACCTAGAAAAATTCCACCTGCCAAAAAAAGTTGAAGAAATAAAAATCAGTATTTTATTATTAAGGAGAACTAACATCCCCCCAAAAAACGTTTAGAAAACAAAATCTGGAAAATTAAGACCTGTCAGCACATGTTGAAGGGAAAGGTCCTGTTATCTACATTTTTTATGTTAACTCAATATAGCAAAATAGCAAGAAAAAGAATTGTTTCTATGAAATAGAGCATTTTGAAAATAATGGCATGTGTATGTATTTTCAAGCCACACACACACAAAAAATGGTAATTCAAATCCCAGGATGCTTTTTCACATTTCTCTCTCACTCCAGAGGCTGGCTGACTTGTTCTACGGCTACGCCTCACCCTTCCCCAAAAGGGAGATATAATTATTTCTTGCATCACTTATTATTTCAAATAGTCACTTGAAAATTCACCTGTACTTCTGAAGACCTTTACATAATCAACATTTATTCTTGAGCTTTCTTCATTTTATGTTCTAATGCTATTTAAAAAAAAAGAAAAAAAATTATAGTAGCAGAAGCTTTCCCAAGACAGAAAGCATCCCTTGCTTTTCTATTCCTTCAGTGTTTCCAAAGTCACTTGGGGGACCTGGATCCCTTCTAGCTCTTGCACCAAAGGCACGTGCAGCCGTAGCTGCCCACTTTTAAGAAAAAGGCTTGCAAATACTTAGTGAACTGTAAAAACCCATCTGATTCATATTAAAATTTTAACATTTCAGGGTATTACGTGTCCTTCCTTTGCAAGTATTGATACCCACCCTGTTTCCCCTTTCCTAGTACCACTTAATTAAAAAATGGTCTCTATAGGAACTAAGAAGCAAACCACATTTACATTACATGTCACTTTAAAAAAAATTATTTATCCCATTACTGTGATGAGTAAGTTTCCGGTACTCATGTCAGTGAAATCTATCGAGTACCTCTTCTACCTGGGAGCATAAAGACCTTGCATGCTGGCCGAATTTTGCATGTCTACTGCGTTTTACATTTCATTACGTCGGTTTACATAGTAACCGACATCTCCCTGATTTCAGAAATAATAACTGGTCTTAAATTAACTTCTCCCCAAAGAGTAGCGTCGTGAACGGCCTCCGTGGGAGGGGCAGAAAAACACTGCAAGGGGTAGGCAAAGAGCGTGGCAACAGGCGGCGGTGCCTCGCCGTGAGCATCCTCAGAGAGACCCTTCTATCTGCGGGGGAGTACGTCCATGCAGCCGGACCCGGCCTGTCCGGCTGATTCCGGGATGTCCCGGCTGGCGGCACTGGATGGGGCCGCCTGAGCTCCGACCTCCGCTCCGCCGGGAGGCGCGGGCAGCCCGAGCACACATCAGAGCTGCCGGGATAAGCATACAAATATATATATATATATTATAATAATACAATTATAATATCGTATGGTGCCGCACAGCGCCGCCAACCCGCCGCAGGTGCTCCCGGTGCCCTGCGCCGCCCGCAGGTGCGCCCGGCTGCGGAGACTCTGGCTCGGCCCTCGCCGCGGTTCTCCCGGCCGGGATCCAGCCCGGGACACCCTTACGGAATCCACGGCGCTGCCTGTGGCCCGCACAAGCCACCTCTTCCCGAGGGCGCCCCGGCAGCACTGGGAGCGGACACCCCCCCTGCTCGGCGGCGCTCGCAGCCCCGCAGGGCTGGGCTCCCCCGAGAGAAGGAGGCGGCTCCGCTCAGCGCCGGCCGCCCGCGTCCCGCATCCCGCGTCCCGCATCCCGCATCCCGCCCGGACGTGCCCCCGGGAGGGTGACCGAGGGATGACAGGCACCGCCGCTACTGACGGCAGGGGAAAAGGCGGGCGGTGTTGAAGGGGCTTCCTCGCTGCATCCAGAAGCCTCGCCCAAGGTCATCCCTTCTCCCCGGGGACAGAAGAGTGGGGCAAGACCTGGGGGCTACGGCGCGGGCAGCACGGCCGGGGGGAAGTCTCGGGGCTGCCGCACCCGCTGCTGCTCGCCCCTGAGCCGTGCAGGGGGAGGAGAGGGAGCGCTGCCTGCACCTTTGATTAAGAAGAGCTTGTCCTGTGACGCCGCAGGGCTCCCGGCACCCCGCGGCAGGGTCAGCCCACGCCCGGGGTCCAGCGGCGCCGCGGCCGCGCTGCCCTCGTGGGCGGCCCCCCCGGCAGCCGCCCCCATGTCCCGGGAAGCGGGAGGAGGAGGGGGCTGCGGGCTCCGACCCGGAAGGAAACGGAGAGGGGCTGGGACACGCAGCCGCTTTTCCTCCTTCTCCTCCTCCTCCTCCTCATGCTCTTCCTCCTCCTGCTCGGCCGTGCGGTCTGGCTGGGGCGGACGCCGCGCCGAGGGGCCGGGCCGGGCCGGCAGCCGCTGCCCCCTCGGTGGGGGCGCGCTCAGCGAGAGCCCAAATCGCGCAGAGGGGAAATCGGCAGCAGTTGTCAGAACCTCTTTTTGAATCAAGTCCTGTGTAGGAAGGTCGTAAGGGTTTGGAGGTTTTTTTTTTTCCTGTTTGTGGGGCATTATCGCGTAGTGGACTTTACTAAATAACACCGGGAGAAATTCTTACTTCCCATGAATTTTAGTAAGCTGTATCTTGTGTATCTAGCGTTGCTCTAAAGCACATTTTTTTATTCCAAATTCTGATTCTTTCAAGATACGTAAATAGTTTTTCACACTACAAGAAAATATATTTGGAGTTTTTTCATGTCTGTGCCACTCTGATGTTCAGTTGCTGATGAATATAAATTTCTGTACTATGTAACTTTATCACTCTATTAAACAGCATACTAACTTCAGAATTCGGTATGGACAGGTAAAGTACATTTTTGTTTGCAACAGTACTTCAACAGCAAGCTAAGAATGTAAATAAATCCAAGCATTTTCTTCCCCAGCTTCCTTCTTTGTATCATGTTAACATCACTTATAGCCTGTTTCTAAGGTCTAATTATAGGGACTGGGTTGCTAGGCAAAAATTTAGTATTTTGGGAAACTTCCTGTTCATGGTACTTATGAAAAACAATCCAAAGCCATTTCCTAATAGTCCATGTACTGTGTAAGTTAAACAAAATTTTACACAGTTAAAAAGCAGTTACTGAAAAAGAAGTAGGCCTTATCTCTGCTGTATAGCTGGCCTGCCAGCATTAACTCCATTTTTTTCTAATCTGGAAGGCATATAAATGACTCCTAATCTTCCCTCTAGTCTTCTTTTTCCCTTGAAAAAGCACCCCAAGATGCTGTGTGTGCTTTGGAATAGCATTAGACTTTGCCACAAATAATAGTAAAACCTCCAGGAAAAGCTTAGAGAAGGTAGTCTTAGAAAAACTGCATAGTAACAATATTAAAAGAAGAATTTACTTTTTATCTTCATGTTGAGGTGTATATGATTATTCTCTACGGTATTCAAATTTATTAGAGTGCATAAAACTAAAACAGTAGTTTTAGTAGCATTCATGTCATTTTGATATTAAATTGTGTCAAGATAACCACTGCATTTGATAGAAGAACCCTTGAACTGTGAGAGATAACAACCTATTTTTGTGATTTTGATCATAAAAATCCTAGATTTTTTTCTCAGAATAGTTTTTTTGAGTTCACATCAATCAAGACATGAGTTTCTTTCAAATCTTTTCCAGAACCTGAAAGAAAGAGAATAGAAAGGTATAATGATGTTGTTTAATCTTGGTTTGAACAATGCCAAGAATCTAAGAGAGTCCAATAAGATCTGTCTCTATTAATCATTCACAGAGACAAAGTAGGGCATAAAGCCCATGAAATCCACTCTGTCTTACTGCATAACTTTAAATTCTTCATGTCGTAAAATAAATTGTCTTGATTAAAAACAAGAGAGATTCAGTAGAATTGCATTCATTTAGGTTACAATATTAATCTCTTGTTATATAATAGAATATAAAATAATGCTTCCTTTCCTTTTTATTACAAAAAAACTTGGTAAGACAAAAGCAGAGAGCGAGAGGTGGCCAAAGTTTTCAGCTTCAAAGGATGGGTTAATCTCCACTTCTGATTCTGAAATTATGGTTAGGATTTTTATATCAACCCCTGGGTTTTAATGAAAAATCGGTAACACAGTGTCTCTCTTGTGGAAGTTCACATAATGGTACAGTATTGGTGAGGGAATGAGCAAGAATGCAAAGAAGAAAATAAAGAAAATAATCCAAAGAAACAAGTTTGCATAAATATATTCCCTAACACATTCTTATAATCTTTACAAATGCATGGTATCGCTGCCAATAAGCAGCTCTATCAAAAAACAGAACCATGGTGTGCAAGCTTCTTAACATAATGCTGTGAAACATTTCAGTCCTGCCTTGTGTGTCTCCTGCTCTCCTTCCTTTCCTGCACAGTGATACCTGGCCATCTGCACTAAAGGTGAGTTTCACTTGAGGACCAAGCTTGCAGTTTAGGTATTCAGAGGAAAGGAAGCTAGTTTATAAGATGACAGGGATATAATAAATGCAGTAATTTGATATATTCACTAAATTACCTGTCTGATTTATATATCCAAAAGTCTTGAATGCCACTGCAAAAAATGTTGGCAGTTGAGACACAGAATCCTGTTTGGAGCTTGAAAATCCAATTCAAAACATAGAGGAGGTTGATTTGAATACTGGTGAAACTGACATGTTCAGTAACAGAACTGGATTATGTAAAAGAACTTGGGGAAGAGCCAAACACTGGTTTTAGAAAGAGAGAAAATGCAGCAGTTGAGCTACCCTCTGGCTCTCAGGAGAGCTGAGCTTTGCTCTCTGCCTGACTGGCTGGGGTCATTTCCTCTATTTATGGAAGCTTTGATACTCCTGAAAGCACCATGCAGCCGCAGTGCTGTGTACAGGTGGGGGCATGAAGAAACCAGTTGTGTATTTCCAAACATTTTTCTGGTCGATTGGACAAGAAATGAAAGTGTTTCGCAGCTAGGATGTGGTTTCTGCAGAACCTCTCTTTTTAGAGTAAGGTGGTTACTGTTATGCATGTCTTAAAAATCTGATTGTTGAAATTTCCACGTTGAGAGTAAGTCTCATACCACAGCAAAAACCCAGTCATTGAATAGTGATGGGCAGACTTAAGTCACAGAAACACTGACAAATTCAGTGCTGTTTTGGCAAATGTACAAACAATTATAACAAGCCTTGCACTGGAGAATCAAAAGACACTTAAAAAATACTAGTTGAGCTGGTTTCACGCACTTATGGGAGAAGTATTTTTCCCTCTGGAGAAGATGAGCGAATTAATCAGTTTGCACAGGGTTCTGCTGGGGTTCTCCAACAAAGGCAGGAGCTGAGTGGCTGGATCTCCAGATTCCCAGCCAGCTCCCCCAGCCCCAGAGCTGCCTTTCTAAGCTGCAGCTTCCTTCTACAGAATAAAAAATGCTCTTTTTTAATTTCACTTCTACATTTGGTTATTCAGCAGGGCATGTCAAGTGTAACTTGGGACAGGACTGAGTGTGCCGCCATGCTGCACAGACTCCACAGTGGCATTGCTTTTTATGGCCACAGCTTGGCCACGTTTCAGTAAATGGCAGAAGTCCCATTGGCAATATGGCCAGAGTTCCAGTTATAAATGCCAAATTAGCATTTGTGGATGATGACATTATGGCTGGTCAGAGGTGCACTACAGATTTCAGAGCTGTTGATAACGTATCAAGGTTGTCACGTGCCCTGGACACCGTTTAGGTGGGGCTGCAGAGATAGGAACACTTATGGAGGGTCTTCTTGCATATGCATGTATCTTCTTGTTTTCTGTTCTCATACTTTATTAAATTTTTGGTTTATTAACTGCTCCATGTTTATAATATTCTCTTTTGGCAAGTAAAATATGCCTGTATCTCTTTGGCTCTGCCTACATTTACTAGAGAGGATAATCACACATCCCTTCCCAATTCCTGCAGTATTACCACTGTCTTTAGAGACCTAGCAAATGTTTGCAAGCTGTTTTTTAATTTTACTGGGTACCATGTCTTTAGTGGTCTTAGTATGTGTTTCATTATAGAATACTGCTCTAACAACTTTTAGTTTGCTATACTGTATTAGAAAAACCTCTAACATTGTCCAAAAAAAAAGTATTTTTGATTGAATTAAAAGAAAAAGCAAAAGTTGATTATTATTTCCATGGTGTCATTAGAGAATGGCCTGGTACTTGAGTCTCAGCCACTCTTACCGGATGCTGCAAGCTGAGGTAGGAGCAGGGATTTAGTAGCAGCATTTAGATTGATGAGCTGACCAGATTCTGCCTGATGACAGCCTGGAAGTAGGATTTTCTACAGCGAAAATCCTGCTCCTGGCCCATGCAACCATAAGTGGAAACTTCCAAAATGATGGTTGGCAGGACAAAGGAGGCCTCTTGGTGATGGTCCAATAGCTGTCCATCTTGTGTTACCTGCCGTGGGCACTGGGAGATGATTTAGTTGGTAATTCAAACAAGGACAGTCAGGCTCAGAACAGACTGCCTGGAGAGGTTGTAGAGTTGCCTTTCAAGGAAGATTTCAAGAGGACAAAGCCCTCAGTAAGCTGCTCTGAGCATGCTGCTGAGCCTACTTTTGGG
This sequence comes from Pseudotriccus pelzelni, assembly GCA_035584735.1. NCBI lineage: Eukaryota > Metazoa > Chordata > Aves > Passeriformes > Tyrannidae > Pseudotriccus > Pseudotriccus pelzelni. The sequence goes on along the minus strand of JAWMRA010000113.1, from coordinate 54,312,942 downwards.
AGGAGGCTGGACCAAGACCTGGGTGTCTGGTTTGACTCCTCCACAATTTAATTCATGGGCAAGGGGAACTTCCAGCTTGGCTCTGATGTAACACCGCACACTGCGGTTGCTGCAGGGTGGGAGGAATGTGGTACTGGCATACACCACTGGGCAGCAGAAGTCTCAGATGCCCATCCAGAGGCTGCTGCACGGCACGGACCTGTGGGCTGCACCCATCGCATGCCACTGGCTGTCCTCACATATGGCCAGCGACACCAGTTTGGGTGCCCTCGACAGTGGTGTGTGCTGCAGAGCACCTGGCAGAGGGAAGAAAGTGGACTGGCACTTCATTTATTGTGGGGAAGTGGCCAGTGTAAACTTGACTCGTGTATCAGTATGTCACCTTCTGAGAAAGCCAACTGTAAAATAGTTGTCAGGAATATGACATGTATACTTTTCCTAATTGGCTTCAGTGCAATTATATCCAAAGGCCCCTTTCACAGTCATTCATAGAGTTTAATTGTTATAGTTTAATATTACAATTTTAAAAGGCCCGGAAGGAGAGCTGAATATTAGGCTCCTGGTGAATTATAATTATCAGCTTGTGTAGATGGATGGAAAACATTTCTAATTAAACTACTCTAGTTATATAAATTAATAGTGTGATCTGGATAAAGTACTTCTGATTTCACATTTAAAATATTTCTAAGAGCACCCCATTTGTGCCAGAATTTCATTTGGCAGGTTAAATTGTCTTTTAAAATTAACAGACTTTTCAGTCAATCGCAGCTTATCACTGGTTTCTGCAGTAAGGATGTTTGGCAATGATAGAGTAATTCAAGCCTTGCACAGAGAATAAAGTCAAATAAAATAAAACTATGCAACTAGTATAACTTCTTAGTTCTACGAGCATGAGGGATTCACAGTCTGACAAGAATTCATAGCGTGACTGTCACACATTTTCTTCCTGTATTAATTTCATCTCTGTCTGAGGGTGTTTGCAAGACTCGAACTGTTAAGCTAATACTTTGAAAACAGGAAAGCTCATTAGCAGCTCTAGGGAAGGGAATGAGATGGGCAAGGAAGGTGCAGGTCATTAAAGGGTTGAAAGAGAAGGAAGTGTGAAAGTTTTAAGAAGGATTACTTGACATGCAATCTGTCTGTGGTCTGTAAAAACCCAGTGATTTTTGTATATCTTGAATTTCTTTCTCATTAGGGAGACGTGCAATGAATAAAGTAAACAGGCAAATGAAAAGGTTTCAGCTCAAGGTGTCAGACCGCATTTCAAGAAGTGGATTATAGATAATCGTTCTCAGATGACCAGTAGCTTCCTGGGCTCATACATGTAGCTGACACATTAGGTGTTACAGCAGCCGTTTCCAACAGGCCTCATTAGACATTTGGTTTAAGATTTTAGAGCATCTGACTGTGACTCCAACCAGGTATTTTTGAGGGACATAAAGTGGCAGATAGATGGCCACCTTCTGACAGAGGATAGTGAGAATATTGTGTCAAGGTATACCCTGTGTGTATGGAAGGCTGTCCCTGAAATTTTCTGCATGCATGCCCTCTTGTGTATGCAGTAGATTAGTGCTTACTGTATATATAAAAATTTGGCACTACTGTATCTCTCTAAACATCGCATTAATCCATCTGTCTGTCACCATGGTAACAAGGCTCCTTATCGATGACTGAAGAAGAGCTGAACCATTAAAACTAAATGTACACTGTTAAAAAAAAAAGTGAGCAAGCTCACTTGGTGTAGCACTACAGCGACCTGAATGGTCAAAAGTGGGCTAATTAATATTCTCTAGGCATTATTTTTATAGATTATATATATTACAGATATGAAATAAACCCTGTTGCTAAAATGATCCTTAAATCTGATCTTTGCTTCTTCACATCTATTTTTCATATATTCTGCTGAACTCAATATTTAAAAATGAGCATTTTTTCAGATGTTTACATGTTCTATGGTATATATTTATCCTGGAGAATGGAAAGATGAAGTAAATATCTTAAAGGTACCAAGTGCAAAGCAGAATACAAATGTTGCTGAATATTTTATTGCACATTTTTTTTCTGTCTCTCTCGCTTCTATCCTTGTAACTTTGCCAAAATAAAATCAGTGAAGTGCACACATTCTTTAAAGAATCAATGTCTAACTGAGTGCTGTTAGTTAGCTGGACCTGAGATTTTTTGAGAAGCACAATGTTGTGGAAACTCTGACATGAATTACTGAACTTCATAAATCATTCTTGGACAATGAATTTCCGTTTTTTTATTACACTGGAGCAACTCATGCTATTAATGGTAGACTTCAGTATATAATTCTATTAGAGACTGGTATATAATTCTATTCTATAAAGAGATCTTTGATTTTAGAGCTGAAATAAAGCTTAAAACTAACAGCTGACTTCTCATCTTCTGTGTTCATTGGATGGTGCTTTTTGTTCTCTAGTAATGACAGGACCAGAGAAAGAAATGGTAATGCTGGATTTAAGAACACTGTCATATTCACTGAACTGAAAGTATGATTGTTTTTGTTTATGTCAGGATTTACAGCTCTTTGATACCTGGGTTAAACTATGGCCCTGATCCTATAATAAGCCCTTGGGTCAGGAGGTAGCCTCACAAGAGCGTTTTATCAGACACATGGAAGGTTGACAGGTGGAAGGTCAGATGGGAGCATTGCTCTATCTGTGCATGGGGATGTGGAGTTTGTACATGTGCACATATGTTGCATGTATGTATATCGGTAGATTTTATTAATTCTAATGTTCTAATGAGCAAACATGGATGGTTTGCCCTGTTACAGGGTATATGAACCCTTGGATGACCTGAAAGATCAACTGAACCTGCTTGGTAGAACCAGGAGGCACAGATGCTACTAAGCAGCATAAAGTTTCTGATTCACAGCTGACATTTAAAATGCTTTCAGCTCAGAAGAAGCTAAATGAAAGTCCAGGTTTGCAAAAGTGACCTTCCTCCCTCCTTTCTTCCCTCCTACCCCTCTTCAAGTAGATGAAGGAACATGATCCCTTAAACTGATAGAAAAGGGTATTCCTGTCTAATACAAAGCAGACAAGAAAGTAGCAAATGAAGAGAGTCTTCCTAGTTTTGCCTTTGACAGAAAATAAAAGAAAGTATAATTATGAACTTGATAAATGCCAGTTGTGTCATATATTGCTCTGGGTGAACAAAGACATGATAACACGATCTGACAGCAAATGCTTTTGGGGGTTATAAAAGTGGCACTTGGCCATGCAGATGACTGCCCTCTGTGATGTATGTTGTGATCTAATTTCACAGAATCACAGAATATGCCAAGTTGGAAAGGACCCACAAGGATCATCAAGTCCCACTCATGGCCTTGCATAGGACCATCCCCAAGAATCACACTATGTGTCTGAGAGCATCATCCAAACACTTGCTGAACTCTGTCAGGCTTGGTGCTGTTACCATTTCTCTAGGCAGCCTGTTCCACTGCCCAACTACCCTCTGGGTGAGGAACCTCTTTACAGCATCCAACCTAAACCTCCCCCTGGCATTGCTCGGGCCCTGTCACACAGATCAGTGTCAGCCCCTCCTCTTCCCCTCACAAGGAGGTTGCAGACTGCAACGAGCAACTCCCCTCAGCCTCCTCTTTTCCAGGCTGAACAGACCAAGTGACCTTAGTCACTCCTTACACGGCTTCCCCTCAAGGCCCTTCACCATCTTCACTGCCCTCCTTTGGATGCTCTCTAATAATTTTATATCTTTCTTACGTGGTGACCAAAACCATTTGTCTTTTTTCCAAGCAGTACATCACCTCCACCACTGGATCCAGCAGGCCTTCCAAGACAGTGACAGCCACGAGCACAATTTCTCAGTGTTCCTCTAGTGAGCTAAGCTTTCAAAGATTCTAAGGAGATCCTTGTTGATCAACACAATTCATTTTGCTTTCCCACTGGTTAAAATAACAATGTCGTATATTCCCAGGATACAATTAATTTCAAATAGTTTATTATATAAATAATCCTCCAGTGCAATCAAATAGCATTCCTAAGGATGGAAGGAACTTTGGGTTTTTACTTACAAAATTATAAATTGTAGCAACTTTTTAATTAAAGCGCAAAAGATTGTGTTAATATTCAAAATTTAAAAGCCTTATCAATTAAAAATTACTATTCCCATTCTAATTCAATACTGAGAAAAAAAAGTAGGCTGTCTTTTCAAATAGAGTATTTTCAATAACAGTGTTCTTATTTTCACAATTTTTAGAAATCTCAACGTTTCTCTTTTTCTTTAAATTGCATTTTGCAAGATGTAGGCAACAACCTTTTTTACTCCAGTGAATTCCTTTCTCTCTTGAAAAGTTAATCTTGTGAAAATTTCCTTGACATTGTAATAAAAACTTGGTTTGAATCCTCACAGCACGGGAGAGTTACTTCCCCACTTTCTGCCTTCAAGCTAAGTAGTACCTGTGTCCTCTTGTCCTCTCATTCCCAAGCTAGGTAGTACCTATGTCCTCTTGTCCTCTCATTCCCAGTGGAAGAAATTTGAGTGTCCATAGAGGGCATGCTTCTGTCCTGCCCATAGATTTGGCTACTATTTATGTACAATGGAGTGTTTCTTCAAAAGCTGTTCTGGTACCTTCTAAGTTTCACCCCTGTAAAAACCCCATTCAAGGAGGAGTCACATAGCCTGACAGCCCACCAAGCAACTTCCATCCTGAGCATTCCTTATCCATGGCGGCCAAATCCAGTGCTTCTCTTCTGAACTGGTCTGCATAGCAACACTAGATGGAGACTTAACATGTAAGTTATGTTTACTTATAAGTTAAGTTTATTTATTCAAGGGATTAATTGTGGTGAACCCTTCTGTTATGAGAAATACTTAGATCTACACCATGCTTTTATTTAAAGTTTTCTGCTTGCCATCTATTTTGAGTAAAGTGTTCGAAGGCAGGTATTTTCTTCCCTCAGCTCCATGGCTGGCCTCCTGGAGAGGGATGGTAGGGAATGTGGCCTGCCTGTCTGACAGGGATACAGGGCAGGCAGGAAAGCAGTGAGATACAGTTGATCTGCCTAAGAGAGCCTGGCTTTTCTTCTAGTGTGAGTCTTTCATGGCACGGGTCTGACAACTGACCTGCGCAAAGAGCGTTCCTCAGCCGGCCAACTTCTCAAAGGCAGAAGAGGAGCTAAGCTTATCAAGTGTAAGAAGATGGAGAGCTGTAGCCTTTGGTAGGTTGGTGGAGAGGAGAGATAAACTGGTGCTTTTCATGACTTTGGAAGGAGGTGGGAAAAGGAAGTGGGAGGATTGAGTTTTTTTAGTCTTTTTGTATAGAGAGGAAATTCTTGCATTTGTCTTCTTGAGGAGGTGCAGAGGAAGGAAGGAAATTAGTGCTTTTTTTTTGGACACGTATGGAGAGAAACATTCTGCCCTGTGAGCACTGGTTGGAACAAACATTTGTTAACGTAAAGGCCTTTCTTGCCCTGCAGACCCAGGTGTTGCTTCTGAAGCTGTGCTGTTGCTAACACATATTTGCCTACCATCCCAGGGCTCAGGATTGCTCAGAGGCAGCAGCAGTGCTGAGATGAATATAGATAGACCGAAAGACAATTTTATGGGGCTATTCCATGTTGAAGAGTTCACCAAAACTCACATAAAGAGATGGTATGGGATTTATCTGGTCGTAGGGATTCTCACAGAACGTGGAAATTGTAATCCCCTAAATCCTAGCAGCCCATGTGGTCAGCAAGCTGAGTGCATAGTTCCTCACAACATAGCATGTGTGCAGCTTGGCTGGGTACTTCATCCAAGATTAAAAAACTGCAATGCCTGAAATAAACACAGGTTTTCCAGCTTTGTAGAAGCCAAGGTTCTGCAGAGGGGGAGAGAGTGCCAGCTACCCACTCTGCAAGAGTGGGGAATTGACAATGACTGATATTTTTCTCTTAAATGTAGTTGTAAGAACTACGTAGCCACATCCTGTGGGAATGCGAATCTTGTCTTTTGTTCCCTGCAGTGGGGAGTCCACACTGGGCAAAGAACTATCAATATTTCAGTGTTGCTGAAGATTATGTGGGGATACAGCCTGTGGAGAATGGCTTTGAAGATCTTGACTGTAAACAGACTCCCCTTGGATTTGCTGAAGCTCATCTGTACTAGGTGCCTCCTAAATATGCATGGTGCCCAGAATGCTAGTTAGTGCTGAATGGCAGGTGCTAACTCTGAGACAAGCATCTGGCATTGAGTTTTTGATTATCTACTGCTTATTCCAAATACAGACCATAATACAGTGCTACAGTGAATGTTAGTCTCCAAGATGCAAAACCTCTTTAAGTTATGAAGTACTGGTTATTGCAAAAAAAAAGTGGTCCTTAGAGAAAAAAAAAAAATCTATTTTATATAAGTCTAGAAGTTCCTGCAAGGTATTTGGGTGTGACATCTGGTAGCTTACCTGGCCCTGGCAGGCTCAGCAGCGGCCTGAGATGCTCTCATGATTTCTTCAGTTGTTGCACAAAGAGCAGGTATAGAGGCAGGCACAGCAAGCAAAATAATAGTGGGTGGAGTGTGTTTGTAGTGTAGGCCACACAAAGGTTACGGATGTGTGCTAGGCGTATTCTGAGCAACGTGCTGTGGTTAGCTGTTGTGGTTAGAGCAACAATTGCTGAGTGTTGTGCATAATGCATGACAGGCAGGGCTGTGGTATGCAGATAAAGCGTGGGATGGATTTTGCACTGAAATATGCTTCTGTAAGCGTGAAGAAAGGATGAAGCTAGCCTGCTAGGAAAGCCCTAGCTTTGACCTGTGTGCCAAAAGCTAGTCTGCGCCAGATGGCCTGGATGAGAATCACAAAAAAAGGAAAGTTAAATTGAGTATAAATCTCATAAATCCCCATGAGCTGCCCCTTCATGCCACAAGTAATTTGCTTTTTGTTAGAATTTCCCCGTGGAAGAAAACTGCTTCATTGCCGTTATGTTCAGAAGTGAAAAAATACAAGTTTTTACTGATTATGTCCCCTTACAAGATGTTTCTTCTGAGTAAGATGTCCCTAAAAATCCACCTGCAGTTTCTTCCATAGGCAGTAAGTATCAGACTTTTCCCCTCTTGATGTCCTCTGTCCCTACCCCTCAGCTCTGAGCAGCCACCTGAAGCTTCAGCCATCAACTTTACCAAGTATTCACCACCTCTCAGGTATCCAGGGCTGATGCTGTTTGCATGAAGAACTCAGACTCCTCATGGGTGTTTGCAGACTTCATTCTTATGCATGTAACCTCACTTCATAAATTTTTCCACGTAAATACTTCTGTTTCTATCTCAAAGTTAAAACTTACTAAAAACCGAAGTTCATCAAGCTCAGATACACACACAAGCATTCCCCCCTTCCCTCTTTCCATCTGAAGTTACTGGTCACTTGGCGCTGTGTGGCTGAGAGGCAACTGAATTATGACGGTCCACTTCATGTACTCTGAGCTGGAGAGAAGGCAGGCTGAGGTGAAAATGTTTCTCCAGTGTCTGCTTACACACACCTGTGGTACAAATAAATACATGGATCTCACATTGGGACGAACTCTGGTTACTGGTAAACATTTTGGTTACCTTTATATCAAGTCTGAGCTGAAATTGTTAGAATCATAGAATGGTTTGGATTTGAAGGGACCTTAGAGATCACTTAGTTCCAACCCTCCTGCCATGGGCAGGGACACCTTTCAGGTTGCTCAATGCCTCATCCAACCTAGCCTTGAACGCCTACAAGGATGGGGCATCCATGACGTCTCTGGGCAACTTAACCTGTTCTCCAAATCTCATTTCTCTCTGACGTTTCTTTCCTATTTTGTTCCTGCTGGTATTCTGTATCTACACTCCTTTTAATCAAATAAAACATAACAATTCAGAATGCCTCCAAGACTAATCTTTGCATATCTTTGCATATTATTTATTGCATGAATAATTTTCTTTGGAAGTCTGAATAGTTTTCCTGGATTTGCTGGTTACAGTTTTATTGGTTTAAGATGTGATTGTACTTCAGGCTGCCACTTGCTCATCAGAATTCATTTATATGAACGCTAGTATGTTAGTATAAACTAACTCTACAAAAAGTCAGATTTATAAACTCATTGTCTCCTATTCTGGCATAAAAATCACATGTTCTAAAGTATTTCCAAGTCACTCTCAGAACCTTGGCCAAAATCTTCTCTTAACCATACAAATAATCCTATACCTTTTCTTATAAGAAGTTCTTGAATTTTTTTTAGAATTATTATTGGTTAAAATAATTAAAGCTAATATCTTACAGGAAAAATAAAAATATGCTAATAATCTTATAGGAAAAAATAGAAATATGTCTTATGAGATCCATTTGGACATATTTGAAGAAAAACTTCTGAGAATGCTTAAAAGTGAGCCATTGTGTTGATTGCAATATGAAATATGCACGTATTAAGTGAAAATCACACTTCCGTCAGAAGATGATGCATCAACTAGTGGCAAAAACAATTGTGAAAACTCTGGTGCCCTAAGCACAGAGTTGGGCACATGCTTCTGAGCAGAGCAAAGCTCATCCATTTAAGTGTGCACAGAAACATCGCAATGATAATGGTAGTAAATAAATTAACAAAAATAGCAGAAAAAAAGTTTTCGTTTTTTGATGCCTCTGACCACATTTGTGTATGATAAGTATCACATTTCTGTTGATTGTCAGACTTCCTTTCTCTACCACAGTGTTGTCAGCCATATGATTCATGAGTCATATCTAATCCTTTGTATACAGAGCTCATTGAATATTCAGATTCCACAGAGTATAAATTACCAAGCAAATGAACTATTTTTTTTATTCTGTTTGCTGGGGGGAAGGAACCCAGGCTTTCCAAATTCGAAATTAATTCCTTCCTTGCAGTGCTGCACCCCTGAACAGCACTCTTGTCTTATTGTCCTGAAAACAATAGCTCTGAGAGGTGTAAAATGACCTGTTCTCTCTTATTCTTTTTGCTCAGTGTTTTATGGTAGGAAAGTGGGAAAGAGGGGTGGATGTGAAGTCCAAGACCAACACTGCTGTTTGCTGAAAGACAGTGTATGCAGTGAGGGAGGGCAGGTCTAGAAGAGACACAGAACCAAGTTAGAGGTAGGGAAATCAAATAGAACAAGAGAAAAGCAAGGATATATACTAAATCTTCCTTGTTAATGATGCTGAATGTGACAATGAAGCATTAAAGACATTTTCAAAAGCAGTTAGCTCCATTTTGAGATGGCCTAGTTAAGTGTTTAATGGTGCAGATAGCCTCCCTCTGGGATTGACAGAAGTCTCTAATTGTCCGATTCCCCTAGGAAAACTATTACGTATTTTGTATTAATCCATATAAGCACACATCACAGATGCATTCCACTGACAGCAATGGATGGTTTCCTGTAAATGCTCAAAGTGCATAGTCCAAAACAGTGAAACAGCCCACAACTATAATTATTAAGAAGGCTTTTCTTAAAATCAGTGTCATGCTCCCGCATGAGCTGGATGGAATCACTTTGTTGCACTCCACAAGTTCCTACTTTCCCACAGTACTGTGAGTGGGTGTTTGCTGCAGCAGCAGAGAAAAGAAGGAAGAGGCAGCCAGGAAATACACACAGAGGAGCAAAAAAGGTTGTATGTGAGTTAAACTGGAGCGTACTTGCAGTTATTGATTTGTCAACCAGGAGTACAGGCCCTTTCCTAGCCTCAAGTAGGAAACAGGAGGGAAAAAAAAAGAAACACCTGTAAAAGAAATATTCTTTTACACAGCAGATATTGGTTAAAGAACACTATCTCAAAACATTTTTATTATGTTAATTGGTTAATTAAAATAATTGCAATTGACAGCATCCCTTTAATTACATGACCCTTTGTAGGTGCGTATTTTATTATTCTTTGTTATGTTGCCTATGGGAACAAACTTGGGCAATTGTTTAAAGTGTCGTTCAGACTTTCCTTTTCTCCCCAGAGAAGAATTTGGAATTTGCTCAGCTGAATGGGAAAGAGAGTAGAAGCTTCAGGTTTAATTATATTTTTTAGAAGTTTCCAGAAAATCAATGAAAGACAAATTGATGCCAACACTTAGTAAAGTACTTGGGCATTACGTATTACCATCCTGAGCAAGTTGTAATGAGATGCTTATCCAACAGTTCACCACTACCAGACACAAAGGTCCTGCTTTGCCTTACTTCTCTGTCTTTAAGCTGCGTGTTGTGTTCTCTCACTTTCTGCCAGCTCTTGCATCCTATGGGATGCCTCCAGGAGCACACCTGATTGACCCTGAAGTTCAGTGTCAGACCAATTAACTGCTGCATACAGTCCTACTTTCTGCCCCTTTATTTTATATATGTTTACATTTATATAATATATAAACTTACAAAGAGGGAAGCTCTTCTTTCACTTCCCTTTCCCTGGGCAATGTGTTCCTGCCCCTCCCTTATAGCAGTCCTTTGTCATGCTTTGTCATGTCCTTTCCTTTGCTGAGTCATTTCAACATGAAAAAGTGGCAGAAAATGAACTTGACAAAAAAAAGTGAATAGTTTTCTATTTCTGCTGATATTTTTGTATCAAGCTCGGCAAAATATCTGATAAGCAGTGGTGAGACTGCAAGGGAAACGGTGGAAGGATCTGAGGACAAGCTAACTCCCACACTTCACTGCTAGTTTAAGAGCAAGGAAATGTGGAGAAAGAGGCCTTCCTCCTTTGGTGCTTGTGAGCTGCGAGCTCTGCTCAGCCACTCACCCACCTTACCTCACTTCACTTTTGGTCGTGTGGTGGCAGCCATCTGGTCCCCCAGTTAGCCACAGTATGGGATTCTCTTGTCTCATGGAGAGTGTTAATGCAGTCCATGGGGGAAAGCATGGTGGTTGTGACGGGGAAAGAAAATCCAGCTTGTTTCATCCACTGCTCACACAGACACTCGTTTTAATATTATTTGTACAGAATGAAACTTCATTATTTGCAAAGAATGAGACCTGGCTTAGCAGTGAGGAGTTTAGGCATGAAAACACCTAGAAATTGGAAAGATATGTGTGGTGAAGGGTACGTAGAGGTATGACCCATGATCATACGTTTATTTCTCTGAAGCACCAAGTTCATTTCCTGTATGTATTCTTAGAAAAGAAAAAAAAAGTGGTTTTAAAGAGGAAGCTCACTGAAGAAAAACAACTGGTTTGGTGAACCAGGATTAAGATAAAGCAGTATGAACAATATTAATCACAAATTAGTAAAGTGAATACCTGACCTTCATTAAAGTATACAGAAATTTCTGTATAGTACCGACCAATTAAATTATGCTGTTCTGCATCAAGCAATGATCAACACAAGGTTCTTCACAGGGAAGCAAAGCATCAAACAAACTGTAATTCACTCCACTGTTTGTGCAGTGTACTCTACTAATACATGATGTAGAACTGCACAGAATTATTTCCTGGCTCTAGTGAGGGAACTTTCGATGTGACTAGTAACACTGGAAAAATTGTGGGTTTTTCCTCATATAACTGTACTTTCCTGGTCCTTTCTTTTGGTTGGCTCATGTTCTGTGTCAGCTTCCCAGAATCAAAGACTTTTTTCTTTCCTTCACTCGAATTTGAGCAAGACAAAATGTTCAATAGGCTTACAATACCACACTGATAACATTGCACAATGCTCATCTTTGGTTTTTTACTTTAAATTGTAAGATTTTGAGGCAGTCTCTCTTCATGTTTGGAAGCAGCCGTTGATCAGGAAAGCATGGCCAATTCTGAAAACTTCTGGATCTTAATTGCATTTTTAAGGAGAGTTCTCATTTTATTCTGCTGGAATAAATTCAAATATTCAGAGATTCTCTTTTCTATCCAAAGCAATAAAGTTATATGATAAGAGGCCAAAGTTAGAAGTCGAAAAACTACCAAAATATTCCAGACTCTATATGATTGAGTCATTTCAGATTTTTAAATTATAAACAACTGTGTTTCTAATGCTTCAAAACAGAAAAAAAAAAAAGCCACGCCAAGCAAGAGATATGGTTTTAACATGCAGTGGATAAATGTAAATACAAAATTGATTTTGGTCTCTAGAATTTACCATGAAAAAGTTTTCTTACCTCATCTTGTCTGCTTAACTCACATACTGCAGAGAAGTAATATATGTTACACTTTGTTAGAAGGCTGTACAATAAATGACTAGTCATCTCAGTCTTTCAAAAGCAGGACTTAAGAGATACTTAAAAGCTTTTTGGACCTGCTTAAGTCAATCACATTGCTGTAATGAAAAACTCCTTTTTTTGTTGTATTCCTTGGAGAGTCATTATGATGTGCATTCTCACTCTCTCTTCCTGCCAACTCTTACGAAATATAGTATTTCTAGTTTACACCAAAGCTTTTTAAAGGAAACTAAGTACTTTAACAAAATGAACAGTTGGTAATACTAAAATGATGGCTGGGAAAGGTAGAGCAGCACAGAAAAAGGAGAAAAATATTTGGTTGGGAAAACTCTCAGCATTACATACTCTTGACATCTTAAACTGGCATGTTTTATGTACTGTAGCATTCAGCAAGTTTGGGTGTGCAAGGCTACTTTCAATGTCATGCATAAAAATGGTATTCTTGTTTGAATTTCTTTTTCATTTATTTTTCAAAATTCATAGTGAAAGACGAGTAAAATGTGTCTAGAAAATGTGTCCACAGCAGTGCCTAACTTTCTTTCCACCTATAAGAATATCAGTAGAACTTTCAGTTCAATATTTGTCACTTCATCCCACTTGTTGGATTGGAAGCAAAGAGCATTTTATTTAGCAGTACTGGACACATGAAATACAGATATCTTACATACAGAATGCCACAGTTTGCTAGTTTGTGTTTATCTGATAGGTTAAATACTGTGCCTGATACTGCTTCCAACATATTCAAGCAGCTTCTGACATGAAGCATGGTAACAGATGTTCTATATATGTAAGGTGACATGTCAACACAGCAAATTAGCTTCCCTGTTGTTTTAAGACTTGCACATATGATACCTCCACACTGCAGACAGGATAAGAAACAGCAATTTTCAATGGCAACTTTATTTAGCATTTGCCTAACAAAAAAATAGTCTTAGATTTTTTTTTAAGCCAAGTAATATTGCTGCATCATATTCATCTATTGCATGAGATCAACCTGAGTCAAAAATAAGAAATCAGAAGAGTACATACCAGAACACATGATCCGACAAAGTGTCATGAGGAGAGAATATTGGTCCTACCTACTGTAAGATTTAAACTATTCCGCACCACAAGCCAATTTTCATTACTGTGAATAAACAATATTAAATGCTTTCAAGAATAACGCTGAATTGTATGAAATATTAGCTGTTTAAAGTCCTTTTTATAGGGGAGTTTTCAAATTGTTTTGAAGAAAACTTCAAATAGGTGTTGATAGTGTGTTTGTACTGTTCGCAAAAGGACAGGAATAATACTTGAAATTCCAATGCAGTACTAGTACTGATTAGGGACTAGAACAGGCTATCATGTGAAAAGTACAATGTGTGGCACTGGACAATCCTGTTAGAATCCAAGTAGACTCACCACTGAAAATAAAAGTGTGTTTGTTCTCTGAGATTGACTCTTAGAATTATTTTCCCAGGCAGTCCTCAAATTTCTTTATGTATTTCTCTCAGTTAATATGCCTGAGGTTCACTTCTCAATTATAACATCTTAAAACCCAAGGGAAAGATTGTGGCATGAGACAGTGGCTTGAATGAGGTGCTGGTATTATTTACAAGTGTTTTGCTTCTGAAGAGCGTTTCTGAAATTAGCCTGAGTGCTACCTGTGAAGAGAAGCCAACAATGACATTTTTGCATAAACAGTTTGCTCTATTTGTGAATGTCTAAAATATTCCATAATCTAAGGCAAGAATAGTGCCATTTGACATGACACAGTCATTAATATTGTCAAAGTACTGAAGACAATATGAAGACACTCCAGCAATATGCTATAAAAATCTGATGAAGACTAAAAGTGTTTGTCAGTGAATAAAAAAGATTCTGTCAGCAGCCTTCTGCTGGCATACGTAGATGCTGTATTCATTAAGAAAGAAAAATTATTAGCTTCTTATAAAGACCATTTCAAAGAATAAAAAATGCTGTGATATCCAAGTTACAAGATAGCAGGCGAACTGTTGACACCAAGCACTATAACAGGAGGCAGAGATGGAAAGGAATAATGCAGCAATAGGTGTGGAAAAAGGAGTCCAAGACATTTGCGTGAGAGATGATATCAGAAACTGGTTTTATATCCTGCTGCCATAAGACTACTCCTTTACACCTTTCAGAGGGAGACACCCCTCCATATTTTTCCCATGTGTCATTAACATTTCAAAATTACTTTTGTGTATCAATAAAATGGATCATATAATCACCAGGAGAGCGTCTACCAGGCTACTCCATGTAATTTGGTTACCAAAGTAATTTCCTCCTAGAAAGGGGAAGTTATCTAGTGCTGGTCAATCTGTTCCATGGTTCCTTTGTTATCACATACTGTTTACGGATAAAGAATTAGCTTGTTGTATTAAACTAAAGAGACGTTCCTTTCCAAAACTCAAAAGAGAATTATGAAAACAGAAAACACATTGCCTATGCATGAGTACTTATCTGCATCCTCACACGGTGTTTTTGCTGTCTTTCCTAGGACAACAGTCAACCATGAGAGATGCAGGCTGGTTGCAACCAACTTTTTATCTCAGAATTTTTTCTACAGAAATTTCTACAGAATTTTGTTCAGTGTGCTTTTGAGTTTTCTGAACTGTGTTGATTCCTAACACATATCCCAGACTAGTCCACTCTCTGTAGTTTACACAGCTCTGCTAGTAAGTTGCAAAGCTTTAAAAGGCATGTTAAAATGAAGCTCTTATTAGCACTGTGCATGCCCACTTATCTCTAGCAGATTATAAAATTATAGAATCACTTAGGTTGAAAAAGACTTTTAATATCATAGAATTAACTCTAAACCCGAAAGTGCCAAACCCACCACTAAACCACATCCATGTCTTTTAAATACCTCCAGAGATGGTGACTCCACCACTTCCCTGGGCAGCCTGTTCCAGCACTGGACTACCCTTTCAGTGAAGAAATTTTTCCTAATATACAATCTAAAGCTTCCCTAGCACAACTTCCTTTGTACTATTGCTTATTATTTAGGAGGAGTGACCAACCTCTACCTGGCTACACCCTCCTTACAGGTAGTTGTAGGGACTGATACGGTCTCCCCTAAGCCTCCTTTTCTCCAGGCTAAACACCCCCAGCTTCCTCAGCTGCTCCTAAGACTTATGCTGCAGAGCCTTCACCAGCTTCATAGCTCTTCTTTGGGGGCACATGAACATGCCAAGCAGAAACAACATCAAGCAACTCTGAGACTGGCTCTGCCTTAGTTGTAGGAAGCCTCCTTGGCCTTTCTGCAGGCACTCCTGCCACCAGCGCTAGTGTGAGAAGGACTTGGTGCAAGACTGCATTCATGGAAAGGCTTTTCCTTGATGGCTCGTCCCTTTCTGGGATGTGCAGTACCTTCTGGGACGTGAAGTCAGGAGATAGTGAGGGCCTGTACGAACATGTCAGCGCCGTTGGACGAGCCTCGGTCTTCCAGCAGCACAGCACAGTGGAGCATGTGGATGGCATCGCCAGAGCAGCGAACCACTGGCATTCACGAGCGACAGCGGGGACAGCCGCCCGCTGGCCTTGCAGCGGTGCAAGCGCGCACTTCGGGCGGGCGGGACGGGAAAGACCTCTGGCTACGCAGGGTACCAGGAGCGCGCCGGGGCGGCGGGTTCCGGCCCCGACCCTCCGGCCTGACTGAAACGCAAGCCCGGGCATGAGCCCCGGTCGCGGGGGAAGGCGGGGGTCCAAACGCGGCTGCACGGGGCGTGCGGGGCCCGGCGCACCGCCAGCCCGGGCGGAGGCACCGCCCCCCGACAGCTGCCGGGGCGGCTCGCAAAGCGTGCTGGGGCTTGTAGTCCCGCTCCACGCCGTCCCGCCTCCGGCTGCGAAACTACAACTGAGCGAAACTACAACTCCCGGCGGGCGTGTCCTCGAGTGCCGTGTCCGAGCCTGCACGGGGCGGGGGCCGGTCCCGCTAGGTCGGGCCGCGTGGGTGGGGCTTCTCCGTGGCCAGCGCTCGCCCGCGGCACTCGGCTGCGGGAGCCGCCGGCCCCTCGGCAGCGGGAGCGGGGCGCGATCGGGCCGCCGCCGCCCGGGGCTGGCGGCACACACCGCTTGCGGCTCGGTGGGGCGGGGGCGACGAGGGCTGAGCGGGAGGCGGCGGCAGAAGCAGAGCTCCGTCGCGGGCACCCGCTGCCCGGCGGGCGGTTGCCTGGGGAGGGGGTGGTGGGTGCGGCGATGGGGAGAAGTTAGCGCTGTCGCCGCGCTCCAGTGGCTGGGGCAGGGGGCCGGGCCAGGTCGGCTGGTGTTGGGGACCTGCTGCCCTCTCGCCGGGAAGCGACTGAGTGACCGAGCGGCCGGCGGGGGCGGCGGAGGGTGCGCGCCTGTGTGGTCCCGTCCCTCGCCGGCTCCTCCCGCGGGCGGGCGGGCGGGAGGGCGGCCGGCGCTGCGGTGGTTACCGCCTCCCCCTGAAAATGAAGAGGTGGTGGCAGCTGCTGCTTCTGGGTCTGGCTGCCGGGGGGAAACCTGGATAGAGGCTCCTGAAGGGAGGCGGAGGGAAAGTCGCCGCTCTCTGGTTCGCGGAGGGGGAAGCCGGGCGTTTTTCTCGCCTCGCTGCGGGGCCAAAACCCAGCGGAGCCAGGGACGCCGGGGGAGGGGGCGGGATGCGGGGGGGGGCCCGGCACCGCCGCGGGCCGTGGGCGAGAGCCTGCG
Organism: Pseudotriccus pelzelni; assembly: GCA_035584735.1. Lineage (NCBI taxonomy): Eukaryota > Metazoa > Chordata > Aves > Passeriformes > Tyrannidae > Pseudotriccus > Pseudotriccus pelzelni. The sequence continues at coordinate 54,296,152 of JAWMRA010000113.1, read as the reverse complement.
GCGGGGCGGGGTGCGAGCGCCCGCGGCGGCGCTGAGCCCGGCGGCGAGGATGGTGCGGGGAGCGAGAAGTCCTGGCGGAGATCTCCCACCGGCGGCGAAGCCTCCCTGTCCTCTGCCTCCCAACCTCCCTGCCGCGGGGCCGAGGCGCTGGGCAGCATGAGGCGGCGGCGGGGACCTGTTGTGTAGGGGGAGGCGCGGATTGAGCAGCGCGGCGGCGGCGGCGGCGGCGGCGGGGAGGGAGGATGAGGAGGACCTGCTCCCGAGGCGCTGGTGTGTGTCGGCGACTGGCCCTGCCCCGGGCTGCCGCGGGCTCGGGAGAATCCCTTCCTGTGGAGTAGTGACAGGGAAGCCCTGCTCCCCCGGGTCGGCGCGGAGCGGCCGCCGCTTCCCGCTGGACTGCGGCTTCAGGAGGAGGAGGAGGAGAGCTTGAAGTGTTCCTCGGAGCTGGAGTTGCAGCCTGGTTCCTTACTTGCCTTTTTTTTTTTTTGTCTTCTCCTCCTTAATGACACGTTACGCGTATCTCTCGAGGGAACGTCTTAGGAATGGTCATTTTTAGCAGTGAAATCTGCTGCGCAAAGGAGGATTATAACAAATCTCTATGAATGATAGACTCGATTGCTAAACCTTGCCTTGACCAACCTTCTGACCCTCGGAGAGAGCTCTCAGGGTGTGCGTGGGAAGGACAAAAAAATCCTCCCATTTGAAAATAAACTTGAAAAAAAAAGACTAATTTTTTTTTTGAGCCTAATTGCTTTATAATTACTTTTTTTCTTTTTTGTTTTGTGATAAGTTGTTTTGAAAAGGATTGTCCTACATGTTTGTTTTGTAACTGGTGGAGGAAGGAAGGATCCCCCTCAAGCATTTCTGATATGACAGCTTTGGTTTCTGAAGAGTTAACTGGTGTTTGCATGATACACCTATTGCTAGTCTGGTAGCAGACTTTTCATCGTTTTATTTGCATTTTTTATTAAGTGGGGCTGGTGGAGAGGGCTGTCGTGGTCAGAAGAATATTTGCACATATATATTGTATATATTTTTGGTGGGGTTCTCCCCACATTTTACTCTTTCTTGATGACTCCTGGAGGTGGTAGTGGGCCCATGAAAGACTGTGAATATAGTCAGATCAGCACACACAGTTCTTCGTCTCCCATGGAGTCTCCCCATAAGAAAAAGAAATCAGTTCCCAAGAGAAAATGGGAGGTTTTTCCTGGAAGAAACAAATTCTTCTGCAATGGGAGGATCATGATGGCTCGACAGACTGGAGTCTTCTACCTGACTCTTGTTCTCATCTTGGTCACCAGTGGACTCTTCTTTGCGTTTGAGTAAGTTATGTTAAAGTCTTCATATCTTCTTTCTCCTCCTCTAGTTATTTATTTTCTGACTGAAAACAAAATAAGCATTTTTATTTAGGTGTCAGAGAGAATGCTGACTGAATTCAGCTAATACTGGTTTATATGATTGAAAATGTGATCTGATAAGATGCTGAGGGGTGCATGATACAGTTTGAGTTATCATACTCTCTGAAAAACTAATGTTTGAGGATTAACGTTGAAGTGCTTTTATACCACAGGTATAAAAGCTCTTGCTGATGTTGCATGAGGAGTGTAAAACAACAGGTTTGGGATGGCCAGGAAATGTTGTACCTTCTTCTGTATTAATTACTCTGAGAATCAAAACTGGCAGGTGCAAAAATACTGACCTTTTGTCGCAGAACTGAATGCAAGAAAAGCAGTATCTTTCATTAGTTTATTAATTAGGTCTCTTTTTGTTCTCTTGACTTTGTGTAATAGCTTGTAGATGAGAATTCCAAGTGAGGAGGAAAGAACTAAAGAGCCATACTATTTTGCATGTACCTAGCTTTCCACCACTAGGTAACGGCATTAGTTTCTGTTTGTGATGAGAACTTGTATGTGAGTTTGGTCTTAGTTTAAGTAAGCTATGCATGCTTTGGAGGTTTGGTTTGTATTTTTTTTTAAACAAGCTTGTGTTGTCCTTCTAGGGCTTTTTTCTCTGTTGCTCTGAATTTTCAAGAGTCCTTTTCATCTATGTAAAGTGAACACACAGTGACAGCAAAACAAACATACTGATTTTTGCACTTATGTTGGAGTGGTTAAATTAACTATGTATGGCAATAAAGAATTAGGCATTTGATATGAGCAATACAGTTTGACTTTTATTTACTTATTTTTATGTAAGCACCAAGTACAAGGATGTTTATACTTCTAAAACACTTTATTATAACAATAATTGAATTACTTTTAAAGGGTTAGTGCTACTTTACCTGTTTTAGGTTATTGTAGTTTGATTTGTGGCAGGGAAAAAATCTTCACGTTACTTTTTTTCTGGAATAGGAGCTGTTATTTATAACTGAGGTTCAGTGCTGCCTACAGGAATTACGTTTGCTTTGCTAAGTGATACAATTGAAAACCAAAAGTCATTCCTTACTTGGTGTCTTCAGGCCAGAAGATAATGATGTTAACAAACCCAAAATCGCACCTGTTAAATGCAGATCATCTTAACAACAGTGGTAGCAATAAAGAAGGTAAAAATGCTCAGCAGGTAACCAGTGGCTAAATGCATGTGTGAGCTCAGCAGATGAATTGTCATTAGTGGGCTTCAGATTACTTTAGAGGGATTTATTAATCGTAAATCTTCTGCAGACATTATGAAGCTTGAATATCATGTGAGTAGTTGAAATAACACAGTCAACGATGGTATCTGTAGTACCAGAGTGTTTACTTTTCTGGTTTTGAAGGGGTATGAAAGGTGTAACCTGGCAGCATTGCATCAGGACTGGGTGCTACTGTATTCTGTTTGCCTAGTTTTCTATGTGGGCTGACACTTGCATCTGTGCAGTCTCATCATCTTCAGCACAGCCTTTGAAGGCAAGTTGTAAATGTAGGATCAAAACTGTGATGTTTTATGGTCATGATTGTAAAACTCATTTATCAAATCACTATTTACAGTTTATTTGTGTGTTTTAACACTTCGACCCTTCAGAGAGAAATTTTCTCTGCAGCTGCATGATTCAGAACTGCTAAAGCAGGATGAGCAGCTGGCTGTTCATCACCTTCTGATTTCATTACTACTGTGAGTTACGTGCTCTACCAGAGTTGAATTCTGCAACTTCTGTCAGGTCTTTGAGATTATTTGCAGTGTAACCATATGTGATTGACAACATTTTTAGTCAAGCTACAGCATTTTCATATATAGTTGGTGCTTGTTCTAACTGGCAGTCTTGAAGCGGGGAAGAATCTTGGGCTTTATATAATATAACTGTAGAAATTCTCCTATGTGCTGGTCTTGAGTCATTCTTGTATCACTTGCACTCTCCTTTTAAGGAAAATCAAAGTAGAGGGTGGCAGTGGTATTTTATTTTTGTAATTATAAGGTAGATTTTGGTCTTTAGAAAGCACTTGCATTGAAAAATTATTACTCATCCTCTGAAGGCTAATTAAAACCCAAACCTAAAGACTATGAGAACGGTGTTCAGTATGTTAGTGATGCTGCAACTGCAGAAGATAGTCAATGTTAGAAAAAGAACGGAGTCTTTTATTAAAGTGTTACTTTGAAGCAGTTTCTATTGCATTTATTTGTAGTATTGTGAAGTTACTATTTATTGATCAGTTGATAACATCCTGAGTTGTTAAATGTCATTGTCATTATTGGCTTATTTGGTTATGACGCTTCTCATTAACCAGCTGTTTATTGAATATGACAGAAATGTCTTTCAGTCCTTTGTGTACATGTGGAACAAAGTGGTTTTGAAATGGGCATGTGCTTTATGTGTCTGAAGTGTGAGGGCAAACTGTCATTGAAGAGGAAGACACCCTGTATATTCTTAGAGTTGTTTGGTCTTTTTTTTTCTATGACTGAAATAAGTTTTTTTGTTCCTTTTGGTTTTGGAAACTGGAAAATAGGTACTCATGGTCCAAATCGTTCCTTGGTTGCATGCAGTGAAGAGGGGAAGTAGGAAAGAGATTATTTTGACAGCTAATTCCTTGGAAAGCATCATACTAACATAAACAATTGTCCTTTATCCTTTGGCTTCACTTGTTTCTCCAATGTGATTTCCACGCCCCCCCTCCCTTTTATTTTACTTTTGACACCCATTCATCCAGAGCTGTATCTCATGTAGTTTGGAATACTCTCCAGGGGAGAAATACGTTTCTCCAAATAAACAAATCTTAGGTCTCCAAAAGCAAACATATGTCATACATTTTGACCTGGATAGCTTTTGACATTGAGCCATGCCTTTGTAATCTTTGTTTCTTCATATTGGTGCTTCTGTGCTTTTTCCTGCCTGCTTTTTCCAGCTCCTGCTTTCAATTGGTTATATTCCTTTCTCTCTGACTTTTATCTCTTGTATATTCCAAGTACATCACTGCTTCTTCCTTTTACCATTTCACTGTTCTTTTTCATTTTCAAAGAGATAAGCTAGGATTTGCTTAAAAGAAAAGCAACAAACCATGAACTTTCAAGCAGGTAAAATATTTATAGTTCCTGTTTCCCTCCCCTTTCAAAGGAAAAGAATGCAAATAATAAGCAGTTTTATTTCTGCAACTTATCTATGAAATGTAACATGAATGATTGCAAGCACTTTTGGGTCCTAAGGGGGATGCTGTGCTTGACTTGTTCTTAAAAATTACGCCTATTTTAAATTGCTCAAGATGAGACACCACAAATTACTGAATTTGTTTTTAAAATTTCAGTATGTTATTTTACTTTGAAACTTTATCCTAACTCTAATCTTGTAGTATTTAGCTGTTCTCTTTTTTCCTTGTAAATTTGGTGTTGTGTTTAATTTTCTTTTTTTCCTTGCCTTCCCCTATTACACACACATGCATAGTTTTCTAAGGTATTCAGTGCTTACTTATCAAGGTAGCTGCATGAAAAGCTCAGAAAATAAATTCCTTTCCCCAGAGCAAAGATAGCATCTGTAACTGAAGGGCAGATCCGCTGCTGTACCTAGCCAATTCAGTCATTGTATTTACAAATATGTGAGGTCCTTTATTTGTGCAATGGAGGCAGAACTAACTCACTTCATACTTACTGCACTTATTTAGCTAGGTATACATACTCAGAAAAGAACCCTTTATGCCTCTGGTCATTTGGGGTTCTGATTTTGTGGGATACAGGAAAGCAAAATGGAGGGTGGATGACATTTAACACAGTAGGATTTCTGAAATGGGCATATTGTTAAATGGCAAAGCTTGTATGGATATGCAAGTTCATGAGTTCCAGAGCTTGGTGTGTGCTTCTACTCTGAGTAGCCCCTGTGTGCCAGCTTTCTTCCCTCTTGGACCTTACTGGGCAGGCAGCAGGAGGGAACATGTCTGCACCTGAGCTGCTTCAGTTCAGGCAGGCAAAATAAACTTCCATAAAATGTGCTTTTAAGTGAAGATGCCAGCTGAACTGAATTGACTCAGGCACAGTCATGTTTTCTTCTGTCAACTTATTTGCAGGGTGAGTGGCTCTGGGAGAAGGTTGAAGCAGATGGTAGGAAGCTGGAAGGGCTGAAGCAATGCAGCTTTTTTCTCTGTAAACATGAGTCAGAGCTCTATCACTTTTGATACCATTTGAGGCTTGCGCTGATTGAACAAACTGGAGGGGTTTTTAGTCTGTTTGTTTTGAGCTAATTTACCTTTTTTTTTTGGTGAGTGTTTGTGTAATTCCATTGTCTTTGCAAAAGATGGATGCTGGAAAATTATTTAAACTGAGACTGTTTATGTGTCTGTGTGTGTACAAGCCATTGATTTCTATCCGCTCTTGCAGTTGCTGGCAACCTGCTCCATGCCTCCCACTTTGAAAACCAGTGTGAGTGGAGGACATTGATGAGTCACACTCTGATGCCATGCAGATTGTTCAATATTGAACTTCTATGGCAAAGTGGTGTAACTCGCTGCTCACTGTGACAAACCTCGACGTGTAAACACTGATGTCAGTAAGCTGAGCATTTTCGCTGTGGTATCAACAATCATCGTCATCTTATGGCAAGTGTTTTCTGCCCTTGCAAGAGCTGGATTTTTAGCGTGAGGTTTGTATTCCAAGTAGGTGGAATATTCTTCATGTAATAACCTTCTTTATCTTTCTTCCTCTGCTCGTAAGTCAAGTAGGTTGCTTGCGTCTTTTGATGGCAATGTCCGTAAACTAAGAGTTCCTCAGAAGGAAGTGCCACCAATCCAACTTCAGCTGTTAAGGCTGCTATGAACTCACAAGGCATTTCCCACTGAAGTTGTCAAAATGGATTTTAAAGCAAAACTCATGGTATATAAACTAATATTTTTTTTCAACAAGAGGACTGCATCCATTTCTACTTGGAAGGCAGTAGCTGCCTAATTGTGCATTGGCACAGGTGAATGCAGTGTTAAGTAAGTGTTTTTTTTAAAAAACCCTGTCATCAAAACTAAACTGGAGCAATATTTCTGTTTTCTCATTTTCCCATATGCATCTCTGATGAGCTAGTGGAAAAGACATGGAACATATTAAGTCTAATCTTATGGGTTGACTTTTTGTATCAAATTTGTATAGTTTTACCAAATGATACGACAGATTTCTAAGGGGTGATACGCATTCAAACCAGGTGTTACTTATTCTTTGCACTTAATTGCCCTGCAAATGTTATCTATGAGAGTCAAATATGTCTCACATACAAAATATATCTAACGCCTTTTTCCTTGTCAAGGGACTTTTCTTTCCTTGGTCACAGAAGAGTTTGCTTAATCTTTTAAGTTTCCTGGTGATCTGTGCAAGTATGTCTGCTGAAGTTTTTCCCTGGTTTTGTACTACCAGACCTTAAAGTAGTACCTCACTGAGCAGGTATATCAGTTTAAGCTTGTAAACCTGCTTTGAATTAATTGTATGATATAAACTGAAATCCTATCATCCAAAAAAGAACAGCATTTGATATTAGGTCATACATCTGTGCTTTTCAAGGCTCAGTCTATTTATGTGGAAACGACTAATGATAAATGCTTCATTTTTCAGGGTAAAATTCTGTGAGGGTAACAGAAGGATAACCTCTCAAGGTTTAGAAGTCATACCTTCTTTAGTTCCCCTGGAACTGCAGAAACTTTTAATGTTTTGTAATGCTAACTGCTCTTCAAAAAAAAAAAGTTAAACAGCTTTTTTCCTTTCTTTCTGAGGGTGTTGGAGTTTTTTCATTGGTTGGGGATTTTTTTTGTATTCAGCTTAGTTGATGGTCTTCATCTACTGTTTCATTGAGGAGAGAAGTTTTGAACATAATTTTTGTTCTTGTTTTACTTATATTTTCATGTTTTCTTTACGGTGGTGCAGGGCAATAAAAATAGGGACTACACTGGTATAAGAAGAGGTGTTGGCTTCTCAGATACCATGTCCTTTTAGGACCTTGGGAAAATCACTGTGTAACTGTAGCTTTCGACCATCAATACACGTGCATCTTCGGAGTGAAATGTGAACATTTGTGATCATCTTTGCCCGATGTCACCCTGACCCCTTGCAGAAAGAGGGGAAATTCCATTACAGCTGGCTGGGGGGCGGTTTTTAGGCTCATCATAATTGCAAATAGGTGTAAATTCTCATCTGGAATATTTGATATCCCTTCCAGAGTGGGGAAAAAAGGTAATTTCAATAGTTTAGTTGTTCTTACCTATATCAATATCTTCAAATATTTACAAATGCTGATGGATAATACTTCTCTACATCTTGAGTCTCTAGAGTGTGAGGCTAGACATGGAATTTTGTAACAGTTGTTTGATAAAATCTATCTTAATTTATCACTCAAAAGTTTGAGCTTTCTATTGCTGATATAATCTGCATAGTATGCCTGTTTTATTTTGTTCTTCCTTGAGTAGGTACTGTTGTCCCTTTATCTGAATGGATGTGTGCCAAAGGTATAAAATGTGTCTTCTGTAGATTGGTGTAGGGAGAGTCACATTAAATAGTTTTACACTATTTAAATTTGTGTAAGTTCTTGGAAGACTGGTATTGTCATGTGGCCATCACTAGAAGTCTTCTCATATCAACCCTGCAGAAACTTTTGTACAGCGTTTAGAGGAAAGATGAACTTTTTCAGGTGTTTTCTGAAGTTAATTTCTCAGGAATCATGTTATATGCATAGGTTCCTGTAAAGTATTCTTTTCACTTATGTTTTAAATTGGACTAATTATGCAAAAAATACCTTTGTTGCTACATGATTTATTTTCTGTCATAGCTATGCTGTATTATTATTTTGTAAATGGCATTTCATACAAAACAAAGTATATCAGTGGATCTGGATAACTGAGAAATTATCTTCCTTTAGAAAGAAAAGAGAAAATATTAGTCTGTGCAGAACTTGAACAAAACTGTTCTCTTAATTTTTATTTTTTTCCCAGAAAAAATATTTTATCAAAAATTATCTGGGCTTTTTTGTAGATTGAGTAGAAATTGAAATGCTGAAATTTGAGCTGGATATTAAATATATAAGTTCTCTTTTAACAACTAAGTTTCTAAAGGAAATGGTCTCTCCATTCTAGTGCAGCATCAAACTGTTGGCTATAACATTCAAACATGAACTAATAATGAGAAGTGAAAATTACAGCAGAAGAGGAGAAAGCTGAGAATAACCTTTTAAGCTGCATTGTTGTTTCAAAATAGCCTAGTCAAAAAAAACAACCCCCCAAAAAACCCCAAAACAAACAAACAAACAAAAACAAATCCAAACCCCACTACACTGGCTTAAAATACTGAAACATTTTGAAAAATTGCTTAAAAAGTTAAAGAAATTTATGTAGGAAATTTGTGTTATCCTGACTGATGATTCTTCTAAGTGAGGCTGTAGTAGCTGACTTGAGATCCAGGCTGCTGGTAAATGTACTGTACAGTGCTGTTCATCTGTCATGTGACAAAACTGATGGAAAAGGGGGAAAAATCCCCTGAAGTCATCTGGAAGTGCCAAAAGTTTATTAAACTTTATATGATTACAGGCCTTTTTTTTTTTTTTTTTAAGAAGTTCTTACAGGAGTGGTTAAACTTTTTATAAATTAAAGAAGGAGACAAATTGAGAAATCAAGATGAAGCCTGTGTTTAATAGCCCAAAATAAAATTCTGTTCATATTTCTCACGTTGCAGAAGTATTAAATAATACTAACATAAAATGTGCTTGTGGAAGGAGACTGAAGTGTTATGAAATGTTTGTTTCATGTAACACAGGCCCTGTCCCCTGCCCTGTTTTACACGTTCGTATTTGAACTCCTGTTCTGTACTGCAATTAGTAAGCAAAGGGGGCTTTGCATTTGCAAAGCCTGACCGTGGGCTTTCTACAGGGTGCATTAGTGGAGCTCTTACCCAGATATGTTCTAGAACTTCAGCTGCTAAGTTGACAGTGTGCTGCAGTGCTGTATGATTATTCAGTGCCTGTATCCCCTTTTCATCAGTGTCCATAGGGTTTATTCACGTTGTTGTGGGATGGTGGCTAATGAGGTCTTACATAATGAGCTTGGCTAATGAGATCACAGCTGGTTTTGTTTTGTTTTCCCACTCCTGCTGTCCCCTTAAGTTGCTTGCCGCAATAAATACTGGCAGCGTGCATTTGTTGTGGTGAATATGCAGTCAGTTCAGCTGCTTCTTTAAATTTTACTCTTATTTAAAAAAAAAATTAAAGTTACAAAACAGATTAAATAGAATACTGAGAATCATATTGAAAACCAAGAACCTGAACTCAGAAGTTGATGTGCATAAAATCTGAGGGTGCGAATTTTATGCTATAGTTTAAGTGCAAGACAGCCTTTTTACATTGGCTGCATTGAGTGAATGTATGAAATAAATTTGGTTTTAGTATGCGTTTCTTGTACATATGATCAATATATATCAGTTCTTGCAAGCAAGAACAAATATACTAGAATTTGCTAGTATTTTAGCATAAATGTTCAGTATATTACTTCAAATTATGAATGTAGATTTAAAACATCATCAGGGATTGGAAGCTTCCCCTCTTCCCCCCTTTAAAAGGAGTACCAACACAAAATTTTTCTGATTGTGATAAATTTTGTGTACCCTCTTCTTTGAGCTGTCTGTATGTTTTGAGCTGACCAGAAAATTGCAGTCCTGGTCTTTCTTGTCCATTACACTTGTGAAATATCCCACTGGTTATGAATGCCATGATTCAGGGCAGAGAAGCAAGTGTCAGACCAGCCTGTACTTAAATTTTTCTGGCATGCTTGTTTGTGCACATGGTGTGTATTTTCATAGCACATCCGTGTATGTTCCTTAGTAAGCCCTTTTATTGACAAAAAGTGTTTTCTAGTGTTCAGTTAGAATGTGAATGAGTTATAATTGTTCCTAATTTATTCCTAATTTGGAACTATGCAGAGCAGTTAAAAGCACTAAGACTTCTCTCTAATGAGCATTGCAACTCTGTAATAAATTTGCTTCTTGTGAGTGCGGTTTCCTTAGACCTGAAACTCATAGTGCTTCTGCATAGGGGAAAAATACCATTTTTAAGATACTTTTATCATTCAACATGATTTGTGTTGCATGGTGTAATACCAGAGATTGGAGTGCACTGTGTAAAGAGCATATTGATTTGCCTGAGTGAATTAGCCTGGAGAAGAGAAAGCTCATGGGGGAATCTTATTAAAGTAAGTTCTTGACTGTAGGGGGAAAATGGAAAAAAAAAAGAGCCCTGGACCCTTCTCAGTGATGCTCAATGACAGGACACAAAATGAATTAGAAGAAAAAACGGTGGGTTGTTGTTTTTGGTTTGTTGGGTTTTGTTTTGGTTTTTTTTTTCTTTTTTAGTCTGCTTGTCTGCTTGTTCTGGTTTGGGTTTTTTGACATGAGAATGATTGAGCACTGGTGCAGGTTGCCCAGAGGGACAGACTGTGGGCAGAGTGAAAACCAATGAGATGTAGACCTGAGCAGTCTCCTCTAGCTGACCCTGCTGTGATGTTGGGGGGGGTGGGGGTTAGACTCAGTTTTCTGAGGTCCCATCCTGCCTCAGCTATTCTGTGTTACCTGAATATCTGAGAACTTACCAGAAGACAGTAAAATGTATATATCTAGCAAGATAGTGTTAATCTTGTTTTGATGACCCATTTATCACATGCATACCTCAAGAAAACTTCAGTTTTTATCTGGTCCTAGGATATGAATCTAAAGTCTAACAGAACTTAAAATTGCAAGTGAAATAGACATAAATGTTCTTTCTGTCCCTCCTTCTATTTTCTCGCCTTGGAATGTAGCTTTCTCCATTCAAAGTGCACTTTCCAGCACTCTTTGGAGGTTCTTTTCCTGCTTTCTTTATGTGCTGTTCCTCACCAAGCTTTGCCCTCTACTATTCATCTGCATTTTGCTGAATTATAGTTAGCATTGTCTTTTCTTGTCATGTAAATAACAGAATTAAGTTTTATTTAAACTCATTTAATGCAGAAGAATGCCTCTGTTTGCAGTTGTTCCAGCACTGTTATGTATTCATCAGTTTTTCTGTGTCTTGCTTAACTTTTGTGAACTTTTCTTGCCTTCTGTTTACTGCTCCTAGACACTTGTTCACCTTAATAAACTAAGAGCACTGTTGCTGTAGAAGGAATAGGGAGACAGTAAAGGTGAAGTTCAAAGACAGTTTTCCCCTTTCTGTAGTACTGTTTTTTTTTCCTCTGATCTGCATTGTTTGCCTATATCATTGTAAATGTATGTGAAATCATGGTGTCTGTCTTCTACCACTTGAGTCAGGTAAAAAAGTTGTTTGGATCCTGCAGATTCAGGTTTTTCCTTGAGCCTACCTTAACAGTACCAGCTTCAGGCCAACTCCTGTACCTTACATTATAGTGTGTTCCAGCTTCTGGACTCTAGACATAAAGGATGAAATGGCTTGTCTAAGGATGAAAAGCTGCTAAAGCTGGATTAGTTATCTTTGGGGAAGAGAAAACACCCTAGATATGTCAGATTAATCCAAACTCCCTTTAAATGGTGATTTGCTTAAAAAAATAGAATGTGTAAATAATTCCAGTAAGGCAGATGTCCATTTCTGGGATAATAATTGGAAATAAAATTATAAGCAAAGACAGCTTACATGAAGCAGTATATTTTATTTCAGTGAAAAATATCTGCATGTCTCACAGCATTGATCACTGCTAAGTTTTTCTGAGACTGGTGGAAGCTGAAGGAAAGATTTTCCCATACCACATATTCAAAGCACATTTTTAGAGTGAACTTCATGCCTGTAGATCTGCCTGCTTTTTCTGAGAGGGCAGGGGTTGAGATTCTGCTGATGAATTCAAACAAAACGTCAGAGTATTTCATGGGAGCATCCCAGTTTCCTTTCTGTTTAGTATTCTCCATTGCAGCAAGATGAATCTGGTTGTAGGCTGCTGAAAAGGATGGACCCACCTCTTCCCTTCTCCCAGGCCTCAGATGTCACTTCTTTTGTCTGGCTCTGCTCTTTTCCCCACCCAATGGTGAGCCACTTCAGGGAGTTCCCTTCCTGCACAGAGCTTATCCTTCCCTTCTGCCCACACAAAGAAAAACTGTCTGCTGCTTGAGATCACTGAGCTGGATCCCTAAAAGTTCAGAAAAATGTTAGTACAAGTGCAAGGGAGGAAGTGAGAGGGAGGAGATTGTTAGATCATCTTAGCTGTGATTTGCAACCATATCTCAACCTGAGGAAACTTACTGTTATGAAGTCTTGGCTCAGTTTGGCATCTGTGAGGGTGCAAACAGAACATCTTAGTTGGTTAATTAAAATTTACAGAGTTCTGACTTCTTAACCGTACTTTATTTCTGAAGCAACTGGATGGTAGCTTGGAGAACTTGAACTGCAGCATCTTTCAAATAGCACATTATTAAATGCTCTGTAGTAGTTTGTCTTGGGGATTTTATGATTTTTTTTTTAAAACACACTACATGCAATTCTGTAACACAACACGGGGCAGTAACTGAAGCAATTTTTCTTCCCACATTGTTCCTTCTGTAGTCTGTATTCCCCATATCCAGACTGCAGAGCCAATGTACTGTATTGCATTTGATAGCAAAGCCTATGAAAAGCTGCATGAATACTTCTTCACCTTAGTTTGTACAAAAACAGCTGAGTTAGCTCAATATATGCTAAACTGAACCAGGAAAGGAGTATTGTCAATTTCTGGCTATTTCTTCTGTGCTTCGTCTGAGATAGCAAACAACACAGGGAAATTGCCTGTTTCTCCACAGTCCCATTCAGCTGCCTACTTGTGTGTGCTTTTGGTTTTGCTTGTTTGTTTGCTATTGTAAATGTTGAAACTTTCAGCTTAGAAGAATGAAGAACCATAAAGCAGTTAATGGAAATCTGAACAGCCTGCATGCAAGAGGCAGTGGGAGTGTATGCCTCTATTCACAGAGCAATTAAAAAAATGGCCTTTAAAATGATTTTGTTAAATAAGACACCTAAAGCTAATTAGAGCAGAAGGGATTGTCTGTGGAGCAGAAGACAGGGAAGAAGTTGTGGACTGAAATCTGACAGAGATTAATCTAATTCAATATAAGACCTTGAAAGGATAATAATTCTTCTTTTACATGAGAGAAAGCTCAGACGGCTTTCTTTACCTTGAGCTATGGAGGCTTTGAGACTTTTCATCACTGATGCAAGTATTCATCTTCAGAGTAAAATATGCTGTTTTTTTTCTCCAATCTAATGAACCCCAGATCCTTTCAGGATCAGGCTGCGCTGTGCATTGTTTTTAATGCTAGTCTCTGAAAGCTGAAATCTCCTTTCCAGTACTTTAGCATATGAAAAGTAGCGTGCTAAGGGACAGAAGGACATTGCAGAGGAAAGCGTATAAAGACTGGGTGGAGTAAAATAATTTTGCTTTTTTACTCAGCTCACGCTCGAGATGAGTTTCGGAAACAGGCAATTGACTATGAATGTGAAAATCCAAACAGTCTGATATGAGAAAAACAACTGACATACTTTTATCCCAGTAAGTGAAACTGTTACAGGCTGATATCCAGCTCAATTGAAAGGTAAACATGCCCTTCCCAATTCACATACCTTTCTATTATTGCATCCTAGCAAACTGTAACCAACACTTAAAGTTGCTAAATGATAGTCTGAAGGTGCAGTTACCCAATAGTTGACTGTTCTTGGTAAAAGTAAGTTTATTTCTTGCTCTAAAACTTTTTTTAAACAGTTGTTGGCACTAGCACTTGCTGTTGCAACAAAGAAATGGCATTTGTGAAAGGAGAACATAGGTTTGTTTCTGCTTAGTTCAACACAAAGGAGCAACATTTGTTGCAAAGGTAATTCACTGTTACTGAAATAACACTGTCACTGAAACATCATTTGAAGTTGAGCTTTTTTGCAAGTATTCTTTCTGACTGCAAAATAAAGGTCAAAGATTTAGGAAGCATACCACTCATTACTGATGTTCAACCCTACAGATTAGAGTTGCATAGTTAACTTCTCATCCAGAATGAGTGCATTCCTAGGCCAGCTATACTTGCCTTCGTATTCTGAATGATGAAAAGACAGACAATGCTGGCAGATTGTTCAATGCATGTAGAAGATTTAAGAGCTGGGGGGAACAAGAAGTGAAGAACTGAAGTATTTGCTGTAGTGTTTGCTTATAGAAATTTTAATTTACTCAAGGGGAAGTTGTTTTGTTGCCGTATCTAGTACATTTAAGTAAGCTAGTAATAACTTTGGATATGCATGCTGGATTTTTCAGTTATTACTGCATCCAATACTGTAGACAGAGCTGGACTGCACCTAAGCTGCTTATGCATGTTGTGTCCTATCAACATCTCTCTCACTTCAGAGGCTGAAAGTAAAAAATAAGCATATGTAAAATAGTTGAGAATGAAACACTGGCAGTCCTAGTTTATCAGTGCAGAATTACGAACTCTGGGAATGACAGCATGGCACATAGATCTTTGTTATTTGACTTCCTTTGGAGTTTGGTTTTATATATTTTCGTTTTAAGAGTGGGTCAGAAAAGAGGACTGTTAAAGATAGTTATATCAGTAGTGCTTTAAGGTTTCAAACTATTTTTGTCGGGGTTTTTTTCCAGTCCTTTTTCCAGTACTTTCCCCTTTTCTTACTGTTCCTGGTTTCTCTTGTGCTAATATTCCATGACAGGGAAGTTCTGTAGCTCTGGCCATTGTTGGTTTTTTTCTGGTTGGGTTTTGGCTTTGTTTTTGTGTTTTGTTTTTTTTACTTCCAATACCATCATGGTGAGGGAGAGACCCAGGAGATTGGCTTGCAGATTAAATATAGAAGAGATAGTGGGTTATTCTGAAACTTGGTTATACAGAGGCAGCATTCTGCAAGTGTGATGGTCTCTCAAATATGTAAGTTGTATTGACTTGATAAAAGTATTTGATGTTTGTTTAAGATTGAGTGTTATGTGTGTGCCAAGAACTTGATTTCTATCAAGACCTGAAACCTGTGCCTGTGCTGGGCATACCTCTCTGAGGGCATGGCAGAACTTCTTCACTGAAATCACAGTTTTAAGCAATGCCAGCCTACTCATGAGTTTGGTAGCACAGCTATTTTTGGGAGCTATGCTGTCCTCTGTGAGGCTGCTTTCATCTGTGGCTATAGGGAGCATAAGTGAAGAAACACTGAAACTGCTTTGTTCACCACACATCTTCCAGTTTCTGCAATCTCCAGTTCTGTATATTATTATGACTACACAGAAGTCATCTTTGCTTAAACCCCAGTTCATCGCCACAAGTGTCCCACCCACAGCTTTAAGCAAAGCAGGACTCTCTGGGGGCAGCTGGGGGGTCTTGAAACTAGAAGCTCTGTCATAAGGTATATGACAGAGGAAGGAGAGTCTGGCAGGAGAGTATCAAATTTAACTTCTACAGGCATGCTGGCATTTTATTTCATTTTGGCAGTCTTGAATGTAGCAGTCTTGCAGTTTGCTTTAGCATAGGTTTTCCATGTGTAATTATTAGACTAATAAGTTCCCAAACAGGCACTGTTTCTGTTCTTGTTCACACACTCCCTCCCAAAACAACGTCTCCCCTTCTCTTCTCATGTAGTACAAATACCTTGTACATGCTTGCTCTTTATCATTGTGTTCTGTGGACTGATACTTTTTAGAGAGCCGTAAGGGGTAGCACTGCCTCTTCTGCTTGAGACAGCTTTTGAACCTGTTTCAGTGATAGGAAAAGTAAAGGCAAGGGCTTCATTAATTTTGTACTGGCATTGTAGTCTTACCATATTTTCTCCTCGTTTCTGCAAATCCTCCAAATAAGTCTCATAAAATTCCTTTTGGTGTTAGTGCTTCTTTAAGTGAGGAGGGAAGTACTATAGATAAGGAGAGTACTAGAAAGGAAGAGTTGCTCTGTTGTGCAGTTCAGGCATTTGGCTGTTCAGGTGGCACTTATTTGATACTGTTGAGTTACCGTTTTGCAGTGCTTACGATGTAGTTCTTGGAAGAAAATGGTGAGGGTTTGGAGATGCTCTTTGCAGGCAACAAAGTGCAATTGTGAATGAATAGATTTGCACAGCCCTGCTGTGCTGGAAATACTTCTGTACAAGAGGCAACTGCTCTGCTGTATATATAATATGAGGTGGCTTGATTCATCATCTGGTTTTAACATGGTACATAATACATTGTACAGAATACTTGATTAAGTGTGTCTAAATGTTGCTTGTATAGAAATAAAAATACAAACCCCACTTTGTAACCCTAAATACTAATGCTGCTTTTTGAGTCAAGGTTTTTAATCAAATTGTGTAAGTGGAGCTATTTAAGTACATGTCCATAGCCAAACTTGTGGTATAGCAAAGTGACCAGTGAAACTGCCTGGGTCTTGATGACATGGAAATTTACACCAAATTTAGGTTAGAAAAGTCCACGGCATAATAGTTTTCTAATATATACAATTTTCCTTTTGTGACCATTTTACATGCTTAAGATGCTCTTCTTCACAAGGTAATGTAATACAAGTAGTTTGATAATGAGGCAAACCAACCCTATATTGACTGGTTTTGATTTTCATATTGTAGTGCTTCAGAACCTTTTTTTTTTACTATTTTTTTTGTAATGACTTCCAACATATTTCTTGAGTACTAATTCTGACAATCAGCTTTCATTTTGCTTTTTATGTATCAGCATTAAATATTAATTTTTTTTTTGTTTGAAGATGCTTACAGCTTACTGCTGCTTCAGCTTTGGTCATATATCATAGTTCTAAATTTATTTTCAGTTTGTAAGATGACTCTACCTTTTGATAGCTTGTGTTGACTGAAGTGGACTAAAGTTCATTTGGCAGTGGAGGAAACTGAGGAGCTCAGCTTGGTTCTCCAGTGACATTATTGGTCTACTATGCATGAAAAAAATATAAATACTTCAAAGGAGTGTTCTAACTGTATGTGCTACTTGTAAAAGGATCAGGCATTGATCAGACTACAGGCAACTCAGAGGGGTGTGTGTGTCAGACATGCTGGATGACAATTTTTACTTGAGTATAGATTTTTCTTGATCAGCAGGCACAAAAACTAGTTAATACTAAACAGCTGGCAGAATGCAGAAGCAAAACTACTTTTGCTTTGCTGTTTGTTCATTATTTATTATTACTCTGTGACTTGGGGTAGGTTTTTTGCAGTAAGATTGGCACTGGGTGCTTCCTCAGCTAGTTATCGAGGCTTCCTGCCTTTTCGAGTTTATTTTTCTTGCACAAAGCCTGGGAAAAAAGATGAACCTTTTTCTGAAGGTCACTATGTCCAGCTGTCTTTCTGAGCAATGGGATTGAATCATTTCAGAACTACTGACCCTTCATATATAATACTGTGCCACTGGCTGCCCTCATCCAAAGCAAGGGCTGACAGGATACTGAGGGGATTTCAGCAGTTGTGGAAATGAATGAGGAGGATATCCTGTTAAGGTAGCTGAATGCAATGGACTCTGGTATTGGCAGGTTCCAGTGGAATTTTCTTTAAGCCGAAATTCATCCACAAACAAACTTTTTTCTTTATTTGAAGACAGCAGAGTTTTAAAGGACTGCCTTGTTCTTATGGTAAGACATCGAGTACATTTTAGTACTAAATGCAACAGACTTTGATACAGGAGGTTGGTTGTCTTCTGGGAGAGCTTGAATCCAGTAATCAGCATCTGTCTTTTGGTCCCATGTTTGTGTACACATCTATTTCACCAGTTTAATAAAGGCGTACTTGTAGAGTGGAATCTTTGAAAAGGAGAAAATGATCTCTGACAGATGCAGATATGATATTTACTTTTTTTTTTCTTTTTATCTGAGGACAAACCTAATACATCCTTTCCCAAGAGATATCTGAACTCTAGTTGTGTTCTAGAAATGTTGTTTGTAACACAAGTCATCCTACAAATTGAAGGCCAGCTCTAAAGTCTTGCTTATTACAGCCAAAAATATCTTTTGGAACACCATGTATTTTAAGTTGTTTTCTGCAGACTTTTTTCACATGCTTATGCTTAAAATTGAGAGTTGTTCTTCAGAAACTCGGTTTTCAGTTTATACTCTGCCAGTAGGACTAACATAGTCAAATAGAGCTCTTGAGAATAGTACATTTGTCCTTGCAGCATTGGCTAGTGAGATGCAGGATATCAATTCAACAAATCATGTGTGCTTTGTGCAAAACAACAATAAAAAAATCTGTAAGAAGAAATCTTTGTGAATGACGGCCGCTGAACTATGACAAATAGGGCATTAAGAATCCATTCAGAGATCAGATTAGATCAGAATATTTTTGTCAGACTCAGATGATGATTTCTATGAAGTGAAATCTTCACATATTTGGAAGACTTCACAGGCAATACTTATGATGTGTACAAAAATTATTAAATGCTGTCATTGTCAGTGTAAACTAGTGGTGTAGATCAGAAGTGGCATGTGTTTAATTACTTGAGCATGTGCTTTTTTCTGTTGCTTTTATTGGAGAACTCAGTCTCCTTCCTAATAGTCCTGGTGGTGCATGGAGTGATGTGTAAGGGCAATATAATGAAAGATGCTGTATTCCCTTGGGTATTGCTTTCCTAACAAGAGATAAGTTAGGTTGTTAAATTGAGAAATGTTATGAATATTTTTGTTTCAATTTCCTGAACTACTTCTCTTTTATTTCTCTGAAAATTAGAGAACCTATCACTAAAACTTGCAGTTTTCTTCATAACAGGAATTTCTTCCTTCCTCTCACCACCCCAGATACCTTAAAAAAGGTTGGGGTTTCTTTTATGCAGAGAGGATGATGCTGGGAGAGTTTAAGGGGATTGCTTTTGGATGTGTAGAAGGATGGTAAAAAATGGTTCTCCATGTTGTTTGGGATGTGACAGGATTTTAAGTTGCTGGTGAGAGAATTCAGTTTAGAGGTTAGTAGACACTAGAAGAAGACAATCTTTTCCAAGAAAAAGGATGGATAAGGACTGAAATAAATTTCCTACGAAGACTGTGGAATTGTCATCATTAGAAATTTTTTGCTAGGTACATTAGACAAAGCTTTACCTGAAGTGGTTCATATATAGCTGGTCTTTTCTTGAAGAAGGGTAGCTTCCAAAGGTGATTCCTCCTCCAGGAGGTCAGGAATATATCCATAAAATGATAGAAGCATTTTAGCTAAAACAGTTATTTTTCTTGTCTTTATTAATAGTGCAACACAACTGAAGGTTGGGAAGAGGAATGTACTGTATATTGAGTAGAAATATGTGTTGCTTATTTAGTGCACTTTAACTATTACTACATAGATGTGATAGTGGAAAGGACTTTTGAACTTTCAAAAACACGGGTGCTATTGGTGACTCACATAAGAGCTTTCAAATGAACCTACAATCCAGAGTTTAGAGTAATCATGTAGACTATTAATGTGTGAAGGAATCAATCTAAGTATTCACTGATGTCTTAGGACAGGTAATTAATGAAATACGACATAAAAAATTGAGAAAGTTACCAAATTGTTTAGATGGTACTTTCCAGTCCTACTACATACAAGAAAAATCTCATTATAAAGCATGATCTTTTTCTGTGTTCTTAGTAATCAGCTAGTTGTAAATATATTTTCCTGTTAGCAGGAAAAATCACACTCCAATAAACTAGTTTATTCTAGTAAACATACAATTTGCTTATTGCCTACTAGGGCAGTTCATCAGTTCATCTCTTGCAAAGCTATGGTCTTTTTGAAACAAATAGTACTATACTCCTGGGCGTAATATTTTCGGATGTCACCTATGATACGTATCTTGTTGTAGTAGGGAAGAGTTGGCCTCCTTGAAGAATAATAGCAGATGAGAACAGCTTGGTGATGGCCTCAGCTTCTTTGATGGCTGGAGGTAGATTGGACCGAGTAATCAGGAGTGGTGTTTAGGTGTTTAGCTCCTGACAGCCTGATTTCTCAGGCAGTGTATGCCTGTTCCTAGTTTGTAGGAAGCCTTGGAGCTGTAGTATGTACACTCATCAGCTGACTTGACACGTAACATGGAAAGGGTTGTTGCTTGCAGCCATCATCTGCCACTGGAGAAAGTTATACGGTCACCTTATTAGAAATTGTGTGCTCCAGTATCTTAAGTATATTGAACTAAAATCAAAGGTAAGATGTGAAACTTGCAAAACTTCCAAAGGGTTTCCATGTGATACATTGAGGTCTAAATATTTAAATTTCTGAATTACAGTATGTATTATGACCTTCTAGTGAGTTTCAGTAGCATTGTCAAGAGATCTATTAAAAATTAATAGTATGTGAAAACATGTTTGGTTTGGCCTACATAAAATAAATGCTTATGGAATCTGTTCTTACTGTTTGCATTACTGAACATCTGAATTTTAATGAAATAGTACTTAGGATTATTTTAACATGTCTAAGCAGGTTTATCTGTCCAGTGTTAGCTTCGAAATTAGAATGAGTAATGAATACCTCAATTTAATAAAGTAACTTCTAGACAATGACAGGTGATGAAAGCATTGGCAAACAAATGGCAGGACTGATCCTGAATTGACTGGTAGGACTATAGACTGGTCCACAGTGGCAAGTGGAGGGTAGTTTGCTTCTCTCAAGCTACTGAAGTACATCTGGGACAAGTAGTCAGGGTTTTTATGGGAGTAAAATGCCTCTTAAAATGGCATGGGAGCAATCTGACTGTGAGAGAACATTTATGGATCTTGCAGCATAGCTGTAGTTACTATGCTTAATTTGAATGTTCAGATAGGTAATTGGGATAGGTAACAATCACCTGATTGGACCTGATGTTTTGCAGATCTGTGAGATCTCGTTTGTTTGCTTTAGCTAGGTGTTCTCACTCACTACTGTTGATAGTCTCTTCAGCACTTAATAAGCAAACAGCTAACCTGCTTTATTGATTAGAATTAACTTGTAAGTTGTTTAGCAACATGTGGAATCCTGCTCTCCTGCTACTCTCATCTTTGCAGGTGTGGTGGCTTATTAAAAAACGGAGAGATGGGTGGATGAGTGCCTGCCAGACTCCTTGTGTGTGCTTCTATTACTTTGTGTCTGTAATGGAAACTTATATTATAAAAAAAATTAATTAAGGAACTATATATAGGAACTGTAAAGCTTTCATAGTTGAATGTTAAAAATCTGTGAGATAGGAATGGGTCATAACTGCCTGGTATCATATTCCCACTCTGTGCTAACAAACTAATTGTGTTTCTGCCTGAGGAGGGAAAAAGGCTAGCTGGACACTGTATGTTCATATATATTTGTGTTGTCCCCCCCCACTTTACCATGTGTCTATTAAATATACTGCTTTTAGGGCAATCTCTTCACTGTATGAGAACTCTGAATGAGTTTCTTTTGGCCTACCTTGGTTCCTGACACTGGGACTTTGCAACTCATTTTGTCTTTGTCCTGTTCTGTTGAGGGTTTTTGTCCATTTTTTTTCCTTTAAAGTCTGATGTACTGTGGCAAAGAGAAATTAAAGGTAAATAATGTTACCTGTTTTCTGTTTTCAGTATAGCAGTGTGATTGATTGTAGGCATTACTGAAGTATTATGTAGAAACAGGAACATACTGCTGTGTGTGATGCTAGACAAATCAATTAGGTCTTGGTGTTACTATGACTTATTTCAGCTGGGTCCTTCCAAAAAGTTCATAATTTTTTCTAACAAATGTAATTGAAATCGGTACTACAATTGCCACTTGGATATATTGGGGATTTAGCAAATGGAATAGATAGTGCCATAGTTCTACAGCCATCTTTCTTCTGCTTGAGTTGGCTGATAAACATTTTTTGGATCTTTAGTATTAGCTGACAGTGATTTGTATCACAAAGATCAGAAAATAATGTAACATACAGAATTAAAGATCAAACACTCATGATTTGTTTCTGAATTCATAGTTATGCTTGCATTAAGTTTGTGTGTGCTTATGAAGAACATAGTGTTATATTTTTTATTTTCTTTTTTCTACTTGAAAATACTGTGTTCAATTTTTGACAGAAAACACTTCAATTTTCTGTGAATCTAGGGATATTTAGTCATAGACTGAAAAAAAATGAATCTATTTGTAAATATTAGGTATACTTGAAAAAATTTACCTATTAAGTAGATTAACCCCCCCTTATTTATAATATGTCATTATGATCAACCCAAAATTATGTAGTAGTCTTTATTCTAGGTGTTTTTAAAGTATATAACTTACGACTAGATAAAAACTTCCTGTGTTAAAGAAACCTAGGTATCTCAATGCCTTTAAACCAGTAGGCAGTTTCTTCATATATTCTACTTTTTTTGGTAATGCAAGAGTAAATAAGCATCATAGCTCTGACAGGCATGATTTATATCACTTTCTTCAGGATACACTTCAAGTCTGCTTTATTTACTTTGTTGATTATTTTTTCTTACACTAATTTCTGTTAAATTTAGTCCCTGTTTTAGGTGTGTAATTGCTAAAATTAATTGGAAAGTCTGCTTCTTCTGTGTCATTTCATAATGGTGGAATTATGTCTTGCTATTTGCACAGTGGTTTACTTTTGGTGACCTGCCAGAAGCCTCCTGGGATTTAGACACTTACAAAGGAAGAAGGATTTGTAAAATGTCTGCTGTAAACTCACGGAAAGGTATACAGGAAATACCTTTATAGACAACATACAGTATATTTGTAGAAATCTTTATAGATGATACTGTGTTTTTGAGAGTTTGACTGAAAGACTGTAAAGCCTACCTTTGAGCATGAAGGAAAACTAGTTTGGGGCTATTTTATTTGATGGCTGTCTGTAGACCCTGACACCTGGTTGTGGAGTCTTGTCCTGAGCTGATCAGTAATGCATAGTCAGGAAACTGGAGGATGTTAAAGCAAATCTAGTTAAAGATCAATAAGTGTTAAAGCAATTTTGTGGACCAGTTGTAATATTTGTAAACTGAGCATGTTTTAATGTTGCATTTCAGACAGCAGGAGTCCAAATCCAGGGATTCTTCTGAATACTATAATTACTAAAATCTGCACTTCGATAGTTACTTACAGAGGAAAGCAAATGTTTTCCTTGTTACAGTCAACAGCTATGGGAGCAATTCCCATCAAAGCAACAATCACTCCAAATTATTCTTTCGGGTGTGTCAGTCATTCTGCAAAGTAAGTGAAGAGTGGCCTCTTTTGGCACAGATTCTTATTTCAGAAATATAGCCTTGTTATCAAAATTGATTTCCTCCCTCCTTGTGGTACGAGGAATTATGTTACATCATACTTAACAGAAATGCAGCAGAAATTATAACCTTACTTACAAAGACTATTTTTATCTTGCATATTACAAAAATTATTTTCCTTTATGTATTTGATCAATTCTTTATTAACTTGTCAACCTGTTTTCATTGCTCCTAACACATATACTCAGAACCATTTTTTCCAAGAAGGTGCTTGCTCTTAGTTGTTGGGTTTTTTTGTAGGGTTTTGTTTTCTTTGGCTGGGGATTTTTTAATGTGAGGTGTTGGGTTTGTGGTGGGTTTTTTGTTTGCTTGTTTTTGTCAAGCAAAGACAATAACTTTTGGCCTATTGAGAGGAATAATGGCAATTGCTTTATATTTTTAATGGAATTATTTGTAAAGAGATTAGACAAAGTATTATTAGTTAAGGGATAGTCTTCATGGATTATAGTAATTTTCAGAGTTAGTTTAATACAAATATTGGAAATGCGTTTTTCTGTGTGAGCAGATATTTGCCTACATGAAACTGTTTCCTTTTACATTAAGTTCCTGTCTAACAGAGAATGGCAAAATCCAAACAAATGCAATTACGGCTTTCTAATGATTCGTAAGTGTGCAATTTAAATAGGAAGTATAATGTATTTTGTTATTTAAACTCATTCATACCATTTAGAGATAGGATTATGTGCCCTGCCCTTTTCCTTGACAGCTGCCTGGAGATACAATTTAACATTATTTTTGAGAGCTGTGTTGATTGTCCAGACAGTAAGCCATTCTCTGCAAGTTGCACTTATTCTTTCAGTTTTGTTAGCAACAGAGACCAATTGCAGGATAGAACAAACGTAAGGTTTAAAAGATTTGCAGGAGCCAGAGTAAAAAAGGCAGTTGTGGTTATATTGCTAGGAATTTAAAAATTGAAGCCTTTTTTAAATAGGAATTGACAGCATTTCCTTTTTTTTTTTCCCTTATGAGATTAAGAGAAAACATCTTGACAAATTAGGATCTACTTTTTTCCCCTGTCTGTCATAAATGATACCCTTTGGCTGACGGTTGAACTAAATGAACAAAAACGTTAATGTGTTTTTGTAAATAGTACTTATGACTTCTAGCTTAATTGTGGAAAGAAACTTCGCTGGTTTTCAACATGATGGTACCACCTTAACCAGGCACACTGTTTCCCTGTTGACTAAAGAATGAATATAGATACCAGAACTGATTACTTGATGAAGAAATATAATGACTATTAAGAGTTAGAATATCATTTTCTACTTTAGTTCCAGAAGTTATGCTGTGAAGGCATTGGAGCAAACTAGACAATTTTGCTGTGGATCCAACGACATGTTTTTCTCTTGGGTCTACGGCCCTAGTGTTTTCAGGCATTGGTGTTTAACAAGTGGATCCTTATAAGGGAGGAAGTAGTGAAGCTGCTTTTTAAATTGTCTGTAAAATCCTTTTAAAATAACTCCATCTCCTCTCCATGAAAATGCCACGGAGAACCCTCAGATATAATACCTGCCCTCAACACCCACCCTCTTATCCTCCTCCCACAGTATCTCCAATACAAAAGATAACTGTAGGCAACAGCTGCTGATTTAGTAGAGTGCTAATTTCTTTGTCACGTCTACCTTTTGATTTTTATTAGAACAAGCAATCTTTGAGATATTCTTTCGTTCTTTCTACTTTGTCAAAATCAGGTGGAAGGTTTGTCCTGATCTTTTGGAAGTTATGGAAAGAAGCTGGAAAAGGAAAAGTAGATGTATAGGATGATGGTGTGCACTCGGCGGTCCTTAGAATGTCCAAGATGAAAGTAAAAGGGTTGAACTTTGTTTCAGTTCTTCTTCACTTTCCTTGTGTAGTGGAAAGGCCACCAGAGGATTTTGAGGGGTTTTTGTACACATGTGCATACTGTATCAGATGTTTTAAAGTGAAGTGAAAATACATAAATGAAGTTTACTCTAAAGTGTAACTAATGTGCTTTTTATCTTTCCCTTACTTTCTCTCTGTTTAAACCTTTTAATCGGCGGCAGATAAATAGTTGAAACTTTAAAATTTTTTGGAAAAACTTGGAGCCGAGATACCATAGTCCCTCAATTTAGGCCTGTGATCCCAGCCTGAGTGGAAAGAGAATGTGCACAAAATCCTAGAAGTGCAGACCGCACAGAATGAAGTGTAATACAAGTGAAAGAGTGATACTGTCTTGAATACACAATAGTTTACTCATATGAAAACAACATGCCTAATGCAACAGTTTTGGAGTTTCACCATGTCTTTTTTCCCAAAATTATGTGGGTTTTTTTCACTACCAAGATAATTACTGAAATACTTTGAGGCTGTTGGTTAAAATCTCACCAGTAAGCCACATATAATAGTTTATATCTGCCACTTTCTCATAAATATCTATGTATGCTTTTGGATGTTGTTTTTTATATATTCTAAAGTATTACAAAGTGTGTGAGAGAGCTCTGTAATCATCTACCTTTCTTGGTGAAAGCGTTCTGTGGCAGTTGTAAAGGCTGGATCTGCAACCGGAGAGAGTAACTGTTGCAGTTGATTGGCGCAGAATGTTTCTTTGAAATTTATATTGTTACCCATTTTTCTTTTTCTTTTTTTCTTATACAGTGATACAAAGTTGTACAGAGACAGGCAGTGTTTTGTCTTCAGAGTGTGCTTTCATGTGTGTTTGACACATGCCTCTCAACTGCCACATTTTTGCCTTGAGAACTCGCTGAACTTACATACTTAACATGTAGTTAAATTTTGATTAAAATGTTAGCTAAGCCATGTATATTTTTCTTGTTTTTCACTGCTTCTTAGGTTTAATGTTATTGAGCTCTGTAGAGGACAGAGGAATTGGCAAGTTTGTTTTCAGCAAATACGTCATCTTAACTTGGCCTGAACAGGATGCTTGTACGTATTTTTAGTGTAATTGATTTTCTGGTAATTTCACATATGTAAAGTTCTGGCTGTGATGTATTAATGTGATTTTTTCATTTGAAAGAAATGATCACTTAAATCGTGGTACTATTTACTTTACTTTTATATAACAGCAAAAATAAACTGTTATATCTTTCTCATAATAAAATTGATTTATATGAGATTAGCGTACGAGTGGACTTGGATCCACAGAGATATTCAGGTACCTAACTTCCTTATGGAATCAGTAGTATTTCAGAGAGACAAATACGTTTTTGAACCTGGCCACAAGGACTTTTAATGCTTTTTAGGCCTAATGATAACTCTTCTTTAAAGTGATCACTAAGTGAACTGTTCTTTCAAGTGATCACTTTATTCTTTAGAAGTGTAAGTTTCTTTCACAAGAGATATTGATGTAATACTACGTATCACAGAGAATGCCAGCAAGAACAACCATATTTCAAAATTATTATGTAGATATATACAAGCAAATTTTTCTTTGCTTGCTTGCAAAGGTGCTGTACAGTTCTGTTCTTTAAGGGTAACTTGACTTTGCTTTAGGAGCTGTGAGAGACTGTTTCTGTTTTGGTAAATAGCCATGGTTTGCATATTAGATTAAGCTGCCTGCTGACAGTAATTATTCTAATTGAGAATGTAATTAAAAAAAAAAAAAGGCAACAAACCAACAACCCAAACCTGCTTGTCCTAATTTATTTAACCTTTTTCTTTAAAAAGAACATCAGTGTGTGTGAGACCAAGATGGAGGGGTAAATACGTTCAAGTACATAGCAAATTGTATTTGGGTATAGGGAAGGAGGGTGTGTAATGGATTCATTTTGCTATTCTACCTTGTGGATGACACATCCAAAGGTGATCTTTACCTCTGGCAAAGAGGATAGTGATGGACTTTTAGGTTATTGAGTGTGGGCTTGATTTTATTGATTGTAATAGTGTGTTTATTGCATGGTTTCTTTTGGGACAGTTTTTCATAGTGTTTGTGGCTAGAAGGGACCATTAAATTGTTTAATCTGCCATCCTTCACATGCTACAAGTCTTTATATTTCATCCAGTTCTCCTGATAATGAACCTTTTGACTTAGCTGAGCAAACTGTAGTTTGTGCTTCGATAAAGTGCATTTGTCAGAAGTATATCCATCATTTATTTAAAGATGCCAAGGGACTGAGAAGACACTACTTTTTGTGCTAGATTTGCTCTGGTGGTTACTTCACTTCCTTGTTTGTAGGGGGGAAAAAAAGTATTTCTGCATTATGACATTGATCTAAAATTGATCCTGACTTTTCAGGTTGGTAACATGTTTTACAGATGTATCTGTATAATAAAAATGCGTATATGCACATAGAATATATGAGGTCCGTACTCTCCATTAAATATATTTTTGGTTTTGGAAATTCTGCTATGCCCTTTGTCATTTACCTGTGATGTGTGGATATGGTACAGAAATGACAAGCTGATTGGAATGAACATACAAGTTTTTATGGTAGTTTTATCTAGTATGAACACTTTAATACAATTCTGTAAATTAATAATAACATGATTATTTCTTCTTGTTATTAATTATCTTTGCTCTGAAACCTTTTGCAGGACAGAGCTTTCATTAAACAGTGTCAGAACAGGATTGCACAAACATCTGCTATTAGATTTTAATAACTTCTGGTATTTATTTTTTAGCATGAGCTGGTTAGATCTAGAATTCTTCTAACTTCAGTTTTTTTGCAGTGTCCTACAAATGCTGTATTATTAAATTTATTCATTTGTCTCAGGTGTATATGTCTGTAGTACTCACCAGTTCCCACACTGTATGAGGACTGAAAAAGTATTGCATTGGCCAAAATCCCTAATTGCTTTGCAGATTGCTATGAGAGTGTTCTTTTCTGCCAGGTTTTGGGTTATTGGAATCTGCCCCACATAGTATTAATAAACCTTCAAATATGGTGTCATTTTCCGTTCTCCTTCATTATGTTGCTGTTTGTCACACTATTGCATTAAGGTGCAAAATTGCTTTCAGGATGTATGTTTTGGCATACATTGCTGTAGTTTTCTGTGTTGCTCGGCTTGCTTTTGCACCTATTGTATGTCTTCCTCCTACCCCATTCCAGAATTTCAGCCTTTCCTAGGTAATCCTCTTATTTTTAGCATGCTGACCTACTTTTTTTTTGACCAAGTATATATTTAAGAAGCTTGGGACTATCAGCCATATCATTGACTTTATTTTAGAGTTTAATTATGGAGTACAGCTCAGTATTGTATTGAGATCTGTGCAGTATTCTTACCTTTTCCAAGTTTCTTATGGTGATTCACTTAAAATCAGAATTTCTGTACGTAGTCACTACTCGTGGGAGATTTTTGTTCAACTTAAGAACCTTGAATTTGACTGGGAAAAGTGCTCTGAGCTCTCATGTGCAATTGAATTAATAGTAATTTTGTGTTAAGTGAATACAAAGTTCTATTTTTATATATAATAAAAGTGTTATGCAAGGCCACCTAGTTGGGTAAATACTCCTCTGGATGTTTCAGTTTGGCATCCAAATGTTGAACGTTTTTTGCCGTTCTGTGCCTGAATTCTTCCATGTCAAATCCTGAGGTAATGCTTTATGGGGTTTAGGGATGTGTTTTCAGGACAGTGTTCTGTACGACACTTAGCTGATATAATAGTGAGCCCTATGGAACACCACACCAGGAAACTGAGTCGTCTGCCTTCATAGAAATACTTGGGTAGTGCTCAGTATAGCAGGTCTCAAGCTGTATTTCAAATGCTGAGAAGAAATCAAAATATTGAGTTGCTCAGTAAATGGGTGTCAATTCTTCTTTTTAACTGAATCAGGGAGCAGCCTTGTGGGCGGTAGTACGATGTCATTCTATAAATAAAAACTTGACCATAATGCATGCGCACAGGGCAAGGGCAAATCAAGGCTCCCAGGCATCTTGCCCGTCGTTTCTGGCAACGTCTTTGACATTTGCTGACTTTGGAGTGCTGGATTTTGCAGCTTGGTTTGTCTCTAGGCCTAGTGTTGTTCCTAACCGTGTAACTAGGAATAGCCTGCGAAACTTATGACACAAGGGAGATCTAGAACAGAACAGCTTTTAGAAGTTGATTTTTGACAAGGATCATTGTGGGGTTGAAAAGAAAAGGGTCATGCCAGAGGAAAGGTCAGGAGTTTTTGAATTAAGAACAAATGACTGATATGCCAGTGTATTTGTAACTGTGTTTAATCTCTACTGTGGACAATCCATAATTTATCTGCCACTAAGGAAAAGGAACATGAAATTTCCTTCTCAGAATGAGCAATCCAGTGTGGGAGCTATTCATCAAAGTTTGAATGTCAGAAAGGTCATGGGAAGAGATTTGTAAAATTTTCATAATTCCAGAAATAACTCCTTCGGCATCCAAAAAGAAACTTGAGTGTTTAGGAAAGAACCTAGTGTATCTGATACCATCCTGGGGCAGGGTGGGTTGGCTGTCTGTGATGGATGTTCTATTCAGCAGGGCTGTATGTTTTCACATACCTCTCCCTTCCACTCTGTGGGAAGAAAGGGGGAGGTAACACGCATATATTTTGTGTGAGACAAGCAGAATTCATTCCCTTTGCTGCTCGTGTCTGTCTTGTTTTGATTTTGCTACTCTGTATGAAAACCAACAGTATACTTTAGAGACCCTATATTAAACTTGCTGTTAATTAAGCTCTTCAGATAAAATTCTCCCAGCAGGAGATTTTGAGTTGGGAAGATTTAAAATGGAGCTCTCATGCAGAGGCTTCTGCTGTAACATGCTGCATTCTCTGAAGGCTCTACATAACTAAAATGTCAGAGTACCAAGGTATTTATCATCCTGTTTGTTAATATTTTTTCCATTCAGATGTTTTTTACCTTTGTTCGGTTTTCTCATATCCCCTAATTGTCCTTATTTCTAAACACGTTCTATGTCAGAATGGTTTTCCTAGTATCTTTTTTTCGAGTTCTAACTCTTAAACTGTTTACATCTTACAATTGCAGATAAGAGAAGGAAATGGATTTCAGAGACTTTTTTTCCCCTAGATTAAGTATGTCAAGATGCAGAATACTCAGTTGCATATTGTAGATGGCCGTGAACTACCCTTAGAAAATTCTACTTTCAAAGACATTGGTAGGAGGAACCAATATAATTCTCTTTTTGCTGAGTTTTTCCACTCCTGCAAGAGTTTAATCTCTGATCAGTATTAAAGCAGGTAATAACAGAGAATATAAATGTTCTTTCTAAAGGAATAGTAACAGAAGTAACTTCAGTTTCTTTTTGTTAAAAGCAAATAATGTGGCATTTGAGTATACAAAAAAGATCATAAAATCATAGGATGACTTGGGTTAGAAGAGAGCTTAAAGGTCATCTAGTTCCAGTGCCCTTCCATTAGACTAGATTTCTAAAAGCTCCATGCAACTTGGCCAGGAACACTTCTAGGAATGGAGCATCAACAACTTCTCTGGGCAACCTGTTCCAGTGACTCACCACCCTCACAGTGAAGAATTTCTTCCTAATACCTAATGTAAATCTACCCCTTGTTCTATCACTGCATGCCCGTGTAAAAAGTTCTTCTCCAGATTTTTGGGTATGGCATTCGTTGGAGGAAACTGATTTCAATTTGAAGTGTTCGTGGACAAGATTCAGTTTACACAGAAAAAGCTGCTTGCAAAAATTCCCTATATTTTACCCCTTCCTTTTTCTTTTTATGTCTATGTTGTTTAAAGGTACATGAAGTAATGTGTGCAGTGTCAAATAAAGGAACGCTTGCTACATAATTGGTAGGCCAATATAAATTTTTTAGGGAAGTATTTGATTTCAACAGGCAATATTGCCATAAATAAATAAAAAAAATCCGAAACAATGGCCTCCAAAAAAAAAAAATCCAGGTCAGTGTTGTGTACATTTCTTCCTATAAGTTTTTTTAATTGGCATTTTGGATAAGACCTTGTTCATTGCTGATGTAACAAGGTAGGCAGAGAGCAGAGGCAATTCAGGAACACCTTAGGGTCTTCTTGTTGTCACTATTGGAGTAGAATCAGCATGTAACAAGGTTTTAAAATATTCTTTCATCCATTATCTAAGGCTATGGATATAGTTCATGCGAAGATGCGAAGTTTTCAGAGTAAAAAATTTCATTTCAAACACTTTGGGAATAAAGATCACAATGAAAAAAAAAATCTGTTTTTCT
Source organism: Pseudotriccus pelzelni (assembly GCA_035584735.1). Taxonomy (NCBI): domain Eukaryota; kingdom Metazoa; phylum Chordata; class Aves; order Passeriformes; family Tyrannidae; genus Pseudotriccus; species Pseudotriccus pelzelni. The sequence continues at coordinate 54,264,479 of JAWMRA010000113.1, read as the reverse complement.
ATAGGAATTAAAGTGTGCCCTTGGGTTTTTTGTTTGGTTTGATTTGTGTTTTTTTAATAATACCTAGTGTTGCATTGGTGTTTTTAAATGTTACCTGTTTTCTCAGCCATTTCATCTGTCTGCATCCAGTTTCATCTCCTGTGTGATATTTTGTGTCATTTTCCCCTTTCTTTTTCATAATCTAGAGTGCAGCCTGGCAATTTTGTTCTTCCTGTATAGTGCTGATGTCTGATACTTGTAGTAAAAGATGGACACAAATTTAGCAAAGCCTTATGTCGAGAATTGCTTTATAGAGGGGTTTTGAATTTACAGTGATATGTTAATGCTGTGTAAGTATACACAGAGGACAGGTTTAATTGGAGTGATGTTTTGAATTGCCTTGACTCTATTGAAAGTGGCTCCACAAAAGATGAAAACTGCTGTTCTTTGGCTGACAGGAATTAGCAGAGCCAAGGAAGTGCTGTGTGATGGTTTTCTTGATGATTCATAACACATTTATTTTTAGCCAAGGAAAAAAAAATTACTTCACAACCTGGTGGTGTTTTGAAACACTGTGAAAGAAATCGAAAGGCTCATTCTGAAATATATCACTGCTATTACAAAGTAGAAATGGGTTTAAATTCACTAATCAGAATTTATTTTAATACATTTGATCTTTTTAATAATTCGGTTCCAAATGTCACTTTATTCTTTTTTGAAGATGTACTTACTTTTTGTTATGGTAGAACATTTTATTTTTAATGGATTTTTTTAGGCCAAAGGATAATATTACTGTTATGACTTGTGGAGGTGCACTGTCAGTTTTACTTCCTCTTACCTGTATCAATGCCTGTGTGCTACAAACTTGCTTGTTTTAAACCAATTGCTGGTTTGGAATAGTTAGTTCTGATGAGAGGAAACAATTTCAGAAATTTTTCTACTAAGCTGTCTTTATCAGATGTCCTGTGAGAGAAAAGAATTTTCAGCTTTGCTGTGCTCAGGCCAGATGTATCTTTGATTCTTCAGAGTGTCCATGTGGATTATGATTAGTAACATGGTATGAAATTAGGACTGTAAAACCCTCTGTCAGAATGGACTCCCACTGATGTTCAGTCTGACTACCTAGCTAACGTTAGAAGTTGTAAGGTTTTTTATACTGACTTTTCATATATTATTTTGCTCAGTAATTTTTTGTAAAACTCTCTCTTGTACAGGTTTAGATCTACTTTATAGAGTTGCTTTAAAAAACCCAAGCATGACTGTGTGCCACTGCTGGTGCCAAATCTTTGCTTTGATCCTTTTTTTTTTTTTCTGCCTCAGATTTCTCAGATTCTCCTGCACTAGTTAATGCCTGTGTCATCTGTCTTTGTTCTTTAGAGATAAAACTTTGAATTAGATTTTTAATTGCTCCATAGCTAAATATAGTTACCTTGGAAACGTTTTAGAGTTTCTTGGGACAACGAGCGTCGGAATACACGTATGTGTGTATGTGTGCGTACACTTGTATGTGTAAGGATTTATGCATATGTATGTATACATAACTGTGTATGGCATTAGATTATGAAAAATACAAATTTTGGTTGGGACATGAGAAGACAAAAAAGTTTAGCAAACTCCTTGGAACTGGTGAGATTTAGACATGCAGCTATTTCAGAAGAATTTCATTATTGTTTTAATTCTGTGACTCTGCATGAGGGGATGGGTTTTACTGCAAAACATCCTTCATTCCCTGTTTTGCCAAGTTAGCTGGCCTATTATGGTGAGCAGTCGAGATTCTTATCATTCTACACAGTTCCAGTATCTAATCTCAGAAGTCCTGTAATCTTGGCCATCACCTTTCAAAGCTTTACTAGAAGACCAGTCTTACTGTTTCTGCAGCTAAAAAGTTCTTCCAGTTGATGCTCTAAGGCGTCAGGATGATATTTAACATAATGTGTTGTGCAGTGTTTGGTGTATGCTACTACTGTATCAGGTGTGGGATTGCCAGCTTTTCTGATTGTTCTGCATGATGTAATGTTGTGCTGAGAGTGAAATTAGTGTTATTTATAGTGAACATTTCTCCTAAGCTCTTAGTAGTTGTACTTAGTAATACCATGAGTAAAAATAACATTTTTGAAGTGGTTTTGAGGTAGGAAAATGAAATATTGAGGAGAAATGATTACTTAATGGTTTACTCCTTTAAAATAATGGCTGCTATTATAGCTGGATTTTTTCAAATTGGAGTGAGACAGCACCAAGCAAATGTAGTACTAGAAAAAAGACCTTAAATGCTGTTTGTGTTTTGTGTTGGCCGTCTACTAGGGATGAACTTCATGCTCAGTGAGAGAATATCTCAGTGAGAGTGGCTGTAAAAACCCTTACAAAGCTTTGGCAACGATTGAATATGAACATAGATATCAAAAAGAATTGTAGACTACCTAGGTTTGGGAGAGATATCTTTGTTTCAGCTGAGACAGTATGATGTTTGGTTACTGTTACCAGGAGAGAGAGATGATCTTTCTAATGATCTTTAACGCACTCCTGCAGCTGTGGAGATGGTACTTTTCTCTCCCATGCTGCAGTTCCAATGCTTCATGGACTAGCCTCTGATTTCGTCCAGTTTGCTAACGCAGCAGAAAGTGCCCTTCCGCAGCCCTTTTGGTGGGTGAGGGAGCTGCAGCCTCCCTCCTTGGGAGGCTGGCACAGGGGGCACAATGGGACTGCAGAGTCGTGGGGTGTGTGGGCAGAGCAGGACTGATTGACTCCTTCTGTCACGTGGGCTTCTACCTTTGTCTGTAATCTCTGTGCTTTTTCATACTACACAGCAGTCAGTTTCCAAATACACCCTGCATTCAAGCTCTAATTTTGCACATTTCAAAACCTTATTGCTAGTCTCTCCCACCAAAGCTGCTCTGCAAGAGATCAGATCTCCTTGATCTCTGCCTCATGGGCTTGTTTTCAGCACTTGCAGATTTTAGACCTCACCTTTTAAACATATCTCTTCCCACTTGTACATTTTAGTGACTTAAAATTCTTTTTACTGAAGTTAGACTTCTTAGCCTTCGTATTTTGCATAATACCTTATCAATATGCTTATTGTAACTTATAAATCCTCTGAATGAGTTTCTTACAAGCTGCACAAATCCTTTCTTGTGAAGCTTTCAGTACAAAATTTTAACATAATTTTCTGCTTCAACTGCTGGTTGATCTTTTTTTTTAATCACATGCCTCTGTTAATCTAGGGATTAGTATTGGTTTCCTATAAATTAAACAATTTAGATGAGGATAATTCATTTGGCCAAAAGTATTTAAATGTGCAGCTTTAATATTATTACTAAAAGTTTCTTACAGGCAAAATTTTGCTATTTTTATACAAGTTAATCATTATTAAGAAAACCATTATTTAATATAAGGGAACATTTTCCAGGTTTTCAGGAGTTCATCAAGAGGATATTTTTATCTCTTAGCAAAAAAGTGTAAACTGAAATAACTATAATCAAGTCTAGACTTTTTGTAACTCGCTTTAATTGCTAGATGTCAGAGATACTGACTTTTATAGTTGTTCCTTTTGAGGAAATTTACAGGATCCATTGCTTCCTGTAGCTTGGTTTATAATTGTGCGTATCCTGGTTTATATTGTGCATGATTTAGTTTATATTATGCATATGTATTATGAATAAGTTAGCTGAGAAAATACTTTTATCTTTCTGTCCATTTTTTTCTTCTGTATAAAATTAGGTTTAGAAAGCTGTTTCCAGTGAATCTAATTTATATGTATGTTTAAATCAAAGTTGCTTCATAAAAGTCCTTTTTAATAAATTAGGGTCTTTTAGTGTAGGAGTAATCTAGGATAAGTAATCTGCTTTTAGAAAGTGTACTAATTTGAGACAAAATCATTGAAGCAGGCTGTCAAATAGAGGGTCAGCACTTCATGTTGGCGTTTTGACTTATGCATGGAAAATTTAAATAGCCAAAGCAACTATGGTAAAAATGTGATTGTGTTGGCAAAAGCAATGGGTTATGCTCTTCAGACGTTTCTCACTCTATTCTCCTTTAACATGTAAACTTTGTCTTTTAATTTTAGTGGGTCATTCTGCTGTTGTGAGCCCCTGCTGTGATTTAGGTGAGGTAGAGATTTTTGGCAATTGTGAGTAGAGTAAGGGTTTGGGACACTGTGCAGGTCTCTTTACAAAGGGTGTGGGACCTTGAACTAGGCAATGTAAGCTGTAATTCTGGATAGGACAAGAAGCAGGAATTTCTTTGATATGTGAAGGACTCCAGCTAAATGAGTTTGTCACTTCACTGTAGTTGATTTTACACATTTTGGTAAATGTCATTATTTCAACTCCGTTGACAAGTAAATGTAGAGAGAATAATGCTAGGAAATAACACACTCATTTTTAGTTTGTCTTTGTTTACTTTTTACTTCTTCAGTTCTTTCTTGCAAAATGCGTTCTAAAGCCCTTTTTCTTTGTGGTCCTTAAGGCAAATTCAGAGTTTTATATTTTTCAGAATTGGTTTCACAAATGCAGTTATTTATTGACTGCTAGTCATATGGTAACATATAGCTAATTTCATTGTTTTATTACAAAAAACTTCCTACTTAATTTCCAATTAATATGCTGGGTTTCTTATTTTTTCTGGATTATCATTCCTTATAGTAGAGCATGACATACTCTCTGGGTTTCTCTCACATAAGATGGGAACTTTTGCACTCCTTTTCGGGGTTTTTTTAGCTTTTTCTCCATGTTTTTATTTATGCTGATCTGTTTTTTCTTGGAAGCAGAGACAAAGCATCTGTTTGATGCTATCTTTGATTTTTTGTATGGCTTGAATGCACGTTTTTTTTGTTTGGATGAGATTTTACTTGCATGAGTTTGGTGGGGTTTTTTGTTGGTTTTGTTTGTTTGGTTTTTTCTGTTTGTTTTTCAATTTAAAAAAGAGTGACAAAATGGTACTTTACTTTACTAATTCAAATGTTTATTTGAGCAGTTGTCTTCTTAAGCAAGCAATTTTTGACTGCCAGGATGTAAATGTCTTCCCTCAGCATTTCTGTTGAGCTTCTGTTCAATCCTGGCAATTTTCCTGAGGTTTTAATTTGTATAGTTAGTTTTGGGCACCTGTTTCTCTCTCTGCCACCACCCCAGCCAGATAAAATTTTTATGCTTTTTGAGTTAAGAAATGTCAAAGCCTCCTTCAAATCCAGGTTTTTGTGTTCTCCAGTTCTACTGTCTTTGTTCTTCTGAGCTGTCGGGGGGAAAGGGATGGGGAAGTACCTAATTACTGACTGGTTTATCCTTTTATCGAACTTTAGTATTAAAAAAAGTTGATTCACTTTAATATCAGTTTATTTCCTACGACTTGCTTCTCTGTAAAGTCCTTCCTTTTATCCTAAACCAGATTTTAATTAACATTGCTTCTGTGTTAGGTCAGTGCACTGAGGAAATCTTAGTCTTTCAGGGATGCTGCTGTTTGGTGTTTTTTTGTCTCTTTGTGAAGATAGTCGTTCCAAGTGGATATTTTTGTTCTGTTATCCTCTATTGATCTCCCAGACCACTTGTTGCAAATAGTAGCACTGTAACTATAATCTTTTTGAACTGTCGTTTTCTTAACTCTGACCAAAGCTAATTCTGCTTTATCCAAGGAATCTGTATTTTTAGTTGGGAAGACATTATTAATGAGCTTCAGTATCTAACGGGCTTTACTTTTGCTTTACGTTTCTGAATACACATCAGCTTTGATGTGGATTTTCCACTGTACTTTTCTGTAGTATTTTTAATGTGCTGAATTTAACATCTGGAACCATGATTTCTAATTTTTCACACTGTGTCTTCCAGGCTACATATATTCAGGTGCAAATGTCTGTTGTTACTCTCTAACTTCTCCTGAAAGAGTCAGTTCAGGTGCAGTTCCTTCGTGAATGCTACTGCAGTGACTACAGCTCCTATCCCTATTGGATCCTCTGCTGTCCTTGTAGTTGGAGAATCCTCAGTCCTCTGCTGTGTCCGTGTACGCAGCTTTACATGGGTGTAGAAACCAAAACTCCATTAATACTCTCTTGGACTCCAAAATCTTCTAGGGTACTGAGTTCATGCAAAAACCGGTTTAAGTTGAAGTTTACGCTTAAGTACACAATAGGGAGTTTCCATATTTTTCCTTCCAAATGCCTCTGTTAGACATTTTTGCTTTGGTTTGTAGAATTACACATAAATTAGCCTAAAGTGGTTTGGTTGATTTACCTATAAAATAAAAAGCAGCTTCAACTTGCTTAAAATCCTACCTTTAACTGAAATGATACAATTCTGAGTGCACATGAGACATCATTAAAATCCAAATTGCAGTTGACAATGACTTTCCATTTTGCTTTGTTAGACCAAGTAAAAAATGAGAGACAGAGGAATTGTTGCTAAGGTTGAAATAATACACAAAGCTAGTCTGAGTATCACCTGTATAACATATAAAAGTCTTATGATGTGAGGATTTTTATTAAACCTATTTTCGTACACTTTGTCAGGATAGCACTTGCTGGTCATTTTCATTATTGACCCAATTTATTCAGTATCGTGTCACTTAACAAAACAGTAGTGGTTGTGTGCAGATAAGTTGCCAACAATACTTCAAATTAAAAAAGAATCTTGATAACTAAGGATTGTTTGTCTCTTGGATGCTTGCATTTCTTTAGGGATCCTATTTTCCTTTTCTGAAGCTCGAGGCCATACAAGGACATATATTTTTATATGGCATTCATCATTCACTGTACTGCTGGGGTTTGGTGGGTTTCTTTTTTCCCATTTCAGACTTTGCCATTGATTGCACAGTCACAGAGTGAGCTGCAGGGCAGAAAGGGAAATGTACTTTTCTGTCACTCAGAATTTGCTTTTGTTGGAGAAGGAAGCAGTGCTGAAAGGAACAAAAGTGAAGCATTCAGTCAGTGCTGCATTGAAAATGCCTTCCCCCCAAAAATGATTCTTCTCTTTTATTATAGGTTTATAACACTGGAATACAGTTCTTTCCTGCCAGATTGAGGTAATTGAAACTACCGAGTTACAACATCCTTCTGTATAAAGAGCCTCTCAGGTGCAGTCTCTGTAGTTGTTTAAGCAGAGGGAATGGTCCTCCGGGCTGGAGCCTGCGTTGTCAGGTGCTGAGATAGTCTTGTTACTTAACTAGGAAGAAAAAGAGTTGTTTGCATTTTTATTTATATGAACTGATTATCAGGATGCTTCTCTGGACAGTTGCCTTCTGAAAGTTTAATTTCGCCGTGAACACAAGGCACTGTTTTTATGGCTGCTATCCATGTGTCACAGCTGATGTGCGTGGTGGCTAGAAGGACAAACAATGCTCAGGCCTCTTCAGTGCTGGCAGTGGGACTTGATCTGCTTGCTGGAAAGGGCTGTGAATTAAGGAAAGCTATTAGTTTTGAAGGGAGGCATTTTGGTGTTTCCCAGCTCAGATGGTCAGTAATCTCCACTGCTTACTCCATTTGTAGTCCTGCTCCAGTGTTAATCCTTTTCCAATTTAGAGGTGTTTTTTGTCATCTTAAAGATGACACTGAGCATTTGGCATTTGGATTAGGCTCATGTGATTCATTCTGTTTGCTGGAGTTGATTTAATCAACTCATGCAGACATTGGGAACAAATACAGATTTATCTAGTTTCTTAAGTAAAGATTTCTAATAGTAAGTGCCAGAGAGACCAACTTGGAGATGTGCTTTTCTTGCAAATAGAAGGTGCAAAATGCTTGATGTTTGTATTCAGGATTTAAAGAAAGAAAGCAAAAAATAAAGGAAGTTTGACAATGTAGGAATTTTTTTTCCCGCAGAATCATAGGATTACTTTATAATTTACTTAAGCCTAAAAATGATATGGTTATTGAAGTATTAGCAATAATGATATTCTGTAATATGGAGAATGTCTATTAACTCTAACAATTTAACTGTTGTTCTTTCCCAATAAAATTTCAGCTCTACTAAGTAAACTCATCCTACAGAAAATATTTTTGTTTGACACAAGAAGAAATTGCAAACTAAATGAATTCTATGTTGAGTAGCAACAACTTTCATATAACAGCAACACTTTTTTCATTATCTGGGAATCAGAGGACTGCTATAGAACAAAATCAACAATGAAAGAAAGGAGGACAGTGAAACTTTCCTTGTTGTTACAATGGTAGTGGTAGAGTTTGCTGTGTACACATCTCTGCAGATGACCCGACCTATTTTAACTTTAATAATTATGTTTTGAAGAGGCTGAGTGAAATTGGGATTCCTATTTGAAAAAGTTTGGTCTGCAAAATTCTGTAGAGTTCAAGAGTAAAATGCTCAAAGGACTGGGCATTTTTATGTGTGTATTTTATTTTTATTAATTTGGATTGTTTCTTTAATCAGTCAACTCAATTATAATGGGCTGCAAATATTGCTTGATAATGCCTGTTCATATTATCTATGAATGTCTGTTGCTTTTCTTTAAAGTTCAGTGCTACTACATGGTACTTACTGTGCTGGAGTCAGTCGTGTGGTGTGCCTCAAATTAAATAGAGGTATCTGACTTTTCCCTATTCAAAGTTTTTCTCTATTGTAGTGTTTATAGTTTAACTAAAGACGATTTCAGATCTTTGAAAGCTGGTGATCAACTATTTATTAACAATCTACAATAAGAGACAGACAAATCTAAACAATTAAACCCAGCAATTTTAAAAACAACCATCTCACTTCTCACTCTAGCATGTTTTCTGCACTTGATTTTCTCCTCGGGAGGGCATCAGTCTGGTCTGTTTCCTCACTCCCTGGAACATTTGTGTCAGCACAGTGGAAATGACTAGGCTGGCTGAGAGGAAGAAGAGCTTTATTTGGCACCATCCACAAAAGTTACTGTCAGCATGGTGGTGATGGAGGAAATTACTTTGGTGTGTATGGACTATTGTTACTCTGCATAGTAGCAAATAGGTAGTATCTGATTGCTTCAAGGCTCAGATACTGAAATTCAGAAAGCCTGGGGCTTTTTTTGAATCAACTTTTTTGGAACATACATGTTTCTCAATATCATTCACTACAGAAAGGAGAATCCAGGTATCTCAATAATTCTCAAGAAACTTCTTTTCCCCAGGACTTTGAAGTACTTTCCTCAGAGCTACTGTCTAACAAAAGTTGACAGACATGTGCTGACTATATTTGGAAAGAAGTTATTGATAACATATCTGTCAACATCAAGTCCCTATTAAATATTTTTGAAAACCAGTCAGAAGCTGAATGGTATTATTTTATAGAACAAGAATAAAATGTATAAAGGGCAAACACTTTGTTTAGGAGGTACTGAAACACTTCTGGTTTGATATATTTCTTAAACTTTTGTAACCACAGTATTTTTTTAATGAAACAACTAGTAATTAGCATAGTAACATATGGAGTTACTATTTTAAGTTCTCTTCTTTTTTTTCCCACCTATTGTATTGTTGAAGCCAAGCAGTGTATCCTGTTAGTAATTTGTGTTTCAGTATTACCTGGAGGTTCCAGCTGATTTGCTCGCTGCTTAGACAGTGTGTTTGTACAGTAGAGTCCAATACCATCGTCAGTGTTCACTGTCAGCAAAAAATCCCCCAATAAAAATAAATAGCTGGGGAGAACTTTTATAGTCATGTGGAATTTGGCACATAATTCTGTCTTAAATGTGTCCTGGATAGGTGTACACTCCAAAAAAGCAGAGGAATAATAGAGAGGTGAATTACCTTTGCTCAAGGTCATGCAGCAGATTGCTGGGCGATCCAGGAAGGCAACTTTACTGATTCCTAGTTCTCTTGTCCTATCCGCTGAACTGTGTCTGACCTCTGTTGTAATGGACCTTTCTTAGGTTGAGCCACCTCTTTTTGAAAGAAAATATTATTTCATCAACAAAAAATGAAGTCCAGTGCACATGTTCACCATCCTTCAAAAGAGACAAAAGACACAAAGATGGATTTTGTATTTAGCAACAGTTGAAGGATACAGTATTGTTTGTGAAAGACTCTTTCGGTCTCCAGAGATTCTTTCCTAAGTATCGAAAGGCTGAGGAAGTGAAGGCATTGGCAATGGTGTCGAAGCAGCTGCAGAGGGTTGGCTAAGCTACAAGCATGTGAGTGCAGAGTAGGTCAGAAAATAAGGAATGTTGATTTGTTTTTTTGAAAGAATATATAGCTTAAGCTAATTTTAGAATTAATATTATAATGTTATACACAAAATAGGGATGATTGCACTGTAGGGTTGCATTGTAGCACTTAATGCCATATATTTCCAAAATATTTTCAGTATTTTTTTTGTAATCTAGACACTTTCTTATACCAGTTTGACTCTAATAGGCCACCTCTGGCCAGTAATGCTGCCAAGGCCTGAAGTTTACACTTCACTTACTCCTGTTGACTTCCTTGCCATAGAGATTTCTTTTTTTTTTATTTAAGTCTTCTATGAAGGAGAAATATGCCTTAAAATTATGAATTTTTAAATTGTGTTTAGAGGTTTCATTTAGTTCTTCAGTACCATATGAGAAGCACCTTGAGAGGTTTTTGACAAGGACAGTGTGCCAGCTTTTTGAGGAGAACAGTAAGGAAAAACAAGGAAAAACTTAAATCTGTTGCTTTGGGCATCAAGTAGTCAGTGAAGAAATAGCAAAAATAATAAAGGACTTGCTGTTGTTCAACTTTCCTTCTTAAAAAGTCTCCTTTTTTTCACTTTTGATTCATTGGTTATTGAAAGTATACAATTTTTTGCTCTATTGTAGTTTTTAATATAACTGTCATTAACATGCTTTTCTGTGAAATTTTTTCTTTATGCGCTGATGCTCTTGACTGTGTCAATGGTAACTTGGCTTCAAGGAAACTCTTGCTTAAAAGCTAAGAATGAGAGCACAGATCATTCCATGTACAGACCTCCATTGTGTTAAGGCGCTTCTTTTGCTAATATTAGTATCTAGGTAGATATTGCAAGGGAACACCACATTGTGGACTATTTCCTACAGGTGTTATAATTTTTTTTGTCAGTTATATGTATGTTTCCAGAAACAGGAGAGAAGGGGTTAATAGAGTGGGAATTGATTAAATGCTCTCAAAGATTTGATTTATGTTGGCACTAGGTTCCATTCCACTTGGTGCTTATCATGATCCTAAATGCTGGGTTTTTTCCTGGGACCTTATCTTAGTGTAGGACAGGCTTGCAGAACAAGTGTTTACATTTTTTTAGGTTACAGATCAAAATGCAGCTGGAGATGCTATGAATAATTATTATTGCTGTGGAGAAACAGCAGTGATATTTCTCACTGTTGAGAAACTGCGGTGGGCTCATGTTCAAAGAGGGAGATTTGTGGTGTCCTGAGGATGCTCAAAGTGAGTTGATCATACCCTCTGCATAGTGCATGAGCATGAAACAGAAGCCTGGCAGTCGTTCCTGCCTGGCAGATGTGGGCTGTTACATTTTAATGGCTTTTCACTGTTCTAACAGTCAGAAAAATTGCAGAGAGCTCTTAGTATTTCTCAGTGTCTATGTGGACTTGGACACCAGTAACAGGGCTCATATCCACTCATGGCTATGAATTTTAATTCAAGAATAGTTGCATTAAAAATCTTTTGGGTAAATGGATGCAGCTGTACTAGCAACTTGATATTTGCCATGATGCTTGCTATTTTAAGGCTGGTAGCTTTTCTGAATGGAATAGCTGCACTCCCAGCTCTTGCATGTTTACTTCTATTCCCTCCAGCCCTAGTCTTTTCTGCATGTTTTAAACAAGGTTGTTAGTATGTATTTGGGACATAGAATATGAATGTTGTATTACAATCCAGGACAAAAATGTAATGTTTAGCATTTTAATTAACATAACTTTAAAATAGGAGTTTCTCTCTAGATTGAAGTGTGGATTAGGATAATGTCTGGTTTTCATGTTGTGTAGTCTTCAGTCCTTTTTTCATCCTTTCAGCAAAGTTTCATTAGAATCTTCTGTGTCCTAGTAAGCTTTGACTTCATAGACAGAGCAGAAATGTGTCTGACAAAGCTTCAAATCTGAGAAAAGAATGGAAGTGGTCTAGTAGTAAGAACGATTTGGTTTATTGCTTTAACAAGGGCTTTAAAAAATAAGCAAGCATGAATTGAATACTCAGTTCATTGAGAAGTTTAGTTGCCTGACAGTGCTTCTGGACTTCAATTTGTGAACTTATTCACAGTGATATGATAAATTATTTGGTGTGTTTGTCATACCCACTGAACCTTTGAGGGTTTGATCTACTTCAGGCTAAGAAAACACTAGGTAATATGTTATTTTTCAATAGATGTGAAAAATGAAGTTTTGTTTTGACGTGTAAGAGGGCAAAATAATTGCTTTTGGAGGAATAAGTGCACATAATGTTATTTAAGCTTGTAATGTAAAGTTCAGTGGACCTGATATTAGATTTACAGCTGTATTTTGATTTAAGATTGCTTGCATGACTGTCCATTCTTCTTCTATTGGTTTTTTGTTGTTTTATCTCTTCAGAGAAAACAGAGTATTGGAATAAAGAATTCTATACTTCAGTTGTAAAATAGAGTACTGTGCTTTGAGAGGAAAAGGTTTTTTATATATCTGTGAAGAAACAGAATCTTATGCTCCTGGTCTGTCCTGTGTTTGTAAATAGAAATTGCTTACTCTGCTGCAGTGCATGTACACTTTGCTTTGTCACTGATTCATTGTCAGCATTAGCCTAAGGTTAATAACTAGGAGCAAGATGCACCAAGGTCTCTTTTCTGAAAACATGCAGACAGAAAATGCTATAAATCCCCTTTACATTGCACCTTTCTATAGAAAAACTATTCAGACATGAAGCATGAACTTGACAACTCCTGAACTTTGTTGTCATGTAAGGCACACAGGAAGGAGGAGCAACACGTTGGGCATTTACCCTTTCATTTAGGGCAGCTATTTGAAATTACATAATCAGCACTCTTCTTAGTTTCATGTGGTGTGTCTATTTGAATGGAGTATGTTCTGCAAACCTGAAAGGTAAGCTTTTCCATGGAGAATGGACGTAATCAGAGAACAGGTTGGAAGAAGGCTGATGGACGTTACCAAACTCTGCAGCTTCTTCCTGGTTATAGTCTGGCTATGAAGCCAGTCATTAATCCAGGGTAGCAGCTGCTCTTTAAGTTCAGTTGCCAATATCATCGGATAAATGGGGACACTGATGGGGTGTTGTGAAAGCTGCAGCTCCCCTGATACTATAGCACAAGGAGCATGTGCGTTTGGAGCTGGTAGAAGGGCCTGAGCAGCCTCTGTTCTCTGGTGCCCGGAGTCCAGCCAGGTGAGAGCCTGATGAACTTGGGAGAGAGTGGCCAAAGACAGCAGAAAACCTGGTTAAAAATAGAAAACACCAGGTTGAAAGGTGGAGCTCATGATACCAGTACTTGAAGGACTCAGTGAAAGAGGTTGCACATCACTGATTTACATTTAGAGATGGTTCACTACAGAGATATTGGCTGTAACATGATGTTTTCTACAGCCAACTGCTGCTTTTTTTTTTTTTTTGTAGGATAGTGGTCTTATAGTGGTGTTTCATTGGTTGCTGCAATCTTTATTTTATTTTAGCTTTTGTGCAATTGTTTTAGGTATTCAGAAGATTTCCATTTTTATTTAACTTCGTGCCCTGCTGGTTTCCTGTTTGTGTAAAACTGCCAAGAGTTGGTGTGGTATTTGCATCGTTGAGAGTATCTGGAGGAATTGTTTTTATGTCAGCATCTGAAACTGGAAGGTGGACAGCAGAACATGTTTAACAGTGGAAAGATGGAGAATAAATCTTGTGTTGCAATTCCTGGGAGTATATTCTGGGAACAATGAGGTAACTGAGCTTTGCTCTGATTTTCATGGCTGGCTTGCCTTAGAGAGAGAGTTCACATCATTCCACTTGCAAAATTGTCTACTGGATGTCTGTATAAATACTGGCAAAAAAAGTATTCTTTCAGGGGGGCTGGGGATCACATCATAGATAGGTGCTAACAAGTTGCATAATTGAAATGTTAGGGGGAAAAATTGAAATTTACAGTTGCACTGGATGTAATAAGGCCTTTTTCTTTTTTTTTTCACCTTTTTGTGACAGTTTTTAGGAGTTCTGGCAGTCTGACAAAAATAGACAGATGTTAAATTGAAGAGGTAAATTATGCTTTCAGAGAAGGATAACAGTAACACCCTGTGTTTGTTATCCTTCCCTACCTGAAATCCTAGTTCAATTTATATTAAAATTGGGAGTTGTGGTAATTACTGGACAAAATTGCAGTATCAACTTAATTGGGAAAAGGCTTGAAAATGTTAATGAAGTAGTGGAAGGAGAAATTTGCATGTGAAAAGAATTATAACTGAGTGGGAATTCTAAATAAAATATTTTTAAGAAACAATGAAAAAACTAGGCGTTTCTTTGTTCATCTTACATTCAGGTCTTGTTTATGCATTAGCACTTAAAATATTTAGTTGCTGCACAGCAGCTAACAGTAAAGTAACTGTGGTTTTTAGGTGACTGACATTTGTACAAAGAGCGTAATTCTTTTAAATGTGGAATTTTTTTTGCTCTCGAGCTTGCTACAGAATCTTCTATGGTACCCTCAACTTTTAACAATTAACAGATGATTTTAATCCTTAGTTTTTAATTTTTGAAGTAAGATTTCTGAGACAGTTTTTATTGTATTTTTCTACAGTGCATTTTTCTTGATGTAGTTAGTTGAAGAGAAAATATGCTGGAATATGTTTTTCTTATTTAAACAGGTGATGTAAATCACAGAACTGATATGTGGTAGAAATAAATTTTGGTGAATTATACAATTTTCAGGAAGAGAATAATGGAATTAATAATTTCAGTCTGTTTTTTCTCAAGGGGAAAGTGCCTGTGCGTGATGTGTTTATGGAAATACAGAGGAAAGCATGATATATTAAAGCCACTGATTTTCAATTTGAATATGCTTATCTAGGTTTGATTAGTATTTAACATAAAAATGTATAAAGAACATTTTAATGGTTTTCCTAAAAAAGGAAAAATTCAGACAAAAGTATTTCAATATTCAAACAGTGCAGTCTTTTCTGCATATATCCCTATCCCTAAAGACAAATAAATTATAAAATAAATGCTGTGACATTGCTAAACTCTGGTGATTCAGAAACAGTTTTTCAGTGTAGGGTATTTCTTAAACTTCCATGCCTGGACTTGTGTGACTTAGACATAAATCTCATTTCTAATGCAAAACAGTAAAAGGCAATTCCTAGCTGTTTAAATTATATTGCTAACCCAAATATTTGTAGTGGTGATGATTTCTGTGTAGATGAAGCACTGTCTGTTTTATTTTTTCCATGAACTAAATGATTTGCCTCAAGCTGGTCTTGCAAGTTGATATATTTAAACTGACCCATTTTTAGATATGGAGATCTGGCACTGCTTTGGAATCGCGAGTGCCAATTAGTTGTTGGGGGTTTTTTGATCTGAAGTGGCCTGCAATATGCCAGTCTGCCTGTCCAGTGAATGCATGGTCTGGGATAAGAGAATTTGCGTGTTACTGTGAGGAGGCAGTGGGAGAAAGCAAAGGATGCCATTTCAGGCAAAGCCCTGCCAGCGCTTGTGGGGACCCACGGCTGTGAAGTTACTACTAACAGGCCTCTTGGCTCCTTGGGAAGGATGGTCAAGTTGCTAAATTGCTCAGCCCTGCTTCTTTTGGGGAAGAGGAGGTAAAACTCTCTTAGTTTTATCCTCCTTCTTGCTTTATATTCCCAGTGGCTTTATTTATATCAAACGTAGATCACAGTGTTATGTAGTGTGGGCAGAATCATCAGTTCTCCACATTTTTGTAAGTAAAGGAGCCCTAGGAAGTGCTGTATCTGTATCTGTTTTTCCACAAATGTGCAAAGGCTTCTATTATAGTGTGTTTCACTGAGAAGTTAAGATTTGAATGTTTTTTCCCTGTTTTTTGTTCATTTTGTGTTCATTTGTGAGTTTTATACCAAGAACAAGAAGCCGAGTAGCCCCCCTGTAATCCAGGAGGAAACAGTGACCTGCTGAGCCACTTGGATCCTCACAAGTCTACGGGACCAGATGGGATCCATCCTAGGGTGATGAGAGAGCGGGCAAAAGAGCTTGGCAAGCCTCTCTTCATCATTTACCAACAGTCCTGGCTCTCTGGGGAGGTCCCAGAAGACTGGAAGTTGGTGAATGTCATGCCAACCCACAGAAAGGGCTGCAAGGAGGACCTGAGAAACTACAGGCCTGTCAGCCTGACCTCAGTGCCTGGCAGGGTTATGGAGCAGATCATCCTGAGTGCAATCACACAACAACTACAGGATGGACAAGGGATCAGACCCATCCAGCACGGGTTTAGGAAGGGCAGGTCCTGTCTGACCAACCTGATCTCCTTTTATGACCAGGTGACCCACCTGGTGGATGAGGGGAAGGCTGTGGATGTGTCTGTCTGGACTT
>JAWMRA010000113.1:54178764-54234881 GCA_035584735.1 Pseudotriccus pelzelni | reverse complement strand
AGAACTGGACACAGCACTCCAGGGGTGGCCTCACCAGTGCTGAGTACAGGGGAAGGATCACTTCCCTGCTCCTGCTGATGCAGATAAATGAAAAGATGATCATAGTAATTTATCCTTCCAGCCTTAAACTCTTTGAATTTTTCTTCAGGCTAACTGTCTTAATCTATGTGTATCTTCCTCATTTATTCTGTGCAACCAGTTCAGACCAGATCACGGTTTCTTCTTGCTTGCTTTTGCATTTTCAAAAGCCCTGAACTCAGTGTATAAGCTACACCAGCACATCATCTCTGGTAGTCATTTATGTCTTGGCTCTGTAATTTACACTATTGCTTAAGACCACAGTTGAGACTCCCTCACAGTTCCTTACCTTTCATTTGTTTTGAAATGCACAATTTGATTTCATTATAGCCTTACAAAATTAAATCTGTGCCACAGCATAGGCAATTCATAGAACTGACAATAGTCTGAACAAATACATACTATTTGCGGGTATAACATGTTTTGCTTTCTCTCCAAAGGTGGGATACCAACTTGATAGGCTTATAGTCGTAGCTGATATTACACTCTTTAAGCAACATTCTTGAAATAAATGTAGTGAAATTACTTTGTGCATCAGAATGCAATTAGCAGCTGCTGCTTTCCGTCTAAGCCAGGTTCCCAGTATTGTTTGTCCCTGAGATTACTGTCTGGAAACAATAACATTTTATTAACGTTTAATTAATAAATTAATATTAAATAATTCATAAATTATTAATAAATTAATATTAAACATTTTATTAAAGTTCTCTCCCTCCCAAAAATAAATTAGTCTTTCTTCTTGTAGCCCACTGTTGTTAACCGTGTAGCTTAGATTTAAGTTGTTCAGCACAGTGGAAGACATTTCTTAGAGGTCTACATTTTGTAGGGCATTGTTTTGTTTGATGTTTTTTCTGTTGTTCTTTAGATGTTGTAGGTTAGACATAAAGATTTTTTTTTCTTACATTGTCATTTTCTTGTCAGGAAACATTACAATTATTTGAAGTTGCTGACTTTTCTAATAGTATTGTTTGAAGACTGAAATTGCATCCTGTTAAAATTTTCAGCAAACCTGATTGTGAAATACGATTGTGAAGGTTGTGTAGAGACAACGTGGGGAGACCACCTAGGGGCTGTTTGTCTTAGGATCTTAAGAACATTGACCAAAAAATCCAACCCTTGATTGAGCAGGTGATATGTATAAAAACTTTGTGTTTTGTCTAAACAGCACGTCCCATTTCTTTTCAGCATAATAAATTGAGAAATCTAAGTGGAGTTTGTTGTCACAAACTGGGCTGTGCTGTATCACCATTAAATACTTAGAGATAATTTCTTGAAGCAGTTTGGGTCTCTTGGTCCTGCAAGGACGTGGATTATATGTTTGGAACTTTTGTAATAGGGTAATAAAAATGCTGGAGCCCCATCTAGTGCATGAACAGTTAACCCTGCTAGAGAAGTTATAAAACATGTCAGAACAGAGAGGATAGAAGGCAATCCCAGTAGTGGGCAAATTTTAGCCTTTTTGTAAAATAACTTGTATTGCTACAAGTGATGGATTGGATGAGAAAAATGTAGTGGTGGTCAAACACAGGTCATTGGGGGAAGGTGATTCCATAAAAGTTAATTTTATTGTGCCTCAAAGGGACCTCATATATTGAAAGATTTAACTGCGTTAAACCCCAAATATGAGCAGTCAAATGGAAGGATAATTACAGTCTGAAAATTCACAGTGGGACCAGGACATGTTTAGCACATTTAGGTTAGATAAATCAGATTAAATCCAAGCACATTTGACCTTGCTCAGTTCCTTGTTTCCGGGAAAAAGATTCCGGGAAAAACAGAAAGACTGGGACTTTCAGGTTTGATTATGCAATTTAAGGTTGCGAATAAAATTCTGAGTCCATGGAAAGTCAGCAAGACTGTTTTCATTAATTTCATTTGCATCAGCTTTCACCCTTGGATTTTGAGATTAATGTTCCTAAGAGAGCTAGGATTTGCTGTCTCTGTGAACTTCCCTGTGAATGTCTGGGAGGAAATCCTCTTAGAAAACCAGCATTGTAAATATAATGAGCTGGACAGTAGTCTCCCTTCTCCACCAGAGAAGACGGAAGTTGCCTTTGAGATTTTGCCAGAGCCCATTTAAGATAAATGCAGTGCACTTTTAGAAGTTCATGAAAGAGAGGGGAAATACTGGGTTTAGTTAATATGCACTTTATAACATACATGTTTCTTTAGGAAAAAGAGCATTTTTCTTCCCCTTGACTGGTTTCAGTACTTTTCTTTCAATTATTATGTACATACTCAGGAGTAATAGTATTTGCGGGTGATATTTCCAAAAATATGAGCTCAAATACACGTCATAGATCTTTTAGTAACAAGCCCCACATGAAACTGAGGGAGACAACTTACGACACAGTTGTGCAAGTGACTGTGACTTTGAAATGTATTTTCAGTCATATACTGGAAAGTACTTTATTTTACTTTCCCATCGTCTTAGCTGTTCTACCTGTCCAAAAGTAATAATTTAGGCGTTTTTCACTTCTGCGGTTTGATTTGATTGTTATTGCACAAGAACAGTTGAACCTAGAAAACGGTGCCATTTTTAGATGTTCAGCTTTGACTAAAATTCAGCTTGGGCAAAATTGAACTTTAATGACTTAGCCTGATCAGTCCTATAGTTGCTGGAAAACTTACTGCTAAAGTCCTAAAATAAAACAAAATGAGTTAAGAAACAAAACCCCAAACTCCACCACTTGTATCAAATGAGGTAGTTGGAAACTGGTTTTATGCAACAAACAAACTTCAGAGTGTGTAAAAGTAACACTGGGAGTTGGATTTTAAAACTTCTAAACAGCAAGAGCTGAAAAATACTATTGTGAATGTGCCCCATTGTATCGTAGCATTCAAGGGATCTCGGCATATGCCAGGCTCTGATGACAGAGCTGTTGTTGCTTAAGTAAACGTGCAGGTTCTGTATTAGGTTGTAGAATTTCTGCAGCACTTCTAAAGAGACTTTTTGTTACTACTGAAATTCTGGATCCTAGGGATAACTTGTCCAAGTTTTATTATCCTACACCAGTAATCATAGCTGTCTGTAATGTATTATCTATGAACGACTAGGGCATAAGAATTTGGGGATCAAGGTCACTGTCAGCATTTGTGAATTGGGCTTGGATGCTTTCTTTAATTCAAATTGATTGGCTATGTATGCTATTTTTAATGAAATATCTCTTTGCTACATGTTATTTTAGAAGAGTTAGGAGGGCAAAAATTTATTTTGTGTTAATATAAATTTGAGGCTTGCTATAGATTGCCATCAAGAACAGTCAGACATCAGCATACATCATAGCTTGTGAAAAACTTCATGTGTTGTGTTTCCATGTTTAGATATAGCAAATGGCTCCAGTTCAGGAGGATATCGCCCCCCTCCCAGAACAAAAGAAGTGATCATCAATGGACAGACAGTGAAACTAAAATATTGTTTTACTTGCAAGATTTTCCGCCCACCTCGTGCCTCACATTGCAGCCTTTGTGATAACTGCGTAGGTGAGTAAAAAAAAGATATGGCATATGTTCAATTTGGTAGTATTTGGTATTGTTACGATCACTTTTCTTAGGAGAGAGAAAAGAATCAGAGCTAGTGACAGGATTGCTCATGAGGTGACTTGCTGTGTTCATCCTTCTTTTCTGCAACCTCTATTAAATGTTAAGAATTTTAAAGGAGGCAGGAAAGGAGATTTGGCCTAACAGATGTTGCTAATCTAAGAAAGAAAGATACCTTCTGATGCATACATCCTTCCTAACCTTCTCTGTAAGACAGAGAACACACCCAGCTTGAATAGGGCTGCATACAATGTGCAATGACCTTTCCAATGCAGAGAATCACCCTTTACAAGAATCTCAGAATTGTTTCCTTCAACAAACTAAATTGTGGATAAGGAGCTGCTTCCCCAGTTCATTAGAAAGTGATTGTAAGACACAGTTCAAATGGTTAGGGCTTGGACTGTGGCCAAAATACACACTGTGATTTTCACCTTTGAGTATTTTTATGATTAGAAATTTTAAAGTCAGAATCCGTAAGAAATTATGGGCAAACATGGTATTTTCAGAGTAAATACATGTGGTCAGGACCTAAGCATATTTTTTAATGATAAGGTTGGGGTTGTTTCTTTCTGAACATCTTGTCCTTTTTCATGAGTATTTTCTGTGGAGGGCAGACAAGGTGATTAAGATATGCTTGGATGTAAAAGCAAACCAAAAAACCCCTACCAATCAAATCTGAGTGGTTTCCAGTTAATTAGATCACATTTGGAGTTTAGTGCAGTTGATTAGCACGCTGTTGAGCCTGGATCTTAAGCACTCAAGAAAATAATGTGGAAAGATGTCTCCAGCTGAGAAATGTAATTGCAGCATTCAGCAGTGATATTTTTAGATATAAAGCAGTCATTGGAAGAATTGGAGTTTTATGTTTAGATGACATTCATTTAGGGAGTACACTTGCATCACAGTGAAAAGTTTATTAGCCTTTTGGCCCTGCGGAATTGATTGGTATCTGTAGATGGTTCTTTCAGTAAATAAATTTTTCTCATGTGTTACAATTTTGTAAGTGTTGCAAAAGCTATTGGGCAAGTAGGAATGTTTATGAATTGCAGTTGACATATTTTTCAGAAAAGTATTTTAGCAAATGTGTGACCTGAACATTACAGTGTTATGATATTACTCAGCAGACCTGATAATGTGAAAGTACAGTTGTTGACCAATGCAGTAAATAAACTTAAAAGGCTGTTGTTTTCTTTACCAAGAGAGCATAAATAAGAGCAACTACTCCACATACATCCTGAAGCTTATTTTAAAATAATGTTTTGGTTTTTTAATACACTGGTATGAAGGCTTTTTCTATAGGTTATTCTGTACCCTTTTCATACTACGTTTGGAAAACCTATTCTGTGAAACATCACAGTCTTCTGATTATGTCTATAATGAAATAACAGATGTGAGTTATTATGAATGTCTATCAGAAAAGAATCTGAGCAAATGATTCATATAAGTGAGATGTCTTTTTTTGCCTGTAAAATAGATATGATCATTGTCATTTCCTCTTGCACATTTTTTAATTTGGAGTTTGTTTATTTGTTTAAAAATAATTGCATCCATTAATGGAAATGAATTTGCTGTGGTTTTTTTCCTCAGTGGAGGAACGTAATGGGAATTACAAAAAACAGTGACTTTTTCAGAGTACACTGTATAGTAGTTTTGTTTCCTGATTAGGTACAGCTGTTTGTCATATAAGTATTCAGATATATTGAATGCAAAAAGTGAAATCTACAAATACCTGCAACTAATTTTCTACGAAAAATAGGTGTCAAGAAAATTGGATGGCTTACGTACTTGTGGAAATCTAACAGTGTAAGAGCATACACTTAATCAGAATATGTTATGTATTTACCACAACCTTTTAGTTAGGATTGTCTATATGGTGACGCTTTTATTTCATTTTTGTTTGTGAATAAATCTTGTAATAGCAATGAATGTTCTTGTGCCACTGTCATGTGGTAGGTCCTTACTGATATAACTGAACCAATGCACAGGTAGTCCTGCTTCACATGCATGTGGATATTTGAGTAACTCATGCCACTTAAGCATAACATCTGATATTTAAGCACCATATGATGTTTAAGCAGCCCACTATCAAAATGGCCATGTGTTCCTTTTTAACCGTGTAGATTCCAAAGATTTTGCTGCATAGTTACAAACCAGCTACAGAGACTATGTGGTGCAGGAATGGAGTCCGTCTTCAAACCAAAAAAACAGTATGCTACTCTTACTTAAAGTGTCTTATGACACTTGACAAATGAATGCAGTGTGAAAGAGAGGTTCTTTCACCCTGTGCTTTCTATTAATGCTTTTCATTCTCTAAGGGTCCTATTGCAGCATTTTAAATACGTAAGTACATCCAAAAACTTATTCTGTGTATTTTTTCCTCTTTTGAATTAATCCTAACTTTCTAGTTGTTTAGTAAGCATGTGTTACTTGATCTTGCTTGATCTTTATGTCATCACTGATTTTTTATAAATATCTATGTGGTATTTGTAGATAAAAATAGCAAGAAATAGCTTTAAAATAATAATAATAAAGAGGTAATTAGTGTTCTACCCATGGTAATACTTCGAACTCCTTTAGCTCTACAACATTTTCCTAGTAGTATCCAGAAGACTACGTATTTTCATACAAATCTAGTTTGTTGCATTTATGTAATGCCTTCAAAAATTTGGTTGAATAAGTGTTCCCTGAAGCAAATATCTTGGGTGTGTTCCTGATTCGCTTTTTTCACTGCCTTTGTGAATGTCGGTTGGAAGTTAGCCCCTCAAGGGTTTTGTAAAAGTACCACTATGTTGTTTAAGAATTATAAATGAATTAAAAATAATGTACATCTAAACACAAGAAATAAAGACTTTAAAGGTAAATAATGTCAGCAGACATGAAGTCTGAGCCCAGACTACTTATTGCTGGGTTTTGACAAGAGGTTACTGTGTAATGCTAGTAAAGCCAGTGGCTGGGCTTGCTTCTGAAATTAACAAATGTCTCCTTTTTTTATTTTTGGTAATTTCAGTGTCAACTGTTGTCATGGGTTTGCACTGATGAACATGAGAATGACATAGTAACTTAGACCAAACTTTTGGTTCAGGCAGTAGCCCCTTTCCCACCTTGGCCAGAGTGGATCCCTTGGGAAGGAGAAGAGGGCGAGCACGTGGGAATGCTTCCTGTGAATATTCTCACACTCTCAGAAATATTCAGCGTAGGCCTTCTTGAACCCTGAGTTGTTATTCTTTTTTTCAGTAGCTCTTGATAGATCCTAGTGGCCTCCATACCTAATATAAGTCTCTTGAGACTGTTGAAACGAGAGTCAGGCCTAAAATAGTTAACTAAGATAGGCCCCCCCTAACATCTACTCTGCTGTGCTACTAAGACTCATTCTGTTCTGTCTACTGGACCAAAACGTAGAGGAATGCCAGAAGCAGTATACAATACCTAGAGGTGATAAATTAGGATAAGGTAAGCTAAGGTAGACATTTGAATAGGAGAAATAGGCCTGGAGCCAAGGCTTTCTCCAAGCTTCAGTGAGCGGGGCGAGAACAATGGAAAAGATAGGTCAGACCGAGGAAGATGAGAAAAAGATCCCAGATTCAGGGCCGAAGGCCGTATGTACCCCCGAAATTAAGGGCTGGGAAAAACACCACCCTAAGCTCCGCCTATACTCTGCCTATCATTAATGTGTATAGACAGATGTTCCAATCATATGAATATGTGTAAGAATCATATATGAAAATTGTATAAGCACCCTGATTTTGTGTGACACCTTTGAGCAAGCTTTGTGTGATGCGAATCACGCTTGCGCCCAACGTTGCAGTAAATGCCTTGGCTGCTCAAAAGATCCAAAGTCTCTGAGCGGTTCTTTGTACCGGATTTTCCGGCATCACGGTAAACCAGCATGCCGGTAGTGCCGAAGGCCCACACACCGTACTGGTGTTTTCTCTTGATGTTTCTGTTTCCTGCAGGAGACAGGATTCCTCTAACTCGTAAGTCAAATTGCTTTTGTACAGATCCTAAACGTGAGACTGAGTGTCAATGTTTTGACAGAAATTTTAACAGAAAATATGGTGTATTAGAAGCCCGTAGACATCTCCTTTCTGGTTGAATCATTGCTTCTGTAAAGCACTTCTGCCACGCAATTGTAGGCATTGTCTTTTGGGTTCAGTCTTAACTGGACTCCATTAATTTATTGTTTTGAAAATTCAATGTGTTATATACCTAGCAGTCTGCCAAACAGCAACGTTTGTATAAAATAATTGGTTTTAAAAGTTATTTCCCAGATTAGGCACCAGTGTTGTAAACTTGTTTTTAAAATGGGGAAATAATTACTAAAACACACAAAACATATCACACACAATTTAAGAAAA
Organism: Pseudotriccus pelzelni; assembly: GCA_035584735.1. NCBI lineage: Eukaryota > Metazoa > Chordata > Aves > Passeriformes > Tyrannidae > Pseudotriccus > Pseudotriccus pelzelni. Next base: position 54,226,908 of record JAWMRA010000113.1, on the reverse strand, counting down.
AGACTAAGAATTGCTAGTTTCTTCTGAGGAGAACCTTTTCCCTGTAGTTACTCTGGATACCACCATCTTCCTGCCTGAAAAACATGAATTACTTCAAAAGCAGTCTGAGAGGTGGCATTGTAACAGTTTGACTTTTATAACAGAAATGTGTCTAGAAGTAATTTTCCCAGGACTTTTTGGTTCTTTATAATCAATGTGTGTTTACTTGATGTTGGGACTTTGGTTTGCTTGGTTTTAACTCCATTCTGTAGCACTCTTCCTTCATTAATTTATTATTTCCCTTTTTACCTGCAATTCCTTTTCATGACGGTTCCTTATTTCTTTCCTTACATTTCCTGTGATGAATAGGCTACACTTTTCATTTCGTTTTGAACCTGCCAAACCTTAGCTCTGGGTGTCATGAGGTGACTCTTTAGCTGAACAGTTAAAAGTACAAAGTTGACTGCTATGCCCTTTTTTTTTAATTCTTTCTTCTTCCTTTTCTTTTCATGTGTATTTTTCACAGTTTTTACATGTGGGAAATGGCTTTGGCTCTTTTTGTTTGTTCTGCCTTTTTGGGCCACCCAAGAAGCTGTCAAATGGAGTACACACCAGTATTTACAGAAGTGATATATTATTTGTGATTGTGCCATCTATGTAATTAGATGTACTTTAGAAATTCAGGAAGAATGGCATGTGTGTCGAAGAGTTTTTAAGTCTTAAGCCAAATCACTACAAAATATGTCAAAAAGTCTCTTGAAAAAAGAAAATAGTATTATAAGTTACTTCAGAGAGAGGTTGTGACTTATGCATTGGTCTGCATATGAAAAAATGCAGAGATGATCATAATATCTAACTGTATAAATGGTGTTATAAAGTTCAGATGTCGAAGTAGAAAAAAATTAGGAACTTAAGAAAATAAATGAATATTTACATTTGGTGCAATAACAATTTGCAAGATGGTTAAACTCAAATTGAGCTAAAAGGCTGTAACAGAGTTGGGTAAAAAAATTTGCTTTCCTGTAAAAAAGAGGAACAAATCCATAAACTTCGTGGATGCTATTATTTGGTAAGGTTACTGTGCTTCCTTTAGGGACAAGTTTGGGATTTTAAAATCTCTTCCTCCACAACTGGGTGTGTGTCTGGCACTCATCCGGTTCCCACAACGCGAAGGTGTTGTATTGACATGGACTGGTACCTAAGGAGAGATTATGGAGCAGTGAGGTCCATCACTGTGCCCTCTTTGTACCTGTCAAGGAGTAGGCATTCTAAACTGCCACTGCTGCCTTTGAAAATGTCACCATTACTGTGCATACAGTCAAGGGATTTTTTTAATTAGTCAACAGTTATTATTGGAGGGTGCAGTGATCTATGTGACAATACGGTTTAATTGCCGAGAGCTATCCTAGGGCAATGGCTGGATGTTTTCCTAATAAATCAATTGCTATTTTTATTTTAAAAATTAGGCATGTTTGTTTTCTTTTTGTGAATGCATTAGTCTGCCACGATTGAAGTTGATTAGCACGCAAAAAGTTGACATTGCAACTTAACTTTCTTAAACCACCCCCCCTACCCAAATAGCTTAGCTATCTGGGACAGTTTAAACAATCACTAGAGAGAAATAATTGTTAAGTGGCTCTTGTGTTTGTGTTTCTTTTTAACTTTTAGTTGTAGATATCCATGCACATTATTAGTTTATTTCATTAACGGAGACCATTTTTCGAAGTGTTACGTTGCTGTTTCCGTTGTCATCACCTTGTAGGGACTAGTGTCCAAAATGTAATTTGGAGTAAACTTCTGGTGAGTATTTCCCAAATGTGAACTTAAGGCTGGAAGGCTCTCTCTGTTCTTCTTGGGTTTTGTGGGGTGTTTTGATTGGAATCTGACTATAAAAGTACTGAATCTTGGTGATTTAAAGGATCCATTGTGCATTGTCCATAACAGATGTTCTAAAATAACATCAGCATGAATATAAATGTAACTTGCAATTGGTCTTTTGTTTTTTTCATATAAATTTCTACTGAGATTTCATTCCACAAAAGTAACAAGAGAGGTATTGACAGGGGACTGTCAGACAGGTGAATGGTGTGTAAGTTAAATTGATCCAAGTATTTGATTGCTGTTGCCAATTGATAGCAAATATCATCAGTGTGGTTTTTAAATATGATTAAATAAATAATTTTCTTGGGAGTGACAGTTTCAGTCAGTGGAACTGAGCATCTGGACTAAGGATAGTTTTTATGAATATGCTATGAATACTGGATACAAGTTTTTTTATTATGTTAAATTATCAGACATTTTGAAGGTCTGACTGTGAAGGTCTTAATGCAATCGTTTTATTTGCTTTTCGCATGTGTCACTCAGCAGTTGGGATTCAACTGCTGTGTCTTAGAAGAAAATAAATAACTCTTTGTAATAAAAAACTATTTTTTATATGGGCTTCTAAAAACCACATTTGTTTTCCTAAACATTTCAAGAGCAATCACATTCTGAAGACACTGTTTTTCATACAAAATGTCAAGTCAAGAGGCCTGAATAGATGTGGTCACATCATGACATCACAGTCCTTCAACAAGCTATAATTGTCATCATTATAAATACCTGCAGATGTGCCAGTATCTCTACATAATTGCTCAGTGTGAATACATGACAATGGACATTGTAGTCCTGTGTTGTACTGCTGCTACTATCACAAGTAATTTTGAGTAATCCTGGCCCAGGATTGAGCTGAATCCTTGAGCTGTAATGTGTTTTTTTTGACTGATGCAAGATTTGAATAGTGGGCTGTTGACTCATTCTTGTCCTGGGATGCATGTTGCATGTGTTAAATAAGGATGGTAATGTTCAGTGAATGCCTTGGGTTTGTTCCTTTGCCCCACAGGACTTTACCTGAATGGCAAGGAAGAATTATCAAGTGAATTTTAACTTGTGCTCACTGGAATCTCTGAGTAACGTGACCTAGATATTTTTGCACCTGTTGACTTCTTGTCTTTGAGACCTGCCTTCACATTAAGCTTTATAAAATGTATGCTGGTGTGTAGTGATCCTGTTGAGCAAAAGAAAAAGGAAGCAGTTCATAAATACTGCAGTCTGAAGGGCCAAGCTTGCCAACGAATGTCCCTTGTAAAAATGTTTATGTGTTCCTTTTAAATTATAAAGCTTTTATTAAATGTTTTGAAAGAGGAAGGAAAGCATTGGGGTCATTTTTACATGGTTTCTTGGAGTGTAGTGATTGAAAAATGGAAGCAGGACATGTAAGGATTTCAGAGTCTGTGCTTTAAGGATTTTAAGAGGCTGTGCTGTGGAAAGTAGAGATTGGGCTCCTTGGTTCTGAGCAGCAAGGAACATGCTTTGGTGTGGCTTCTGAAGGAAACACTCCATCTGTAGGGCCATTGCTTATTAAAGTGGCAAATGTTCTCTCTTTGAAAATCTGAGATATCCAGGAGTTAATGTTTCTCAAGCAGGTTTTCAAATGTAAATGTTTCAGGAAAGGTAAAAAATGAGAAGTGTCTAAAGTATGAGGTAAGGTGTTCTTCTGTGATCCAGTTAGCATAGATTATTAGATGAGTGTTAATGAAACCATTTAGGTGAGTGTTAATGAGACCACTGAGTCATGCTGTTAGCCTGTGGTTTCCAGAGGGATCTGAACGTCATCCTACTTGTGTGATTCTCTCCTTTGTGCCTGTTCACACAGCCCTTGCTAATACACAGCCATTGGTAAGTCAGTTTTTCCCACTGAGCAATGAGCAAAATAATTCCCTTATTTCTTTCCTGCCAGTTCAAGGAGCTGACCTGACTCATCATCAGCTTTCACAATGAAAAAAGGAGGTGGGATAAAGTGGCAGGAAAGGCAGCGTGTCACCATCTCTTTCACTGCCACTAAGCTTTTAGATTGTCTCAGTTATCCTGTGAAGCCTCATCTTTTGGATTTGGTTATGGCGGTGCTGGCTATCCTCACAAGTTATTATCTAAATTCAAAGTTGCTGATCACTTGGGAAAGACTAGTGAAATAAAGTCATTGTTACAGGTTTACATGACAGTTTTTGGCATTTCTTACGTCTTTGGTTTTCTGTGGTTTTTACAGCAGTGTTTCTAGTCTCCATTTAATCATCTCCTTTTTCGGTTGATGCTTCACCTGATAAACTGTTCACATTTTCTCAGTCTGTGTTGTATGCTTCAGCTTTTGTTCTAAAAAATTAATCTTCAAGATTTCTCCTGCAGTTGTGATAAGTATTAATATGTAGTAAGGTTGGTGTTACAGCTGTGCTGAATTAACATTTCGCTGCTTCTTGAAAGTGTCATTTCATCCCTTCTCTGGCACGGTGTTCTCACTTCTTCCCTTGGCACAGCTTTGGTGTTTGTCTAATACTGTGCTGAGCTGGTCTGAGGAGATAGGCAATAGAAAGCCATGGATTTAAGTTCACCTGGCTCTGTCAACCAGCTCCCCACAGGGTAAAATGAACACCGAGCTTGGCCTAAGAATGGGGAGCCCTTGCTACCTTGGTTAGGTAGATATACCTGTAACAGCATACCACGTTGTGAAGGCAAACATACTTCTGCTTTTGCTTAAAATTGAGGGTAGGAGGATGATCTGTCACAACTTTTTTGTTGATGAGATTTTTCCATAGATAAACTTTTCAGCCCTTTCAGCTTTCTTCCTCCCTCACTAAGAGTTCTAATACGCTTTTATTGGCAAGTATTTGTATTACCAATGTTTTCATTCTCTTCATTTGCCTCAAATATTTTTACATTAACCTTTTCACAAATGTGTGATCAAATACAGCAGTATGTTAACTATACCCTATACATTTAAACCAGAACTGTAGTCATCACCTGTAAATAGTCTGTTATTCTTCAGATTAAGTTTTATTTCTATTTTCTCTGCATGTAAAGTTTGCAAGGGCTGGAATTCCATTTTTCCTCAGCATCAGTAGTTTTTCATTTCTCTATGAAGTTAAATTGTAATTTTGCTGCCAACCTCATCCAAGCCAAGTAGAAATATTAGACAGAGCTTCCTTTACCAAATCATTGGTTGTTCAGTTTATAGGCATCTGGAGTATCAGGGGTGAACCTTAAGACACTGTGTTATTTCTTCACTAATACTTATTAAGTTGTGTCTTTTTCTAAGGAAAAAAAGCAGCTCCAGATTTAATAGTTTTTATATTTCTTAACAGTGTGAGAAGTTTCTGCTTAGCATTTGTCTGTTTATTTGGACATGATTGGCAGTTTCCTCCCGCACTAATAACTAAGCAGAGCAGCTCACGAGCTGTTGCCATTAAATTGCATTTACGTATTTGTGCTCTGCTGAGTAGAATGTCTTGCTTTTTAATATACTGTTTTGTGGCACATGTCACATGGCTTTCTATTTTATGACTGAGAAAAATGAGGCCCAGTTTATTTATCATAACATTCATGCAAACTGTTTAATACATATCTTTTTTTCATTAGAGTAAATTCCAATTTAGCACTGTGGCAGTTTCTCATATCCAGCTTTTTCTGTCCATTTCTCCTTTATAGACAAATTAGGTAGTTACTTAGCTTCACAATGATTGGAAAAGTATTTGTTAAAAAAGCAGAGCCTTTCAGTACACCAGGAAACTTTGAAGATGGAAATTGCAGAGGAGTGACAAGTAGATTAAAAATTCCAAGTCAGTCTTCAGTAAGGAATGTATACATATATGTGTGTGTGTGTATGGATGTGTGTTTACACACAGAGGAATTGGATGTATGTGTGCGTTTTTATTTTTGTCTGCATTTATCTGAGTATCAAATAATGTCTACATTTTTCTAAGTATTGTTTCATGGCTAGAAACAGCTTTAAGTCAGGATAATTTGTTGTTTCCTATTATGTCAGCATAGAAGAGAATGAATCTGTGTGTACAGAATTTGTCTTCCAAGACATGTAATGTATTTTTTCAGCGGTAGAGTACAAAAGTACCCTGGGATTATTCTCTTTAAAAAGGCTCTATAACTGTATGTTTCTTTGTGGTGTTGTTCGCTCAGTTTGTATGTATGAATAAATTGAAATGAAGTACTTATCAGAATGTAAGGACTCATTCAGAAGCACAAGTTTTAAGGCAAGAACTGTTCAAATGCAATGTCAATTTGTTTTGGGAATACATCTGTATTGCACTGAATAAAGGTACTATCAGCTGTCCAGAGTGTTTAGTTCTTGGTTTTCTTAGCAGTACTCATTCAAAGTATTCTGAAGCCTTATCCTAAGAAAGGTCAGTAACTTCACCTTAAATAGCCCTGTTGGAATTTGAAACAGATTTGTGGCAGAAACATGTGTTCCCAACAGCTGTCACGCAAAACCATTTAGAAAACCCCTGAAAGTCTGGTGAACTCAGAAATCCATTGTGCATGTTGTTTTGAGTTGAAGAGAATGAATAATAATGAAGATAATACTAAATACATCCTTCCAGGAAAACCTCTAGTGTAGGTCTTTAACATAAAGCCATAGCTCAAATAAACTGGTGCACTTGGTCAGTGTGCCTTTTTAACACAGGGCTAAAGGACTTCAAATTTATAGCTCGCCTTTCCTGTGGAATTACAAATAGTTTGATATCGTACGTCAGTGGAGGCATAAAAGTCACAGAAAACAAAGCAGGATTTGGACAAGGATCAGAGAGTGAGAGAAAGAGTCAGCATGAGAGCATCTGTCTTATGGTCTTGGATTTGATTTTAAAAAATTAAAATTCAGTCAGTGTAATCTCTCCAAAGTAAAGTTAGGCAATGCAAGTTTGTTTCCTGGCAATAGCTCTGTTTCCACTGTCCGGCATATGGGACACAGAGGGTGGGTCCAGGCTGCCTGGGGAGAAGCAGAGCAAATTATTCCCCCTGCTGCCTTCCCACATTTCCTCCGTGTTGGGGACACTCGTTCCTGATCCACCCTGGCCTTTTCCTATCTCATGAACAAGTTATTCCTAGGGGAAATAAAGAGAAAGGCCTTGGCTTAGTAAAAACAAGATGGGAGCCTATTGTGCAAAGGGTAACAGAGCGTTCAGATTAGATGTACCAATTTTTATACTATGTGTTTAAATTTTATCATTTGAAGAATGGTTTATGTGAATGATTTTGCTATTTTTAATGGGTCTGTATGGCAGTGTCAACTCCAAGTGGAAAAATAGGTGGTCTGGAATGAAGAATATCTTGAGTGAAGCAGTAAAAGGAAGTGGGAAGGTGTAGATATTTCATACTCCTTAATGGATGGGTTATATGATAGTATACGTAAGTCAGAGGTCTGATCATGACAGATGTAAGTAAAACAACCTCAGAAAAGTCCAATTTTGAGTAGAAGATGCACTGAAAGACACAAAACTCCCCCACCCTTATTTTGAAAAAGGCATATACTATTGAGTTGCTAATGCTCCATATGACAGTGGATAAATACATACATTTTGATCTGCACAATTTATCACAATAATACTGGTAGTTTAAAAGGAACTCACCTCAGCCATGCTTTGATTTCTTTAAAAACTGTACAGTTTCATTAAAATACTCTTCTTTTTTTCTTTTCTATTTCAGTTCCTTTCTAACTAAGAACTTTTCTGCGGCTACTTTGCAAATGCCAGTTAAATCATGAGTTTTAATGTAGTATTCAGAGAGCTTTTTTTTGAATAAACAGCATTTTATTAATTGTTTTCCATTTTTTTTTCTTCTGCCTCTCATTTCAGAACGGTTTGATCACCACTGTCCCTGGGTAGGCAACTGTGTGGGGAAAAGAAACTACAGATTTTTTTATATGTTTATTTTATCTCTGTCCTTTCTGACAGTCTTTATATTTGCATTCGTTATCACCCACGTCATCCTTCGTAAGTATGCTGATGAAATCAGATTACGTATGTAGCCATTTGCTTGAGTTTTTTAAGTTAATATTTTGATCATTCAGGGCTTATTTCTTTATTATTTGTTTATTTGCCTTTTCTCTGAAGCTTCACAATCCCCAGTGAGTCCCATTCTGCTCTATAGTAGACCCCATTCATAGTAGTCATTGACCTAGCAGTGGCTTTAACTTAATACAGTGTTAATTTTGTTAATTTTTTTTGTCCTTTTATGGATGATTTATTGGAAAAGCGTCACACATATTGTATGTCTAAGTATACAGGTAGTATCATTTACCCGAAGAACTGTTGTGTGCTTTTTTTTTAAACTGTAAGCATGGGTCACTTGCCATCCACACAAAAGGTAAATTACTAGGAAATAGGTTGGAGCGATACTTTTGGTTGTTTGCCATTTATTTACATCGTTTTCTACCCTATTTTTAACACACGTTATTTTCATTTGCATAGACATTCTGAGAATAACGAATTCATAATGGAGTGAATCAGATAAATATTCATGAGTTTGAAATTGATTTTTATTTGTGTTCTCGGTTGTGTTTGAGGTATGTGTTGGGGTATTGCCTTTTTTTTTTTCCACACCCCTAACAAATTTTGCAGGCTGCTGGATGATGATGATGATCTCATCAATGATGATAGACTATATGACTTGTCTTTAAAGATCTTTTGTATGTTGGGGTTTTTTAACCCACTATCATAGGAAACTTAGGAGTGTTTAATTTTTTTCACTAATTATGTAGGATATTACCTTGAAAAGTATGTCTTTAACTGTTTTGGAAATGTGATCTTTTTATTTCTTTGTATTCTGAATTACAACAGAAACCTGGTAGAAATAATAATTTTGGTATTTAACACATTTATAAAGCTAACTTGACAATGGTAACATTAGAGAATGTTTTCCTGAAAAAAATATGTCAGATTGTGCTCCTCTAAATTGCTTATAATGTGCTGGGGAAAAGCTGAATTTTAAAAAGCAGAACTTGTGCTCTTATTTGTTCTTCACAAAAAGAATAAGAGCACTGAGCAGCTCTCCTACAGCTCAAAAATCTACCTCATAGGCTAGAACTGGGATGCCTAATTGTGAGGGAGTCTGAATCAACAAGTTCTCACTAAGAGATACAGCATTTCTAATACCAGTTTTTAAAAGGGGAAAAGTAATTGTTGGGAAAAGAACACCTGCCGTTAATACTTAAATCCTCGATATTTATCTGGGTATACACACAGATATACATATATACACACATTTTATACACATATATACATACACTTTACATTAAGAAGAAGGAAGCATGTTTTTTTCTGCCATCTTATTTTGCTAGAGTTCAGTAATTGACAATGTAAAGCTACTTTTGACACTAGCCTACCTTCATTTCACAAGGACTGCAGTGCTTTTCTCTTTAGTCTTCAGTGTATGAATCACCAATATTATGTGAATATTTCACGTACTGTAAGTCAAGTAGGTTTGTTTAGTGGATTTTAACTTTACAGTGTCTGTTTCTAACTCTAAGTATGATTTAGACAGAGACCAGAGTAATTAATTGTGCCTCTGTGGGGTCGAGAAGCATTTCAGCATTGTGTAGGTGTTACAGATAATGTATAGTAAATGTTAAATGCTAAACTGTCTACCAGCTGCAAAATACTCTTGCTATGGAGGTTTATCTGCCTTGGATGAGACAGGGAAAACAATCCTTAAGTTCTAAAGTCTGGTCAGTCCTCAAAGGCAATGGGAGCAGGTATGAAACGTGATTAGTTCTTTCATGTTGGTTTGCTACACTGGGGCTTCAAGCCCAGCTTTCAAATTTCTCTTCTGTAATCTTGACAGAGTCAAAAAAAGTTCTTTACAAATAAAGTTTTCTTATTCCATTGATCACTCTACTCTCTCTGTGCTTACCATGCTTCTAAAAGTCCTCATATCTACCTCCCTAATAGTTACCACTCAAATCTTTGTATTCTGTTTTGCAGCCCTGTAGTTCTTCAGCTTATGGTAACCATTTGGCAGGGTTCTCAATCTGAATCTTTGCACTTGGCATAGACTGCTTTTTGTTAGTGTGTCTGAAGAAAGTCTCACTTTTTAGACCTGGAACTATGACCTTTCTACAGTGTTTCAAAGTCATACATGTGTATTTTCATAAGACCTGATAAAATTATTTTGTTTTAATGCCCCTTGATTTGGACAGATTTTGAAGTTTATATATTTTTGTAATACATCTTGCAAGCTGGCATTTTATAATTTTTGGGAGGCCTAAGTGGTGATATGAGATACACCTGAACCTTTGAGGCATACGCTGGAAATTTGCTCTTGCTAGGATTAAGAGTATGTGTACATAATATTTTTGAAGATCATAAAACTCACTTTAAATCAGATATCAAAGGTGTTGTCTTGCAAGACTTTCTTCCATCTTACCAAGCTGAACGCATTTTCAGTAGTAGTACTGCCCGTCATCAGAGTTACTCATCTCTGTTTGGGGCATCAGTATTTCAGCTGTTTGTTGCAGTGAAGAACCCTCCCCTTCTGATGTTTTCGGTCACACTGCTTAGATGAGTGTGACCAGCAGTAGGGTGTAGAGATCACACCTACCTGCTGCCATTGCCATTAAGGAACCTAAAAAATAGTAAGAAGGTAGGGGAAGTTCCATTAGTCTCGTACCTTGAGACTAAGAACCAGTTATGAGAATCTGAATAGGCTCAGAAATACGAGGTAAGTAACTTTCCTTTTGTAATGTCAAACAGTAAATTGACCGGACAGGTCTAGAGAATATTCTTTTGTTCTTATAAAGAGAAGCTTCTTCTCTCCATACAGGTCTTCAGATTAATTTAGCTAAGTGGAAAATCTTTCTGCAGGGAGGACTTTCAACATGATGCGTTTAAATCAGTTACAGTAGACAGAAAAATTCAAACTATGTGCCTATACTATGTCACGTTAAGTCAGTTTCTACCAAAAATTCATTTGCTGCAACCAGAAAATTGTCAAATCACCCTTTTTGACAACTATCTCATGGTTATGGAACCCAAGTACTTCTGCACTCTGCATGCTTTGCATCTCTAGTTGAATGGCTCATGCTTCTCTCTTTTCAGCTAGTACGTTGTGTTATTTGCCAAGAGGCAACAGTAACCTATTAGAAAAATCTTCTGCATAGGTGCATAGGAGCAGGATTGTAGTCAAGAAAGCTTTGCTTCCAAAACAAAGAATGACAAGTTGAGAAATCTGAGTTTATAGGATAAATTTTCTGAGTCAAGAAGTTACTTTGAAAAATAGTATTTCAAAATAAAACAGGAGGTTATAATTTTTTGTTCCCATGTTAGGTCTGAAAAGAACAGGGATAACTGGAAACCTTGTTCATGGGAAAGTATGCGTGCATCAATTTGGTATGACTGAGAAAATATCCTGCAGATGTTAAACCTTACCCAGGTTTTTTTCGATGTTGTTGCTGCTGTGCAACATATTCTCCATTTCATATTAGTAAATCTCTTCTATGATTATTTGGTTATCTTCAAATATTAATTGCTTTAACTATAGTGAAAACAGCCTGTAGTCAATTTCTTACTCAACTGAAAATTTTGGGTTCTATTTCTACAGGTTCTCAACAAACAGGGTTCCTCAATGCTCTGAAGGACAGTCCTGCAAGATATCCTTTCACTGAAACAAATTGTGTATTTTGTAGCAAAATAACATCTGAGATGTGGTTTTGGTTTGGTTTGGGGTTTTTTGCTATTGTTGGATATGTGCTTTGCGACTTTATCAGTTAATGATTTCATCACTTCCTGCACAATAGGATTTCTTGCCACATGTTGGAGGTAGGAAAGAGACTGTAGCCCAGAGTGGTTTTTATTCATGTTTTGCAGAGCAGTACTCTTGACAAAGATCTGTAGTTTCCATGTGTGATGAAATATGCTTTGTATTTTATGATGGATTTCATAAATATATCTGATACCCTGCCCGTGCTGTGGTTTCACTTAAAATATTCAATAATTTTCCTGCTTTTATGGCTGAAAGTATCCAAAATGGCTGATTCTTTTCAGGATAGAAAAAGTAGATTTTGGAAGAACTGAAACCGTATGCTGTCCTTGAAGGGTTCAATTCCTGAAACTATTCTTATATTTCTAGAGTAGTCGTTTTCAAATATTAACTTCTGTTAAGCTACAGAGCAGTATGTAATTGCATACACAGGGACTATTATTGTTGTTGAGCCTGGAGAAAACAAGACTCTGGGGAGATCATTGTGGTCTGTCACTATATAAACAGGTCTCATAAGAAAAACAGAGAGATGTTTTACCAGAGCCTGTAGTGACAGGACCAGAGTCAGTGGTTTTAAACTGAAAGAGGGTAGGTCTAGATTGGCCATAACGAAGACTGTTTTTACTATAAAGGTGGTGAGACACTGGAACAGGTTCCCCAGAGATGTCGTGGGTGCTCCATCCCTGGAAGTGCTCAATGCTGGGTTGGATGGGGTTTTGACCAACTTGGTCTAGTGAAAGGTGTCCCTGCCCATGGCAGAGGGGTTGGAACTGCATGATCTTTAAGGTCCCTTCCAACCCAAGCCATTCTGTAGTTCTATTTTGTAAATTCTGCATGAGAGCTTTCTGTATATTTTCTAGTCAGTGAGAATGGAGTCAGAAAGCAGCTAACATAATGAAAAAATGGGAAGCTGGCAAAACTACTGGTTAATTTCTTTCTTATGATTCTGTATGGACCATAAGCTTCCTGTCCCTTATTTATATATTTTGAATAGTTTGTGTCTGAATAAACAGTTTGCACTTCTCACAAAGATACTATAAAAAGAATTCTTTCCCTTTTGTCTGTCGTGCCTCACACAGTTTGCTTTTCCACAGAAGAGTAGGAAAAGTCCTTCAGAGTTGTGCAGAGACCTCCCTTTCCAAATAGTTTTCCCAAGTGTCAAATTCTTCAGAAACAATTTTTTTGTGTTTTTATTCATCAGGTAGAGTTACTGAGCTGTAAACTCCCTTTCTAAACAAAGCCATTGTTCAGATTTGTTTGTACAAAAAATTTTACAAAGCACAAACAAACTTTTCTAAATAGGATAACGATAGCTTCCAATTAAAATAATTACAATCAATTCTTACAAAAGATGATTCTTTCAAACTATTTCCAAGCTGAGAATAGCTTTCAGTTGTCCTTAAATCAAAACGTGATTGCTAATGCACTTGAGGATTTTTTGTACAGGAACAATGGGCTATTAATTCATAATTTCTGTTCAGAGATGCACTGCTTTGAATGGCTCAGCAGTGCAGCTTCTAGAAATGCCTGGTTTGATAGTGATATGATGAGCAATTTAATACCTTGGTTACAATTAACAGCAGTAAAAAATTAAATTGTCCAAATAGTATTGGGAATGCTGCTTTGGAGTCAGTCAATTCAGGCACAGAGAACATTGCCATTTCTGTCTTGCTAACAACCTTGTGTGAGATACCATGTTATGCCAGAAAGATAAATATACTATAATATGCTTGTAAGCTTATACTTTATGTTGACAATATATTGCTTTTTTGTGTTTCTCTTTAATTAATGGACTCAGGTTTAATTAATGGAGCCATGTTAATTTAGCATAAACCACACCTGCTGTTCTAGAGGTCTTTTTGGATCTTGGTGTGGGGAACTTAAAAATGTCCCTTCCTATAGTGAACTGAAAGGAATTCACTTTTTTTGTCAGTAGGAATTACTGTGGGGAGGAGAAATACACTTTTTTCAGTACCCTTTTGAGTATATTTGTGGTGAGGAACATCCTACTAGTGGTGTGTTCAGGTTGCAGGGAGCCCTTCTCCCTCTAAGGTTCTTATTATCTGACCAGGTGAATCTTCCTCCTGGTGTGTAGATTCTATCTAACAGTGCTTATCTACAGCCTTCTGTACTATTTCTACCCTCTCAAAGCCCAGTTTGTATTGTGCAATATTTTGGCCTGTTTCCTTCTTTTACATGTTCTGGAACCCTCTGCCAACAGTCTACTTCCTTATCCATTCTTCCTTGTACTCCTCGCTTTAGTGGCCGTCTAACAGTCAACTGAATCAGAGTTCCTGTCTTGTGTTGGTTTGACTTCACACAGTTTGAGGAGGAGATGAGAGGGAAAGAGCAGTGAACATGCTGCTCAGCAACGAACTTTGGTCATCCTGCTGCTTTTGGAGAAAATTTGCTCAAATGCAAATGTCTCTTTTGTGGCTTTAAACCACTCTGACTGGAATAGGTTGTAGGGAAAGTTACGCCAGCACTTCAGGTGTTTCCCAGTTCGTTAGGGGAGAGCACCTCTGCAATACATAACTCTATGCTGTGAACTAAGATTAGGATTTTTCATTGAAATACTTACGTCTATCCATGCATTCTCCAGTCTGTGTGTCTGTGTAATTGTGAGGAGCTGTCATGTTTCTCTTCCATTGACACATTCACGGTGTTTATTCTGTGTTTTAAGGTTATGTCCTTGGAAAATTTTGAGTTGACATTGTCTTGGAAAGTGACTTTATACTAAAAGTTGATATGGTTAATATACAGATTATTTTTATCCTCTTCCCATCATCTTGTTCTTACTGATTTATTTTATCTATATCTCTAGGAACCAAAGCCCCTTCTGCTGTTGATTTGTGTTCCCTAAGAAAAGACCCTTGAGGTGAGGGTGCTCTTCCTGTACATGTTGCTGCCCCCTATAACTCAAGTGAGAGCACCCCAGGAGCTCACATACGTGTACCTCGGGTGCAAGTCCCTATGCGCTGCATGTCGTGCTGACAGTCTGGTGTTTGGACTACCCAGTGTTTGACAGGGGTGGTGCTGCGTCTGGGCTCGACAGATGCCAGCAACTTTACTTGTGGCTGTACCAAGCCAAGTTTTGACTGCTGCTGTCCCCGCTTCTGTGGGAACAGAAGTTATCTTTCTGCTGTTTTTTGTGATTTGCTTATAAATCCGACTGATATCTTCATTTAAAAGCCTACTCGTAATTCCTCAACTAGTGTCTAATAACAGTGCAGTGAGGTGGGAGTTGATTGGCTTCAGCTTTAACATAAGTTTTGGGCAAATGCTGCTGAGTTTTGAATATTCTACACCACCACACCTGTTTGGACTCACATGTTTAACAGAAGTTGCTTTCCAGGCCATTTGCCAAGACTGGGCCACTTGGGCATCCCCACAGTCGTAACACAGAATATATCCAGTTATTAGAGGGAATTGAAAGAGCCAGTGAACTTTGTATTTTATTTGGACTAGTGCACTTCAGTGCTAGTGTTAGGATGCCTATCAGCATCTTAACTTCAGTAACAGAATTAAAACAGGAGAGTCTGGCAGTTAGAACATGTGACTGAGATGCGGTTTACTCAGCTGTTGTTGCCATATGTATGAGCAGAGATCCAGAACCTTTAATCCTGGCTCAAGATTCACACTGTGCAAGAAGTATTTGTACAAACATATCTGTTCAGGTTTTGGTGTTCTGCTAGCCTTGGATTACCTCTCTTGTCTTTGATCTTCCCCTCACCCCATCAAAACCATTATTTACTGTTACTTATTAATTTACCTGTCTTAGTACAGGTATGATGACTCTTACAGGATGAACATGAAAATTTGAATTTCAGTAATTAAGATCGGTAGTTTCTAGCATTTTTCAGTCTGCAAACCCTTAAATATTTGCTGGTGTACTATTCAGTGGTCAGCGAAGCCTACTGGCAGTAGTCTTGCTTTTCTGAGTTTAGTTTTTGCCGACCCCTTTGAAGTACCCCAGATATCTAAAGAGACTTGTGGACTACCTGGAATTTTGTGATTTTTAACTACTTTTTATTGGACTTTCTTTTCATATGCATATATTTCCTTGACTTTCAATTACTGTGCTGGAAGCTGTGGTGTGTTTTTTCTCAGTATGGTCCATTGTTGGCCTCTCAGGTTTTCATACATATTTGATCAGCTCCAATCAAACAACAAACGAAGATGTAAGTTTGTAGTTTATTTCTACATATGTTGCTAAGTAGTAGCGAGGAGGTTTTTCTCAAGTCATACTTGTCTGCATCATTTTGTGAATACCTCATTAGGAAAGAAGACATGGTTGTGCTTGATTCAGAAGATCAGATGAAATCTTTTTGACTATATTTGTTGTGACTTGAAAATATGGTGGTTTATATACACAGTATGTGCCTTATGGTTTATGCATACAGGACCTCTATCTCGAAATAGGAAAATAAAGAATAGAGGATACAAAGAAACAAGTATATTTTATACAGTAGGGAATTAATAAATACTTCTCTAGTATCTGTTTTTCATTGAGAGTTCTAGATATTATTTGACTCAAAAATTGATTACTGTGAAAATTGAAAAGTGTGTTGAATTCTCTAAACAAAAATTTCATCCTTTATTTTATTTATTTTATTTTACCTTTGAAATTTTTTTGCCAATCTGAGGTCTAAAACCTCTAGCAAGGAGTATATAATTAATTTAAAGGTTAACATTCTCATTTCTACAGTATTTTATTTTGCATGTAGGTTTCCACTGTTTTGGTGTGGAAATATGTTTAACTGTGTGTGAAGTCTTCATGTGTCCTCCCCTAACTAAAAAGAGAAATACAAAATGAATGAAAGGAGAAAATAAAATTAGCTAGGGAGCTAATGGTATAGAAAGCTTGTTGGAAATTTAGTAAGTGATCTAACAAAGTCCTGCAAACTTTAAGTTACTTGGCTGTAATTTTCTGTTGTACCTTTTTCATAGGTATCTGGCAGGTACAAAAGTAGCATCTTTGAGACTGTCAAACACGTTTTGTCATTGTTTAAGGTCACCGTTAAAATAGTAAACTTTACAATCAATACCAATCAACCAGAAAAAAACTTCCCAAGCAAGCTCAGAAGGAATTGTGCCTCAGCATCAAGTATCAGAGCAAGTAGCCTGACTTGGAAGAAAGCTACATTGTTAATAAGACAGATGCGATACTCTGGTATTCCTCAGTTATTAGATTTAGGCCATCATTGTCTCGCTACATGAACTTGATGTGCTTCCACTATCCCCACTTCTCTCAAATAAATGTCTGTTTTGGATTGTTGAAGGACAGATAGCAGGGATCTGCAGCAGTGGAACATGTCTGAATTTCAAGTAAACTGTTCAGTAGTTTCATTTAAAACATATTCCCAATTAAATACAGCAAGACATCTTACTCAGGCTCTCAAGCATCTCACAAACAGAAAAGCTGACTAACTAAGGAAAAATGTAATATGCAGTAAAAGGTAGTAATGGCTGCAGATACTTCACAATATTTTAGAACCATTTGTGAACTGTAGGGAAGATAATGTTATGTGATATGCCATATTATTTGTAAAATTAAACTTAGACCACTAGATGCTGAAATTCTTACTGTGAGTATATTGATTCCTTGAAATTTTGGGTTGTTTAAATCTCTGGAGGTAAAGCATGTGCTCACTTGTAAGATTTTAGGGTCTAGCCTTGCGTAACAGCCCAAAGCTCTAAGATATTTGGAAGGTGTCATCATGGGTTTTCTGTGGTCTGCTTCTGCAAGTAGCGTGTTGCTGCTATGGCAACCCTTAATTTGTCCCAGCCATTTTCTATATTGTATTATATGTGATGTATATTGTTCGTATCTCTTCAGATTAAAGGATCATGGTCAAATAAAAGAGGTAAAGAAAACTATAATCCCTACAGTTATGGCAACATCTTTACTAATTGCTGTGCTGCACTCTGTGGGCCCCTCTCTCCAAGGTAAGAGTATCAAAAGCATTGTTAACATAAATAGAGCCACTTGACTATTGATGAAAAAATTATTCTTTGCAATTGCCTGAGTTTACTCAATAAAACTAAAGTTTTGGATTAGTGTCTGTTAGAAGCTTTAATTAGGTTTTTCTTCAGTAGTAAAGAGATAAGCTGGTAAATTGTGGCTAAACTGAATTAGTGATCAGATGCTCTAAAATATATTTCAGATGACATCTGAAATGAAAATAAACTTACTTGTTGTTTGACCTTGTGCAGTTAATAACATACAACAGTGAAAGATTTCTAGTAGTTAGCTGTTACATGAAAAGCAATTAGAAATTTTATTAAACTCTTACATATATAACAAATGTTTAGTTTAGGAGAGTTTATGAACCTTTAATCTACAGCAGCTTGATAAGTGTTCATTTTTGAACCATTTTATTTAAATGGACAGGTTTTTTTTATTTAATACTATTAACATATATACATTAAGCTGAATTTGGTAGTCTTACACCAAAGCAATTTCAAAGAAAGCACAATGGATTAAGTTTTGCTGCATACATTTTCACTTTTGAAATCTAAAATGCATGTATACGTAAGATTGGAGATGGTTTTTTCAGCTTGAAGAAAATGTTGTACAGAGCTGTAGAGAAATAAAACTGCCAACTGAAAAGACTTACTTCTTTCCTTGTTCCAGTGCTCAGTGATTAGATAATTCATGCACTACATGTACAGTAGAGGCCCAGTTTCCCTGTAGAGACTAGCTGACATCTTGTAGATTATTTTTGTGACATTCTCATCAGTTGATATGTTTTGCTTTGTCTGGAATTATGTAGTGATGAATCTGAACTATCAAGAAGGAAGAAAGTAAATGGCTCTATGGTCCAATGGCCAAGGTGTTTAGTTGGAAGTGGGATTTTCTGGCTTGGCTGTCAGGAATATCAGAGGTGGTTCTTCTATGAGCAGCCAAAGGTCAACAGGAGAGACTGATGTCTTTTCCTAAATTAGAGACACCTGGGTAAAGATTTCCACATACCAGGTTAACACTGGTGAGAAAGAGTAGTCCTGTCACTGCTTCCTACCTGAATGGATGTTGCCTGAAGCCAGCCCTTTAATTTTGCCATTTTGCTTTTCATAAAAGTATGTGACATAAAAGCTTACTGGCACACTTCAAATTCTTTTGACTCCCAATGGAAATCTGTATTAAAACTACATCATGTTTCTCTGTATTTGAAATAGCATCTTAGGCAGATACAAGTAGCAGCACACAATTAGACCAGACTGGCATTGGCTCCTGTGTTTTAATAGAGTTTGTACATTTTTTCCTAAATTCCACGCACCAACATTACTTATTTAGGTGTCAGAGTATATGTAGAGGTTCTTCAGGGAGATATGTTGTGACCAAGGGGAAAAATTTACTGACTGTAAAATGTAAATTATAACCTTGCTTTTTTTACTTTTAATCTCAGCTGTTTCTCAAGTCATTACATATTAATTTTTCCCTTAAATTCTGGAAAAGTGGCTTAACAGCAATTAACAGCTTAAAATTCAAAATATTCAAGTGTCTTTGAGAGTGGAATGCAGGTAGAGAGGATCTGTAAATAATCAAAACTTTTCTCACTTCTGTTAAAGATGGTTTCTCATTTTTAAACCTATGCTAGCAACTTCAGGATGCATTTTATATGTCCTCAACAATTACTTTCAAATCTTAATTTGATCCATAGCTGTCAGCATAGGTCTAACCAGTCTTCTGGTATAATAAATCATATAATATTTTTAAGCATCTTTAACTAGGCCAGATTATTCCATTCTATTTATTTTTTTTATAATCTTATGTAGATTTTTACTTATTTTTAGTAATTTCTTCACAAAGCATTTTCTTGGATGCAAATAAGTAATTTTATCAGTGCATCACTCTGATAAGCACAGCGGAGCGTTATAAGCAGTGTTAAGTAGCTGTCATGAAACACCTGGTAAGTTGTCTGTCTGAACAAAAGTTCATCTTTCTTTCTTGGTAAATTTTGTGACTAACTAGTTTTAAGTTAGATGTGAAAACTGGCAGAACAACCTTCAAAAGAGATACTGAATCAAAGTGCCCTGGTGAGTTTTGTAACTTGTTTTCACATCTGTGGTTTAAAATTCTTTGGTTTTGTTGTATCTGCTGGTAAGTTTGTAAACCTACTGTTTGTGATAAAAATCCAGAAAAGCAGTAGTATGTGTGACTATGTGATAGGTAGTATCACAGGGAACAAGTAAGTACAAATGAAGTCTTGCACTTCAGTTGAGTAAAAGGGGACATTCCTTTTATTGAGAGGAAGTAGTTATTGACCAGAAATATTTCTAACACTTTTTCTTTATTGTGATTACTCTGTAGCTTAATTGACAGAAGAGGATTTATACAACCAGATACACCGCAATTAGCAGGACCATCAAATGGCATTACCATGTACGGGGCCACACAATCTCAGAGCAACATGGTAGGAATCATCCCATAATGTTGTTCATCAAGATTCCTGTGAATGTTTTCCTTCTCCACTTTCATGTGAACTAATCAAGTAATAACTAACTGGATACAGCTGACACACTGGGTGGAATGACTTGTTTATTAACAGTAAAGAAAAAAACCAAAATCCAAGGCTCTTTTAATGTGTGTTTCACACAGTGTAACAGTTATGGCTCATGGATTCTTAAAAAAAAAAATCTTTTCTACACTTGATTTATTGAATATACTGGCATTCTGACTTTTACTGTTGACGCCTGCTGTGTTTTCAACTGGAATATTCAAGTATCATGGACTTCTCTGGTTCGTCATTTTCCAGCTAATTGTTATTTTGTATGGCACTTCTTCATACTCTATTTCCTTCCTTGCTTGTACACTGTGGTTTTGTATAGACTAATGTATTTTAAAAAGCAAACATGAACAAAGAGAAGTTTTTAGGGGAGGAGTATTTTGAAGAAAGAGCAGGAGGACACTGAACTTGCAATGAACAAAAGATGGCAACTGGATTGTTACAACAAAAGCTTTTTAAACACCTTTGAAACTGTGCCAATAGCTTTTACTTTGTTTTTTGCTGGTAGCATTGGCTATCATAATGGAAGATAGGATTTTCAGTGCCAAGAAGAAGAGAATAACTGGAAAGATCTTTTTCCAAAGGCAAGCATCTTGCATATGTGCCTGTTTGTGAATTGTTATCCACATACCTTCATATAATGTGGGTTCTAAGACTTTGTCCAAGACGTCATGAGTTATGGACACCCTTCCTCTGCCAAAAAAGAGGAAGCCACAAGGCCTTCTGACATAATTCAACTTTTCTTTTGAACAAAAGAAGAAAAGACTCTTCTCAGCCAGATTAGCTTTCGTGTCACTGATAAACTCGTATAAGAAATTTGGTTTAGTTCCTAAGCTGATTTTACATATTATTTTGAGGATTAAGTAGATTTGTTAGTCTCCTTAATAAGAAAACGTATTAGAGGCGCAGTGTTAAGTCTGAGTCTTCTGTGAGGTGCAGTTGAGCAGAACAAGGTAATGCTCCATGCAAATTATCAAAATAATATAACTCTGAAGAGCGAAAAGGGTGTTTAAAAAAAAAAGAAAAAGAGAAAGCAAACCTTAGAAATGGGCTGAGGTCTTTGAGGGATTACCCAAACTTTCTGACTCTGTCAAGGCTTCTTATTTGTGAGGATCATAAACCCACAGTATGTCCCTGGTATTAAAGTACCTGATCATTATAAGAATTATATTTGCATTGTAAGAAGACACTATCATTATTCCTTGATATTAATGAGAAAATCTTGTGTTCGTTTGATAGAAAATTGACTAAGTTTGTCTCTAGGAATGGACAAATCTGTTATGGTATTACTGCAAGTCAAACAGGTAGCGGTTATGATTTTAAAGTGTAATACCTATAATTACACAAATTCTTCAAGGACTTGAACTTCTTACATCCTAGAACACCGTACCACATCAGGTGGGACAGGCTTAGGTTCTTTAATAGTTATCAAAGTCACTAGGAAATGTCCAGATTTCATTCCTGAAAATGACCTCTTAGAAAAAGCTTGAAAAATCTAATATGTCAAGTTTGGTTTGGAGGAGTATCTTATAAGACTGTAACACCATTTTTCCCATTATTCTTGGTCTGTATCAAAGACCAGTTTGTTTCTAGTGGCCACTGGCTATCAGGATTAAAATTTCTCCCTTCAGTTTTGTTGGAAACTGCTAAAGACGTGCTTAGTTTACCAGTCTCTCCAGCGCTGTTTTCTCTTTCCAGTTGGAGGGGATGTGTCTGGTACTGCCGCCAAAATTGTATTATTACAATTTTAGATAATGGCAGACAAAGTAAAATTCTTTAACTTGAAAGAACATGTGTAGATCATAGTCTGAGACCATAAATACTTTTTAAATGGCAGAGGTTTAGCCATCTATGCATCCTCAGAGATACTTACACTCTTTTAGCAAGCTTAATGCTTTTGCATACAAGAAATAATTTATTAGAAATCTGAAGTGTGTTTCAGTCACCTTTATGGTGTGTCTCCAGTTTTATTCCAGAATGCATTGCATCTTCTTATCTCAACATTGAATCCTAATGTCTAGATGTTATATTGCTTAATCCACATAGCGTGCTAAATATCTATCCTGTCTGTCCATTGATATTAAATAAAGATTTTAATGAGCATATTCTCTCACAATTGTTTTCTCTTATTCCTTCCCTCTTTCATTTCCTTCTCTTCCCTCAAGTCTTTTATTGTGTCTGTCTAAATAGAATTATTGTGCCTCACCCAACTAGCCTCTTGTCCCTCTTTAAATCTCTCTGACTTGCTTAGTATTATATTCTCTTTTCATGTATTTCGATAAGTCTTTTAGCATAGCATCATTTTTTGCGTTTAAGCTCAACATAAATATCAGGTTAAGTGTAAAGTTGCCAGACGCTTGTTTTCAGTGCAATATATTATCTCTTATTCAGTATACCATTTGTGAGGCACCATTTCTGTATTTAACAGCTTTTGTGGTAATTTTGCCTCTGAGACTTTGAATATTTCTTATAGGATCTACCCTGCTCATGATAGTGACACAGTTTGTCACAATCTCAAAAAGTCAGTTATTGCTAAAATCAGTGCTTGATAAACCCATGTTGTGATTTTATTTTTTAATAGATCTTTATAGAAGAGATTTTTTCTCATGTTCTGTCCTTAATATCTCCCTTATTTTACTAAAAGCTGAAGTTGTATTTACTTTTATGAAGGCTGGAAGCACATACAATTATTATTTTGCTGGTACATTCCAAGTGTTTTTAATTTCTTTTCCAATACAGTTTGAATTTAATCTGGTAAATTGATTAGCCAACTTCTTAATATCCTTATCTGCATGACAAGCATGGTCACTTGGAGCTCATAATCCATACATCAGGTTATTTCCAAAGTATTTCCCTATTGCATTTTATTGCTGATTATTTTTGCAACCCTGTCATTAGTTGGCCAAGTACATCTCTTATTCTTCAGAATTTCTTTTTGTATGAAGCACAGTATCTCAAGTATTTCTTATGAAATAAGAATTTTCTCTGTAATTTATTCTTTCTCTTTCATTTTAAAGCTTATTTTGTGTTCTGAAAGAAGTTCTAATTTCACCATAAACCCATCAGCTACCCTTTTTTGGGCCTGCACTGCTGTAGTACTTAGCTTTCCCTTAAAAGCCTGAGCTGGTCCTTGGGGTTTGATACAGGGTATTTTATTCTTTAGTATTCCATTAAGAAGAAACACAGACTATCTCACTCCATGCATTTTTTATTTTTTTTTTAGGATTTAGTTTGGTTTATGTTTACTAAGATGTCTCTAGGAATTCTCTAATGCCTTATAAAGTGATAGACTTTGGTCCTATCTGACTTTGTGTCAGGACAGGTTTATTTCCTTGGTTTTAAGAAATTCACTTGTACTCCTTGCATTCCTAGGCATCTCTTCTTCGGTGCTTAGGTAATTCCTTGTGTGCCAAATTCCCTTATTTCTAGTTCTCTGTTTCCTTTCCTGGATGCAAATTCTTTAGAGTGTTTTCTTACTTATATGTACCACTAAAAATTGTAGGAGCCATAGTGTACGTGCAACATTTGTTACCAGTGAGATATGCAGGAAAGTCCTCTCCCAGGTGTTCACATAAGTATTGTTATCACTCATCTGGAAACAGATCCAGATGTGTCAGGCAACAGTAACTCTGACCGTCCTAGTGTACTTTTTCCTTTGATTTTCATATTTTCATTGTTAGTGGTAAGTATTTCTATTATGACAGTAACAGGATAAGCAAGGACAGGAGTCCCATTTTGCTGGGAGTCTTACACGTGTGTTTCCTTGTATATTTACTGATGTCCTTCCCAAATGCCTGAAACAGAAGTCAACATCGCTACAGTGATGTTTTCCATTAAAGCATTTTACTTCACAGTTAGAATGGGTTAAGGGCACATGAGAGTAAATCAACTTCAGCAGTTTGCTTTGGGTTGGGATACGTTTTAGGAGCAATTCTTTTTTATATAGTGCATGTTTACTGCACTTTTATTCATATCCCAGAGCGGTGTCAGAGCACATGAACTAGATGTATTTTATCTCTTCATAGATCTGCTCCTCGTGCACTGTACTACTTGATAGTTGAGCCATTCCCTTAGTGGGGTTTGTGGCTCAGTTCTTGCACAGTATCCACAGTACACTGATTTTGACTGTGAAATCCTGCACCTGTTGGGAACAGTGATACAGCTCCATCCCTCCTCTTTTTTACCCATCTACTGCATCTACCTAGTATGGTATTTCAGCATCCTTTCTGTTACTTCATAGCACTGTCAGCCTCCTCTGAAGTTCTTATTCAGAGATGCTGAGATAATTCAACCTCCTTTTCTCCATCTTCTGAGAACTGTAACAATTCTTGAATGTTACTAGTGTTTACCAAATTTTTAAAAAAGTTTATTTAAAATTTAAAGTAAATTATCTGTGATTATTTAGAAATAAACACATTTAGAAATGTGAAAAATCTATTGCCATGTACAGCAACTATGTTTTCAAGTATTTTTCTGTGTAGCTTAGAAAAGAAACAGATTTTCTTCAGGAAAAAAAATTTGTTTCCTTAGTTGTTTGTATTTATTATTTGTGAAATAAACATAGAATTCTAGGTTTTGTCTAATTTTCTTTAATTTGTGCCTTTTTATGTGAAAATAAATACAGAGATGCCTACAAATTTCTGTGCATGCATGTAGTTGAACTTCGGTATTGATAGAGCTTATTGGACTTGTCTTACCTTCAGAATCTTCTGCGCCTCTTGAAACAGTGGAAAAGGAAGTCAGGTCTGAAGTAAGAAGGTAGTGGTGAAATAGTTTCGACAGTAGACTTTTGGTTATTTAGATTTCAGTGCTTGGGTTCCTTTTTGTTACAGTGATAGGGTTTTTTATTTCATTTTAAATTCTGGTGCTGAATAATTCATGTGATTAGTAGCAGTTAAGGCTTCTGGGCCTAAATTTCATTCAGTCAAGAGTGAAATATGGAATCAAGGAAAACCTACCATGCCAGCCCTGTAAACAAATCTGATTTCCTTGTTTTGTTTTGTGTTGACTGTTTAGTCTCAAGAACAGTCTACCTGTGTAGTATGTGTTTTTATCAGATATTTTTGAGGGCTTCATTGAGCACATGTACTTTTTCTGGTTTAAACTCTGCCCTAGTTCACTTTTGAAAGCTGTTTATAGCCTGTGTTTTCCCAAAGATTTCATGCTGCTCACCGTTAAACAGAACAAGAAAAGAAAAACTGAAATGTGTCTAAGTGAAAAGAGAGGCTTTAGAGAAATGACAAGTACATGGAAAACGAAGAAGAGAAATACAGCACCTGAAGAAGTTTATAACACTACTTAATGGAGCTTTATAAGGCTACTTTATCTTTTCCAGTATTGATTCAATTGAAATGCAGTAGAGTTCTGTAAGAAAATGAATTCAGACTATACAATGAGTTCAAGTAAATTACCTTCAGCTAATTTAAAAGGGTATACTTGTATTACTTGTATTGCCTGGAACACATTAATGATTGCTTTTTGAAGATCAGAGCTGAAAGTTCACTAAAGCAATAAGTCAGTTGCTAATGTTATTTGTTTTCAGTGTACCCCAGTGGTTATAGGCATTCCTTTGTTATTTAACTTGCACTTTGGCTGCTGCTTTTCAGAGAAGAGAGGTTTTATTGGTCTTTTTGAAGTCTGAAGATTCAGTTGACATATTTTTAAGGTCTGCATAGTGAGATTAGTTGAAGGGGCTATAGTTTAATTGAAGTAAGCAGGTGTGAAAAACAGAATATTAATCAAGAATGAAAATAATTATTCACACTGAATTACTAATTGAAAACATGACTTTAAAAGGTGCTGACAGTTTTCTTCTTAGTAACTTAAGCAAGGTTTCGGCTTTAAGCCTGTGAGTAATCCCTCTGAAATTATAAGGGACCACTTCAATTGTTTGGCTGGGGCTGTTCGTCATTTTTGTGGTGGGGGAAATTGCTTACAATTTCTATGAACTCCGTTCACGTAATAGGAAGTCATTCTGAAAGCAGAAGTGTTGGAAATATGTAATTGAGCAAGAATTGGACTTCTGCCTATCAAAAAATAGTTGGTCTGGAAGTCCTAAACCAGTTAGACATGTTTTAAATACTACCTATCTACTACGACAAATACGCTGCCTGCACACTTTCTGAATGTAACGTGTGTGCATCCATCATTAAGCTATTCAGTGGTGAAATTGGAGAACCTGAAAATATCGGAGGAGCCATTCTGAGTTATGGTTTTCGTTATGCAGTGAAGGAAGCAAAAGTCTTTCCATGAGTTTTCATAGGGTGTATCACAGTGGCTTATTAAACTCAAATGGGCATTTTAGGGAATTGCTATGATGTTAGTAGCAATGGTTATGATCCATAATATCTGAAAAGGTGATGGATTTGTAACGTCTAGTAATCATTTTGCCTGCGTGCTTCCAAATGTTCTTCATTGCATTGTCTTTATAGCTGTATTCATTGATTGTAGGGGTTTTCTTACACATCAGAACAGTACTATGGCAAATGAATCTTAACAAGATTTTGAAAATCTGCAGGTTAAATATATTTTTTCCTTGGAAGCTCTCAAAAATCATGCCAATTTGTGTTAAAGAAAATTTGGCAGTAGGTGTACTACCCACTTAGCTATCTGGACGTTATTGAAACACCTATCTGTCTTATCATCTCAAGGAATAAGTGATAACTTTGTATAAACGGTTCTTAGGAAGGGTGTAGAGCCCAAAGCATTTCTGGTAGTAGTACACTCCAGCTTAACTGAATTTATATAACACTGAATTTTGCTTGTTTTTGAGACAGTACTTGCTAGAAAACTTGTGTTGTACCTTGATTGTTCACATTGTCAAGATTAGTCAAGAAACTGCCTAAAAATCATTAAGGTTGATCTCGATGTGTCTGCAAGTGTTGCCTGATTTCTACACGTCCTCCAGAATATATAGTGTAGTATAGTATATTCTTTAGAATGTATATATCATGTATTAAAAAATAATGTAAGAAAAAATTTTACTCATAAGGGCTGTATTGCCAACTATATTTTTATAAAATCACCTGCGTCAAAGGAATTCTTGTTCTGGAAACCTTCTGTAGTAGCTTAATTCCTACATGTGAAGACCAGTTAAAAGAAGAAAATTGCCTAGTTTTTGAACTTAAAGATTCTTAGATCTATTTCAAAGGCTACTGAAGCCCTTAAGTAAACACTGTGAATATTTTTCATTATTTACTTTGATAATAATCCAAAGCATTGGCTCAGTTATGCATGCCTTTTTTTTTTTTCCTGGGCAGCATGCAATGGGATTTTTGGGTGACTAACCATGGAATGATACTAATGGCTTTCTTTTTTTCTCTTCACATCCCATTCTTTTCCATACCTTTTTGTCCATATTCTCCCTTTTTTTTTTTTTCCTCTGTTTTGTTTACGTTGTATGATTTTGACACCCTTCCATTCTACAGTGTGACCAAGATCAGTGCATTCAGAGCACCAAATTCGTTTTGCAGGCTGCTGCCACCCCTCTACTACAGAGTGAGCCAAGCATAACTAGTGAAGAGCTACCTTTACCAGGAAAGACTTCTCTCAGTGGGCCTTGTGCAGCTCTAACTCTAGGGCAACCGACCCCGCCATCTTCTATGCCAAATCTCACATCAGATTCAGGTTTGACAGACATCATACCATTAAAAGAGGAACACGAAGGTCATCAATTTCTCACTCCTGAAGAAGCTCCATCACCCCCTGGGATGCTGCCAAGTGGAAGTCCTATCACACACAGCCATACAATGCACGTCCTGAGTCTAGCCAGCCAGGATTCGTTGCATGAAGACTCAGTACGTGGTCTCGTGAAGCTCAGCTCAGTTTGAACAGCTTTTTTGAACATCACACCATTTCCTGGTGTCTATACAAATCTCTACTTAACGGGAATGACACTTCAGTACCACTGTAAGATTTGTAACCTGCCTATAATGGAAACTATATCTCATAGTGGAGTCTACTAAAAAAACAAGTTATTTTTCAGTGGAGCTATGGCATTTTTTGGAACAGGTTACTAATGGTTGTGCTTTGATGGTGACTGCATTTTATTTTTAAATAAAACCAGAAAAGGTCAATAATCTTGTTTCCTGAAGCTTTGGTACACCAAGTTGGAAGTCTGCCTGTAACAACCACCATGTACAGTACAAAAGAGAGAGATTCTTGGATGTAAGTGTCATGCTCTGTGTTCTATGCTCTTGTAATACACACTTGTTAAGGCTTACCACACCTGTGGCCAGAATGATCTGCACTTACATGTTATGCTACCAATATTTGAGAATAGAAAACTACCATTCCATTTGTTAATACAAAAAAAAAAAAAAAAAAAAGACTGCAGATGTGGATTTGCATGCCACGCTACAGTATGTGTTACAGTGGTGTTGGTATTAAGAGAAAGTGCTGCTTTTTTATTTGTGACTTTCAAAGTGCTGTTTCATTTAAAGACAGTACAACAAACAAATTAATGGACTATATTTTTTCAATTTATTAAATTTTATTTTAAATTAATCAGTGGTGCCTAGAAGGTGACGAATTACTGATTTGATCATGTTGCATATCATTTAACCTTCTGTTTAAGTGTTTAGAGTGAGGTATTGTGTTGTGCCATACCACAGAATTCTTCCACTCCCTAATGTGATACAGTTACCTGTGGACCTCCAATAAAATTACATCCTCTATTCCGTGGACATGTGTACAGTTATCCTTGCACAGTTTTGGTGGGGAAAGGGGGAAATCATGGCTTGGTGACACAGTTTGTGAAGATTTGACTGGAACATGTGTACATAATGAAACTAGAGCTATGGAGGAATAGCTGGTTATGATTAGGACGGCTTCACCATTTTTTATGGTTTTGTTTGAGATGTGAATTTGCTGCCATAAGAGGTCCTTATTTGGAAACAGTACAATTGCCCTCTGCTTGTACTGTAATTTTATGTTCCTTATCATATGGTTAAAGGGTGAGGGGCTTAAGATTCATGACAAAGAGAGCTTAATGAAGTAATCTTAAGTGATTAACTGGTCAGTAGCTGTTCCCAGCCATCATCCTTCATTTGTATTTGTCCTTTGGTATTTTAAATGGAAATCTTGATTTCATAGAATTCTTCAGTGAATTCTTCTGTAAAAGCACAACTAAAAGGCTAAAGAGATTTTTATAAGTATTTTTCATGACAGCTGAAGAGAACCTTAGTTCTTAGTTAGCTAAGAAACTAATAGTTTTAATACTGTATTTACCTGCTTTTCAAACTGTGGAACCTGGATTCCACTTTTCTTAGGACAGACTGTCCTTAAGTGCAGAATGTGCTTTATCTGATGCTTCTACGGCATGAAAGCCGTAGTTAAGAAAAGTACCACCAGTTAAGAAATGTAACAGTTCTGTACTGTTGGCTGTGGTCATTCACCGACACCAAGCTGAAAATATTTTTTCTTTTTTTACTTTCATTGTTGAAATTGAGAACAATCAGCCTGCAGGAAATCAGTCACCCGTGCCATTGAAGGTTCAGACGAGATACTGGCAAATCCCCTACTCCTCTAAGATTTCATAAGCAGTCTGTTTCTATAATTGATGATGCTTGCTTTGACCTAATTCGGCGCATAGAATATAGCAACAGTTTCTATCTGTAAGTGCTGTAATGGGTCTAACAAAGAACTCTGGCAGTCAAACCTGTCCCAGTTATTTGAGCCACCAAAGAAGCTCTGGCAGACAAGTCTGTCCCAGCTGCTGTAACCTCCCTCCCAGCACTTTCCAGAAGCTGGGACAGTCTCGAATTCTTTCCACCAGCCAAACTGTAGTGACTGTCATGTCCCAGTTGGCTGATCTCCCAATAAGCCACAAGTATCAGCACTTACTTCTGTATCTGCTCTTGAAGAAGAGTCAGTGATGCTGATGATCTTGATTTCATCTTTCTCTAATACGGCTTCACGTGTACGAAGCTGTGAACATCTGCATTGAAGCAGGTAATGGATTGAGGGCTGGAGATACTGGTCTCATAGACCTGGGTAAAGAATCCCAGCTTTTGAGTTTGTAGAGCAGTACCTGATGAATAATTATATCAGAGTTGTCTGTGGGTAGTTAACTGTGGATGCATTACTCACTACAGAGCAGGGCAAATCAAACATTTTTAATGTGGTATCAAAACTTTCCATTTGTACAAGTAACGATGAGGATGACTTATTTTAAGGAAATTGTTCTTTTTAAGCCTCCCTGAAATGGACAAGGGATTTTATGTTTCCAAGAATAACAGCTTCGTGACAACATTTGTATGTCATTGCCACTAGGGAGTAGTGCAGAAGGCTCTGTGCGGAATAAAATTAGTGACAGTTTTAACATGAAAGGGAAGGGGGTGGGACAGGATTTGAGTCTTTATGCTGTTTTCCGGGTGCTCATGCCTTCAACCATCATTTTCTGAACGTTCTGTTTTGTTTATAAGTGAGGTGTAAGATTTACCAGACAAATTGGAAACAGATGTGTTAGTTTAAACTTGCTAGTCACATTCTTGTTCAGGTGACTTTCTTTTCGTTTTTAAGATGATGGTCTTGTTTTCTAAACACGCTGCCTATGTTTCTAAGTTTGGTGTTTGAAAAGACAATACCTTGAATTCGTTTATGCATTTATATCACCCTTATTTTAGGTCTCTTTTCCTCCCCACCTGTCCGTTTTAAATGGTGACGTCTCTAACCTTCCTGACACGCCTGCCTTGCGAGGACATCTGCTGGAAGGTTTCGGAACTAAGTATTAACCCAGGCGGAGTGGTAATTGCAGTCTTTGATTGACAGCAGGCAGTGATTTAGCAGCAGGTTGATCGAAGAGGTGCCTCTGACAGGGGTTTTAGTCCCTTCCCCTCACGTCCATCACATCTGTCTTCAGTCGTTGGAACTCGTTTATACATCTGGAATGAGTCAGCAAAGTAACTATTCATCACCTTCTCTACAGATTTGATTACTGATATTTTACTTTGAACTATGATTACAGAGCATGCACACTAAGGATCCAATATTATAATCCTAGTTAATATGCACAGGGGAGTTTCTATGTTTTTTTTCTTTGACAATTAGTATACTATTATTAAAATTAAATGTTTGATTTATAAATATAAAATCAAAGATGATATTTTCAGAAAAGTAAATATTTTTCTCTTAAAAACCTAAGATCTTTGAATGTGTAAAAACTAGTTAGTTTATCTGATTTAACATATTTATTCTGCTTTAGTTTTTTTAATCATATTTTTCCCTTCTAGTTGTCTATATAATATTCTTTGTAGAATGAAATACAGTGCTTCATAAAACGTTTTTAAAGGCTCTTTATTCTTGTGATTTCTCAAAGACACTTCTGCCTGAAAAGGGAGTTTTAAATTCCTAACATTTAAACAGTAATGTAATGAAAGTCCAAGTATTACTGTATTTTTGTACTATAGTATAACCTTCAGCAACTTTTCATCTGTTCCTTTTAACTGATGATACAGGTAGATGTATTTCTGCATAAAGTGGTTAGTACATTCATTAAAAATAATCTCACAGATGGAAGATTAGCTGTTCTGCAGTTGATCCTAGTAAGTGCTTATAGAGGAAACCCAAAGACTATGGTTCAGCAGCAGGTCTTACAGGGGTGATGGCCAACTTGTAGTAATACAGATTTTTATTTTTGTAAGTCTGTGCCATGAGTATAATAGTTCACAGTAAGTAAATGGTTGCCTAATGTTCAAAATACTAAACAAAGGAGCTTCACTGCAGAACCTGCAAAACTGAGCTTCTATTTGTCTCTTAGTTCCCAATTTCAATACAGCTTGAAGAACAATTCAGCAATGTTATAGAGGGATCTAATCCTTACATTAGTCATCTTCTGGTTTAAATTATATGTGGGAACTGTCATCACGTATCTGTTGGTGGTTTTTTTCCCCTTTGCCTCCTTATCAGCAGTGGTACCCTGAAGCTGAACATGGTGTGTTTGCTCGTGGGCCGTTTTGATCTTTGTTTTAAAAGCCAGCTGCTGCCCGAATGGTTTTGTTTTAAGGGCTGACCTAAAATGAGGTACTACGCTTCAACACTTTCAAATATTCTTAGGCCCAAAATATGAATGAAAAGTGTTGTAGACAGTTGCATGTAGATTCAGTTCACTTAAACTAGAACTGTCGTCATTTTCAGGATTCATCTGGGTCAGGGCTTCCTGGTTTTGTTTGCCTGCCTGCAAAGATGTTGCAATATGACATCTGTCCGAGTCCACTGCCAGGACTCCCAAAAGACTCGTGAGATTAAGTAAGATATTTAAACCTGTGGGTATCTAGATTAATTATGAATTGTTGCAGCAATTCAGCTCCATCAGTTACCAGAAGGTAACTGTCTGTTAACATTCAACTATAGAATTTGAAAGTTCACCACAAACAAGGCAAGTTGGGGAGGAGAACAATTTTTTGATGTTCTGAAGAGATTAAGTAGGAGTTTGTGTCCAAGGTACGTCAGAGAGGACAAGAATAAGAAGATGAAAAGGAGAAGACTGAGTGAAAGCGGAACAGAGAAGATTAGCAGGTGACATGGACGAAAAGAGGAATTACCTGTAAGCTGTGGAGGGAGAGGGAGGGGTATAAACAGAAAAAGCTACATGGGAAAGAAAATGAGGACAACTGTCAAAATATTAATCAAACAATATTTTTTTTTAAAAATTGCTCTTTGTTTTGAGTTTGTGGGTTTTTTTCTTTCCCTCTGAGAAATTTCTTAAAAGTCATTCTAGAAAAATATTAAATATGGCAAGACTTTGGAGAGAAAAGCATTTTAGCATCCTGTATTTCCTTACCAGAAGTGTCATTGCACTGGGAAAATGATCGGTGTACTATGATTTTGTGTTTCTTGGCGATGCCTTCATTAAATATGGTCACCTTTTAGTAGAAGTGCTTTTCTAAGCAGTAGTCTCACCAGTTAACATGAAACCTGGAATTCAGTCAGAGTTTCTGTGACTAGTGTGCAAGTAAGAATTAAGACTACAGGCTAGATAAACTTTGTGCTTTGCAAACCGAAAATCTGTTCCACAGAGATATATTTACTTTTATATATACTAAAGTCAGTTCCACTGGCAACAAAACATCAGTGATGGAGTTACTTTGATGTATTTTATGCTCCTCCCAACTGTAGCTACTTTGCCACTTCTGAAAACTTGGAAAAACAAAACGAAGTTTAATCCAACTATAATGTATATCTTATCAAACCTAAAGCTGGTAACAGCTGCGGAGACTTACTGTGTGTATTTAGGGGTAGCTATAGAAAGGCCAGGAAGAGACCACCTTAAAAAACAGCTTGGCTGAATATGATCTGTGATGCGAGGAGAACTCTTAGGACCTTTCTTCAGCTCCTCTTGAAAGCACCATATACAGCTGAGAAAAGAACGTGGGTTTAGCAGGCTGGAAAGTGTCTCACCTTGGTGTTGCACTCTATAGTCTGTCCATGGCAAACTGCAGGGACCTCACTGCTCTGGGCGCTGCCACTTGGGAGGTGGAAAATGAGCTGGACCATTTGGTTGTTGTACTTTTTAGGGAATGAACTTCTAAGGAGGGTGGGAAGTTCAGTCAAGATGGTGGTACTGTAGTTAAAGCAGCGTTCGTGTGAAGGCGGTGAGTGATTCCTGTCACATTTGCTAAGCATGAGGGCTTTGGTAACAAAGCTGCTAAAGTCCTGTGACCTGTTTCCTAAGTCTTCTACATGGTCAGGATAGAGAGCGTTAGTGCACAGTGAGTTCATACAGGGGAGTTCATTTATTTAAAAAAAAAAAAAAAGCTACTTAAAGGTGAAAATATTAACCTAATTCAGTATATGTATATATAGTTATTGCGTGTTTTGCTGGTTTTGGCTGGGATAGAATTCATTTTCTTCATAGTAGCTAGTATGGGGCTATGTTTGGGATTTTGCTGGAAAGAGTTAATAATTCAGGCATGTCATGGTTTCACCCCAACCACCACCTAAGCACCACACAGCTGCTCACACACCCTTCTCCAGTGGGATGGGGAAAAGAATCAGAAGAGTAAAGTGAGAAAATTCATGGGTTGAGGTAAAGACAGTTTAATAGGGAAAGCAAAAACTGCACACTCAAGCAAAGTGAAACAAGGAATTCATTCACTGTTGGCAGAGGAGCTCCGGGTACACACTTGCACACAGACAAATCGAGATGATTTACACAGTGGTCCAGTTTTATTTACATTACCCAGTCTTTTATACACTTTCACTACCCCTCAGCGCATGATCACTTTAGTATTACTGGTTACAGATAAGAAACCATGAATTAAACATGCATTACTAACACGCTTTCTATTGGATTAACACAGGTAACCATGAGCTATGAGAACACTATTTTTTCCTAAAGTTCCTCCTTAATTCTGGCACAAGGTACTCTTTGTTTTTAGCTACAGAGCCTGTTATCAGGATACCCTCTGTACTTTCCCACAGCCTGCAAGAAAGTTCTGGCTATGTTAGAACCAGACCTAACTGAGGCCTACATAGTGCTGTGTGGATTACTCACATCACATCTTGCACTTTTAGATCTCCAACACCACTCAAAGCGGTTGATGTACAAGCAGAGTGCCTGACATCCGTGGAGCTCTTGATGTTCTTGTGAACACCTGGTGTTCCCCATACCTGTATTTGAGCTTTTCAAAGTTAAGAACTCTGCTGAGGGGAGCAGACTGCTCTCTGAAAAGGGCTGATCATACTTCTGTGTTCATTCCCTGAGAAGCTCAGAGCATCACTGGAGGCTAAAGGGGTTCTGCCATTCCCTTGGAATGAGCAGTGCATCAATCCCAGATTAGTGTATTTGCTTTGGTTTTAAGAGCTTAATCCCAGAATGTGTTTTTATACCTGCTTATCAGACGTTATGGAAATTCTCTGTTCAAATTTCTCCACTTCCTCATTTGAAGATGTGTGTTTGTGTGTTACACATAAAAATGTATACATGTGTGTGTACATATATGAATATATAGAACTTACTATATATAACTGAGAAAAAAATTTATTTGCTGAAGGGAGGGGTAGAAAACTTATAATAATGGGGAACATTGTGACTGTGAATTTTAAGCCATGGCCGCCAAGAAATTCAAAATTATGTTCCCTGCAGCAACTGTAATTTGTCTATGCTGGTCATAAATATGGAAGTGTAAATCTAAAAGCTTACACACTAATACAGGAAACTTCATTATGTGCAAGGGGGATAAGTTACAGTTGTAAATTTGCAAATTTGAATTTCATGCCTGTTACGTGTTTAAATTTCCTATGATAACACTGAATTAATGTAGTTTCACCATGGAATATATTAAGAAAGGCATATTACAGGACTGTAGCTTTCATTTTGATGTGAATATGATGTTGCATTAAAACTGTGTAGTCTATGTAGATATTTCTCCAAAGCGTGGCCAATGCAGGACTGTTTAAGTCTGACAGCCATGAGGCTGCTAAGTCTCATATTTTTCTGACTTAGACTGGTGATGGCAGTAAAGCATGGCTGGCTTTTTAATAACTTGGCTGCTGTGGAGTTGCTAACCCAGTTTTGGGTACGTGTCGTCATTAACCTTGCATTTGTGTTGCCGCTGTCAAAATACAAGAACAGCTTTTTCCTCCGCTTTGTTTGTCATTTGTTTGTTGTGTTCCCCCATCTGCAGCTGGCAGCAGGGAAGGAACTGAGTGAGAGTCCACTGCACAAAAATTCTCCTGTCCCTTCTCCATATTGCACTCATGGTTACTGCATCTGGGGAAAAGTGTGGGTTTTTTTCCTAATGCCAGATATTTATGGAAAGGGCTGGTGCTCATCCTATTTTTTGGGCTAAAGACACTTCATGGTCTTTTGCAGGTTATTCGCTGGCACTGCCTGTGCATTATCCCCTGCTGGTTTTCTTCCAGGCTAGGGGGTTTCTGCCACATACTGTATTTTCTCTTCTGTGCGGTTGTGAGGTATCTGGATCCGGCCTAGCTGATGATCCTTTGCTGAGTTCGGATGAGCAGAGATTACTCTTACGGTGACCACTTGATTCCTGCTGCCAAAGTGTCCAGAGTAGTGCCCTGGTGTGGCAATGTATGCAGAGCCCAAGTATTTTTCCTATTTTGTGCTGACAAATGAGTTCTGGTGAGTCTTGTTGCTTCTTCAGACAGCTGTCCCCCAGTGTCTCAAGCTGCTGCAATACTTCATCCGGCATATATTAGCATAAACCACGGAGAGGGGCAATTTTCACCTGGCCTGTGGCAGGCCATGAACTGCAGTGATGGAGAAACAGGCAGGTGATTTTCCTATCAGCTGCTGCAGGGGCAGGAATCTCAAACAGAAAGGCAGAGCAGAGAGATAGGCATAAGGAATGCTTTCAACTAGCACAAACCCATGTAGGAGAGTCACAGCCCTGTGTTTTCAGAGGTACATTAAGAGGCACTCCTTAGGTACATTTAGGAACGTGCAAGGCAGGCTGGCAGATCAAAGTATAGCACTGGTTTCCAAATACTCATTTCTTTACTAAAATTAGTATCCTTAGAGGGAAAAGCTTGCAGTTTTAGTAAGTACAGGGCTTATTTATTAGCCAGAGAAGGAAATGTGACTAATGACTAGTAAACATATATCACTGAGGGTAGATCATCATAAACTCCCATTTTATAATTTTAAAAAATGATAGTAATTCACCACTCCTAAATGCATTCACCCTGGGTGATTTAAAAATGCAATGTCATTATTTGCAATATTTCCTACAACGTGGGCTCAGTGGAGTCCTGTGGATAGTGTAATTACTGGGAAAGCACTTTTGTTTTCCAATGCTGTTGAAAAATGTCAAAGATAGTACACTGCAGTGTTTGAAATGGAAAGTAAATAGAATGTTTAAAGTAGCACTGTGGCGGCAGAGCTCTGATGGATCCAAAAGGAGTGGTGCAGAGCAGTCTGTGCATTGGCAATGCTCTCTGCCACTCCTGGCCAGGGCCTTGCAGGAACGCTCAGCGGGTGAGATCAGCTCTACCTTTCCCTAAACCTCTTTTCAGTTCCCCAAAAACCTAAGGGGGGTGGTCAGGGAGTGGAAGGAGGAACAGCAGGGCTTCCAGGCTTGGGTAATGTGCTAGAATTTGGCCAACACACAGACTGGTGAGCAGAGCCAAGTGGTGTCCTGTTAGCTTTTCCCAGCATTGTGCTGGAGCACTTCTAAGCCATGAAGAGGATGTAGCTGGAAGTAGTGGCGGGAGCTGATAGCAGAGGAGAAGATTTAGTGGGAAGAACATATTACTCTCAAGGGGAGCCTTTAAAATGTCTGTAAATTCATAAGGAAATGGTCTCTAGGACTGGCATTTGCCTTGAACTTGGAAAAGAATCATAGTTAATGGGCTTTAGACCAGTCTGTTGCTAAAGAGCAGGAGAGTTTAGAAAGGATCAAAGAACAGCCAAGGGATCAGTTAGACCACAGTATGTGTTTGCTGGAGGGCCGGGATACAAACTTAGGACCTTCATTTTGACTTGCCAGTTGGAGGCTCTTTTACTGGCCTACTTGTAATTTAGGTGAAGCTAAAAAACTGTTATGTAGCTCATGTAGCTCTACGACAAACAGATCGATACATTTAGAACTAGGGATTTTATCCTTGTACTAACTTTAGCATTGATATAATGCTCACTGCAATGATATTGACTGCAGCCAGGTGGTGAAGGGACAATATAATGTGGGATTATTGCCTTGCCTTTTACCATAAAAGATTTCTCTGCATTATAAGGCTCTGAGAAAAGGTTAGTACCTAATAATAAAAAGTTTTGCTTATGTTATGTTTTAAGCATTTGTCCTTCCAGTCTTTGTAACACACACAAGCATACCTAGGCTAGTGACACCATGGATTGACTCAAAGAAGCAGTTTTACTATACAGTTAATAATCCATGGGAGCCAGACCCTACAGTTTATTACATCTTTGAGCAACTTTGCTCACATGGAATTTGATGAAGCTGATAATGTAAGTCAAGCTGTGCCAGTTACATTTGCAAGATCTGACCACATTGGGTCCTTGTATGCATGTCATTTTAAGTGGGAAAAAGAGTGCTGTCTTCATGTGCCTGACATATTCCAGCTTCTTTTAAAATCAACAGCAAATACTCACTTTGAATTTTGGGTGCACTGTTCCTTTTGGGGCTTAGGGAATTATTGAATTACTTGAACATGTAATTATTTTTCTTTAGTTTCCTTATACCTGTGTGAGTGGAAGTAGGTGCCTGGTCATGCTTAGGCTCATGAACCACATCTGGTTGAATAATTAAATGTCTTCAAGCTGGGAGTTCAGTGAGTTTTGGATTAGTCCCCACAAGCTTTGAGGTGTGTTCAGTAGGTTCCTGAAATAGAGCAGTGATAAATATAGTGGTAGATGGGGCTGAGGTGGGAATATAGGGGGCTACTGCAGGATTATAACTTTATTTACGCTAACACATGTACCAGGTTGTTGACTGAGGAGCATCTGCAGCTTTGAATTTTGTATAGCAGAGACGTTTGCATTTCATTCATTACTGTTTTATCGAAAGCTCTTTTGTGATGAATTTGTTGTGCAGGTTTTTTTATAATTTGGTGTACAAGATATGAATTCATTTGACAACTTTATTCCTTTAACAAGTTGGATAATCATCTGTGAATCACAGTTTTATTCACTGGGGGGGGGTTATTAATTTAAAACTTGCACTCTATTCCGTATCAGATATTTATTGACTCGTTTACACTCTACAGAACACTATTTGAGTAAATCAGCATGCTGTAAACTTGCCTTATTAACAGGTTTATTGCTTTAGCAGGTTCTCACTTAAGTTTCCACTGCTCCATCATAAAACATTGTCAGGCATGGAATACATTTTTGAGTGAGATAATACACTGTATAGACCAAGGTGTCCATATGAGATGTCAAATACATATAAGCTAAATGAAGAAAAAAAAAAAGTTTCTTCTTGCAGACCCCAACAATCTTGCGCAAAAGTACTTTTTTCAACTGCAGGATATTAATGGAAGGCAAAACTGAGACACTGTATGACCTAGAGGTCATGAAGGGAGAGCATTACCATTTTCTGTTCTTCCAAGGGAGAAACATCTCACTAAAGGTGAGATCTGAAACTCGCTGAGCCCAGGGAAGTTTCATCAAAACTGGAAAATTAATAATTACCTGATTTTGTTTCTCTTCCCGTTTTTGCAAATAACAAGTTACACTGTCTGCCCACAAGATCAGGTCTTTGTGTCTGCAGCAAAGATGCCCCTTTATGTTTAGAAGCCTGTTTGGTACTTGTGGAATGAATAATTATGCTAACAGCAATACCTTTCTTGTAGATGTTTGGATGACTATACTAACGGGATGAAGACTGATCCCTCTTTTTAAGCCACAGTGTGTTTCTTATTATAAGCTTTAAATAACAAGGCACCTATTGATAAGACTTTCTTAGAAATTGGAGAGTATAAATAATCAACATGTTGTGTCATATAAGAATCATATAAAATACATGTACATTTTAAACATGAATGTGATAAGAATTTTTTACTCTGTAAAGAGTCTGAAAAATGCTTTTAAAAATTGCAATTCTACCCAGCAAATAATCAGCCTAAAGTGATCTAGTCCTTTAAAACAGCTCTGACTAAAAGTGTATTCTGGCTCATAAATGCTGATTTCGGCAAAAAAACACAAGTTTTTTCTTCTGAATGAAAAAATCAAAGTGCTTACGCGGGGATCTTTAAAAGATATTTCCTAGTATAAAATCTTACATCTCGGTTGTTTACGAGGTCAGTTTGCACTTCAAAAAGCATTTCAGAAAGCCTCTAAAATGTGTACTCTGTGTGTTATACAAATTCAGAACAATTGTAGGTATACTTATCAAGTCCAGCCACGTATAACAGTATGTTTTTTCATTATTTTTTAGCCACTCAGCAGATATCCGCCTTTGATCAATGACATCTCCTTTTGGCTGCCTTCTGACACATACTCAGAGAATGATTTCTATGATTTGGTTCGAACCATTGGTGGAGACTTGATAGAAAAGGTTGTCCTAGTGGATGAATTTTCCCATCCAGAGTAAGTAAAACTTTAAATACCTCTTTCCTGTGGTCAGAATAGAAGTGATTCTTGGGGCGTCCTGTGCAGGGCCAGGAGTTGGACTTGATGATCCTGAGGAGTCCCTTCCAATTCACCATATTCTATGATTCTATGATTTTATGAATATTTTAGTTCTGTATACCAAGAAACTCTTGATTCTTACAGTGTTTGCACATTTCATTTTTTATCTCCAAAACCTTTTCACAGCAAAAAATAATTATGTTTGCTTAAAAAAGAAATTACCTGTGTTTCAGTTTTGTGCTGGTACTGAGCTTCTGGTGTTGGGAGTATCCCAATATCTTGTGCTCAGGTAGTAACAGCGGGAGTGAACAACTGCCTTCCTCAATACGTCTGGCAGTGCGTGACGCTCCTGTCCATAACATGTCTGATATTCTAGTCCTGCTGTTCACTGACTGACTGATATTTGTCATCTTGTTCTCTTCCTTTCTTCTTCTTGTCCTGATACACTAGTAGACCTTTGCTGTAGATGTCAGGGCCAATAATGGTTTGTTGCAGAATACGGGGAGAAAAAAAAAAGACTTTATTCCTTTCTTTCTGACACTTATTTGTACACTGTTGAACAGTCTTTCTGGTTTCAAAACACCTTATGGATACAGCAGCACTGATATGACCATGGAGTGCACAGGGTACTTGTCCAACTAGTACTAACAGTTGTCTCAAAACCTGACAAGTAACAGCTATTACGTATGTGCTGGTTTTCAATTTGCTGTTTCCAAATCAAGAAGTATATAAGCTGCTGACTACCCAATTTTCTAAAGCTGAGGTTTAAAATAATTTGTCTTCTTTGAGGCTTTTTTTTTTCTTTTGGTGTTGTAGAAAGGCAGATAATAAACCTAACTGCAGTGTTTTTTGAAGGTGACAGGAAAATGCTTCATGTTGAGCTACAAAAACCCATAGGTTTTTTTATTTTCTTCTTTCTACATCCAGGCATTTGACCCTGTTGTTCT
The DNA here is from genome assembly GCA_035584735.1 of Pseudotriccus pelzelni. Lineage (NCBI taxonomy): Eukaryota > Metazoa > Chordata > Aves > Passeriformes > Tyrannidae > Pseudotriccus > Pseudotriccus pelzelni. Next base: position 54,185,842 of record JAWMRA010000113.1, on the reverse strand, counting down.
ATTGAATTTGATGTGTGATGCAGACCAGAGAATAGATTGTTCTATACCTAGTTTTCATGGTGGTTCAGCAGACTTTTATTTTTTTGTTGTTTTTTTCCTTTTTACCCTTTTTGTGTGGTGTTACATGTTTCTGCTGTGTGAAGAAAGGGAAATGTGAATGGAATGTGGTCACCTGAAAGCTTTGAGTTATTAATTTTTGAGTGGTTCTCACACTGACATAAATGGTGTGTGCAGCAGAGGAATATAGGTTAGGATAAGATAACAAGTACTAATAAGTACTATTCATTGTAAAGAACAACAAGACTGTGTCTTTCAGGGAAGTCCAAAAGCAAGTTTGTTGTGTGTATGGATAACTTCATATTATCACTTGGAGTGCACCATCATATCAGCCCAAGTACATAGACATTGAAGGCTGCTCACACAGATCCTGCTGAAAATATATGTGATTCCCTTCTATCATGATGATAGAGTACAATCAACATTTTTAGTAAAAATTGGGATGTTGAACCCATTTCTGGAACTGATCTGTCCACTAATTCATGCTGAGTGTTTATTGTACGTATAACACCTCTGTGCTCATTGCCACTTTTTGTCTGCATGCTTCCCAGTGATACCAAACCTAATCCCCTGCTCTCTGAAACAGAAGCGGTATTATTCTGTGATTGCTCTTGCAGCTTACTGGAGAAATCCAGATACACTGTGAGGGCCTGCCAGCAGCACTGCATCAGTCGTGGCTCAACTCGCAGGTTATTCTTCTCTCCCATACTTAGAATATTGTGTCCATACTAGTAGAGTGGTGAGATAGGGACAGGATTCACTCCTCTGGATTTCTACTATGCGTGTTTTCTTCTTTGATATGCTTTGAAACATCCGGAACATATACCAGGGATGACAGATGTTCCTCTGCAAAGAATACACTTCTGATACTCTCTGTGACTTCTGCAAGTAGATGAGAAAGATGACTGCTCACTGAGAATTATCACACAGATTTTGGACTTTACTAGTATTGTTCTCTAAAACCATTAAGCCCTCACTCAGCAGACATCCAGATGTGTTTTGACACTACAAGGAGGAAAAATGTCTCACCTTCGTGTCTGAAGAATTTGGGATGTGACACTAATAGATTATTGGTAAGTGATGTTGTAGTCTGCTTAGTTTGTTCAACTGCAACAGCAATAAAATTAATCTTTAAAAATGCCCCATTAAAAATCAGTAATTCCAAAGAGATTATCTACCACATTAAAAATAAAATCATAAATAAAGAGGGTAACATAATGGTTATTATACCCTTTCTCCTTAGAACAGGATGTGTGCAGATATGTAACTTTTGAGAACTGATGATGTAAGCCATGTAAGTAATTTTGTCTGATCTCTAAAGGCTTTGGAAGACTAACTCTTTGAAAAGAGTTTTCTACTTAGTCTTAATTCCAGGATAATTGTCTTGTTATAGGAATGATACAGTGGCTTCTTTAATTCAGTGTTGCAGAAAAGCCTCTGGGCACAGAAATTAACATGAGAGATCCTCAATGTTGCTATGGATCTGTATGCTACAGATCTAGATACTTGTAATCATTGTACTGAATTTGTAGTGAATCTACTGTGGACGGTGGGAGAAAAGTGCCTGGGATAGGAAAACCTGCAGTGCTGCTGTTTTGAATGTTAGTTACTTAGAAGCAGCTTAGTAAGTTCATACTTGTAGTTAATCACTTCTAGAATTTAAAATTAAGATTTTTTTTTGTTGTTTATCCTTTAAAAATTCCAGTTTCATGAGGAATTAGGACATTTGGTAGTCTTACTTTCCTTCTTAAACTACCTTTCTTAGTTATAGGACTATAAAGATCAGAAACCAGAACACGTTATACAAATAAAACTAATTCGTAACACAGAAACGGGTCTTTAAATTAAGATCTTCTGTAGAGGCTGTGTGTGTGACACTGCATAGTTGCCTTCTCTTTGGTTCAGAAACCTTTCAGGGTTTCACAGGGCTTCAGACTAATATCCCTGCTCCAGTACATTGCAATTACGGTGTGTATTAGCAATAAGAATGTATTCCTCCTCAGGGAAAAGGAAAGGGGAGAGGAAAAAAGCATGAGACAAGTAATTGTTTGAGCAGGGAAAAGATGCCTGAAATCAAGTAAGTCTTGATTATCCACTTTGTAAGCTGATAATGTTGAGACAACTTTCAGATACAGGCAATTAAAAGATACAGCAGGAAGGAGTCTCATTGCTAAAAAGCACAAATTTAGGAGAATGCCAAGTTGCTCTGCCAAGGTAATTAAGAACCATTCCAGCCTAAATGCATTTTAGGTAAACTTAACAAAAAAAACCCAAACCAAAACCACAGCATGGAGGTAAAGTGAGTAATGTGTAATGTGTGAAGAAGGCTTTCCAGAAAATAAACTTCCCTTTTTACTTTTGTCTGAAAAAAATTTATTTTCTTTTCCTTACAGTGGAAACTAATTGTAATGGATGTCAGGTTAGTGGGACTAGATCAGCTGTAAAATCTGTCAAGCAGAAAGTTATTTCATATTGCAGTCAAATGCTACTTTGAGGTGGAAAGATAAGAATTCCCTGTCAGAAAATAATATACCAGCAGTAGTTAGGAGGACACATCAACATTTCTGTATTTAGCTCTATGGAAGGTTGTAATTTCTGGAAATTCCTGTTCACCAGTGCTACAGGTGTACCTCACAGAGCAAAGAGATCCATGTGCTCTCTTCTAAGCAGAGAACCAAGTTTTAGCAACTAAGTTGATAGCTTTTGTGTAAAGTGGTTCTGGATCAAAGACAACTATTGGGATGCTCAATAGGAGCCCTCTGATCCACAAGAACTTCTTCCCTTTGCTTTCATCCCAGCGATTCCAAATGTCTGCTTATCCCAAATGCTCTTTTTGAATCACAGGTGTTAAAAACTAAAAGGAAAACATGGATTTTTCAGGGGTTTGCAATCCCCACCCACCGCCTCACATTACCGATGTGTGTCTGCACAAACTATCACATGAAAGGAGATGGCCTGTCAGTCGCAGCTGTCAAACAGCAGCTGCTCAGGGGCTTTAGGTCTGCAGTTATACTGGGAAATCTGGGAATAGGGGATCCTTGAACAAGAGAGGTGTGTCACTTCTGTGAAATATGTCTATTGCCTTCAGCACATATGTCTGAGGGAGGGAGCAATTAGTACCTGACACTGAACTGGTCAGAGGGTAATTCTGTCAGTTGTTGATACCTTCCCCATTGCCTGTAGCATAAAAGGCCATTACAGACCTGTACAACAGAATGTGGTTGGGAAAATATCACCCAATTTTTAGGGTATTCCGGGAATCTAAATGTTGCTTCAGGCTTGTCCTGGTAACACAGTCAGGGTGTAACTTCATCCAAGATGAATAATACAAAACATGGCTGTAACACACCTGTTATTCAGGTATATAAAGAGTCAGCCAGCATATATGAAGAAAAAGTGTGACTTTGCTGAAGTGCCAAGGAAATTGAGTGAAACTGTGGTGGTTTTGGCAAGAACAGGAGCAGGGCATCTGTAAGGTAAGCAGAATAGAGAAGTATTTCTTTGCAGTGAGCAAAACATTTTCCACAGTGCATCTTGTGGATTTCAGCTATTTTTCCTTGGTGTATTAGCTTCAAACAGATTTTCATACATTTGGTTGGTGGAACATATTTTTCTGTGGGTAGTCTGTGAAATCAGTTCAGTGTGACTTGCCTGGACTTGTCGTATGCTGCATGAGCCACGTAACCAGACACTGGAAGGCAGTGGCTCTGTTTCTGCTACCTCACTGAATTATTTCTTTCAAATCCTTTCAGATCTTTAAGGACCTTTAAGCGTTGCTGTGCAAATACATGATGAGTGAGGATTTGTAGCTGACATTTTTCTCTTTGGAACATTTTAGTGAACAAACGTTTGCAAAAACAGAGAGAATGTTTTGGACTGTATTGTTCCTAAAGGAAGAATAGAAAGTGGGGGGTTTTTCCTTACCTTTTTCAATGGCTGTTTTACCCTCCATATCTTTAAGTTCAGGCCTTCTACTACTCAGCTGGTCTAAACTGTCTAATCAATATGAGAAAGTAATCTCTTTTTCAGTGGTCAAGACTTCTCAGATTTTTGAAAGGAAACAGGTTTCACAGGGAAAAAGAAAGGCTGGCTGAATGACAGTCAAAAAGTAGAAAGGTCTCTTGCCACTATGAATAAGCAAATCAAAACTGCTGCCATGCAAAGAATCCCAGGGATAGCAGTGTCTCTCATTTTGGTGCACAGCTGGCCAAAGTAATAGAGGAAATACTGTTAGAATATGTGGTAGAAGTGGCACAAGACATTGGTGACCCAAGTTGTCCCTGATGAAGACGACAGAGAGAGTCCAGGGCGATACTTGTCCCCTATAATGCAGCACTACAAAGAAAATCCAAAAATGCCGAGGCTGCTTATCTTTGCTTTGGGCGAGCCCTAAAAATGTTTTTTTTTTTTCAGCTTAGCATGGCATGCCTCTCTTCTGTAAGGTACCTTGTGTAATCCCCTCAGGTGTGATGGCCTCACATCCTCATTCTGAAAAAGTATTTTCTGCATTTTGTAGTCAGGTTGTTTTCCTACTGGTCTGAGAGCTAATTTTTTAAAAGTTTCATACTAAAATTTCTCTTTTGTTAGAAAGGTAAGGGAAGGAAGGAGGAATATGGCTGCACATCTTCTTTTGGAAAAAAGATATGTAGGTAGGCTGAAAAAGTTATACAAAACTGTAATCAAGATATGCACTGTGTCCTCAGTGGTACTTAAGAGGTAAATTTTTAATCAGAACAACTAAAAATACTCTGAAAAAGCAGTGTGGAGACAGTAAGGGGGGAAAAATTGATTTGCTGCATTTTGACGGCTATGCTGTTAAAAATATAAGTGGGGAATAGGTAAGAAAGGATTTATTCTTGCCTTTGAGTCAATTACTTGCACACGTCTGAGGTGAGATCTGCACATTTGTCACAGTCTGTTAAATGAAGTGAGAGGAAATGTATTGGTTGCTGTGAAGAAGGAAGGTAGGTGCACTGTGGCACCATCTTTGGAGAGTTTGGGAGTACTCAGATGACCTGTGTCTCTTCTTTTCCAAGCAGTAAGAGGATCAGATCTGACAGCAGAGAGTCAGATCCTATTGACTGCTGTGTTGTGTCAATGCATGCCCCTAGATCCTTGTTAGTATATAGAAAATACAATGTAATAGCATCATTTCCTTTTTATCACCAGATTTGCACTTTTCCTTATCTAGTTGGAGATAAAATCAAATACTTTTAGGTCTGGTTTATTTATTAAAGCTGGCTTGGTTTTGCCTTGCTTCTGGAACAGGTGAATTAAGCAGAGTAATTCTTAAGTGCTGCTTTCTGCTAGTATTACGCAAATTAAAACAATCAGTTCAGTCCCTGAACACCGTGTTTTTCTTCAGCCTGAGCACTTTACAATTTGCTGAGGGATTCTTTGAGATTACCTTTAACTGCTGAACTGGCAAAGTCCCAGCAACAGCTTCTCTGCAGAAAAAAACAACCCAGAAGCTGCCTTTCACAGTAGCTAGCAGAGGATCGGTTTTCAATTAATGAACTATGTTCTCCAGCTCTGGATTTTTTTTCCTCTCTTCTAGTCACATGAATGTAAGACTAATATTTTTGAAATAGCTTAACTGTTCATGGGAGGCTCTGTCAGAGGATACTCATTCGCTTTTGAGCCTCTCTTCAGCTGTCGCAGCAGAGTATAACTATATTGTGGCTGGCTAAAGCACTACAGTCCATCTTCTCTTTTCTCTTTCTTATCCCAACCAGGATCAGTGCCACCTGTTTTCTCTTGAGAATAAGAACCTTTTTTGTCCTTCCTGCTACAGTCATGCTGATTGCAAGGTCTTCCAGATATGCCATGGCAATGCCAAGCAAAAATACAGGCTGGGCAGAGGATGGCAGCCCTGTGGAGAAGGATTTGGGGTGTTGGTTGTGTGCGCTTGCAGCCCAGAAAGCCAACTGCACCCTGGGCCACATCAAAAGCAATGTGGGCAGCAGGTCAAGGTAGCATTCTGCCCTTCTGCTCTGCTCTCACGAGACCCCACCTGTAGTGCTGCATCTGCATCTGGAGTCCCAGTGTAAGAAAAGAGTTGGTTCTGTTCCAGCAAGTCCAGAGGGCTGGAGCACCTCTCCTATGAAGACAGACTGAGACAGTTGGAGTGTTCAGCCTGGAGAAGGGAAGGCTCTGGGAAGACCATGTAGCACCTTGCAGTAGCACCTATAGGGGGCCTGCAAGAAAACTGGAGAGGGACTTTTTACAAGGCTATGTAGTGATAGGACAGGAGGGGATGGCTTTAAACTGAAAGAGGGTGGGTTTAGATTGGATGTTAGAAAGAAATTCTTTACTATGTGTGATGAGGCACTTGAACGGGCTTCCCAGGGAAGTTCTGGCTGCCCCATCCCTGGAAGTGTTCAAGGCCAGGTTAGACGGGGCTTTGAGTAACCTAGTCTACTAAAAGGTGTCCCTGCCCATGGCAGAGGCATTGGAACTAGATCTTTAAGGTCACTTCCAACCTAAACCTTTCAATGATGATTCTAGGATTTTTTTACCTTGTGGGCATTAGCTTAGAAAACATACATGTAATAGAGTTTGCACTCCTGGTCTGTGTGTGTCAGGCATTGCCTGTGCCCCAGACCAACCCAATGGTCAGTGGTGTTTCACACAGAATCGCAGAATCAACCAGGGTGGAAAAGACCTCTGAGATGATTGAATCCAACCCATGACCCAACATCACCCTGTCAACTAGACCACATCACTATGTGCCACATCCAGTCTCTTCTTACATACCTCCAGGGACGATGAATCCACCACCTCCCTGGGCAGCCCATTCCAATATCTAATCACTTTCTCTGTAAAGAATTTCTTTCTAATGTTTAGCCTAAACATCCCGTGGCACAGCTTAAGACTGTGCCTTCTTGTCCTACTGCTGGTTGCCTGGAAGAAGAGATTGATCCTGCCACCTCGCTCCAACCTCCTTTCAGGTAGTTGTAGAGAGCAATGAGATCTCCCCTGAGCCTCCTCTTCTTCACGGTAAACAACCCCAGCTCCCTCA
>JAWMRA010000113.1:54094439-54178664 GCA_035584735.1 Pseudotriccus pelzelni | reverse complement strand
CATGAGCTACAAGAACACTATTTTTTCCTAAAGCTCCTCCTTAATTCTGGCACAAGACACTCTTTGTTTTTAGCTACGGAGCTTTTTATCAGCATAGCTTCTGTATTTTCCCTCTGGCTATGTCAGAGCCAGACCTAACTGAGGCCTACATGCTGCTGTGTGGATTACTCACATCACACCTTACACTCTTAGACCTCCAACAATTCACCACTTCCCATGGGCAGGCCGGCATTCAGCCACCTCAGGAGAGCAGGGCTCCATCACACATAATGGTGATGTGGGAAAATAAACATCATCACTCTGGACATTTCACTCCTCCTTCTTCATTCCCCAGCTTTATATGCTGAGGATGATGCCATATGGTCTGGGACGTCCCTTTGGTCTGTTGGGATCAGCTGTCCTCCCAATTTCTTGTACATCCACAGCCTGCTCCCTGGTTGGGGTGGTGTGAGAGGCTCAAAAGGCCTTGACATTGTGTAAGCACTGTATTATCAGTACTGTTGGCAGCACAATTCTGAAACATAGGACCATACCAGCTACTATGAAGAACATTAACTTTATCCCAGCCCAAGCCAGCACAACATGGTTTTGCAGATGAGCCACAACTGTGTTGCAATAAAAAGAAAATTGGATGTAGGATTTCTAATTCGTCTGCCCTGCTACCTGCCTTGTGGTAGTGGAGCAGTTGATTGTGGTTATTGGCTGGAATAGGAAGGACACAGCTAGCCAAACTTTCTTTTTTTTACTGAAGTGTTAAGTTTCTTTCTATGTAGGTCACAGAAAATTAAAAGCATGCTCTGTAGTGCTGACCAGTTAATTTTCTAGCAGTCAGAAGATATCTAATGTTTTCATGTACTTTGGTTTTCTTTCTAAATTAAAAGGAAAAACAAAGTTCAAAAAAGTTTCCACAGGTTCCGAAGACTTCAATCGTAAAACCTTTTGGAACACAAATGGCGTTTCATTTGTAAATAAATAGTACCTTTATGTATTTAGTATTTAATTTATTACCTATATGAAATTGAAATACTAAAAAAAATCTCAAAGTTCTACTGTTGTTTTCATATTCACAATGTCTGTCATAGAACCATAGAATGGTTTAGAAGGCATGTTAAAGATGATCCAGTTTCAGCTCCCCCTGCCACAGGCAGGTGCACACTATCTCTTATTACAGTTACATTTGAAAAAGAAAACAAATGCTTTATTCAATAATTACATGAGTAACATCAGTTTCTAATATTTTTCTGTTACTCCTGAATATTTTTTCTCTCTTGTATCAGAGATCTAAAATTCTCTTCCATCTCTAAATCAGTGTTCTGTAACACATTGTACCTGATTTTTTTTAAAATTATTTAATAAACTTCTGATAGAATAAGTCAGGACTATTAAAAACAGTTCACACAAATCAGGAAAAAAACCCAAAATACTACTTTTTATTAATTCGATCGCAAGACTTCACAATAGTAATAGTAGAACTGCAGTTGATATGAGATGACTTGCTCTAAATTCCAGATTCAAAGAGAGGCAGAGAAAATTTCTGTCGTCCATGTTAGAGTGACTTTTCCCTTTCATCCTCTTGTTTCCCCATCTGATCAGAAAATCCTGGGATGAAGAAACTTGGGATCCTCCCATCTGTCAGACAGATGTGTCTGACTCGGCCTTTACCGCCTTAGTCACAGCACCCCTCCCTGTGCCTACCCTGCACCCTGGTGCACAGCTTCCCTTACTGCTGTGGCTCCCGAGGAACCCTCAGTCTGCAACAAAACCAGCCAGGCTTCCTCTGCTCCTTCGTGTGGGGATGCTCTTGAAACCAGTCCGGTCATTAAGATGACCAGGGAGGTTTTCTGGGAGGCACACAGGAACAGGAGTTGTTCCTTGGTTGTTCGTTTTCATGAAGAACAAAAGTTCCCTGTTTTTCCAAGACCTCTGTCCTTTTATATAATTTGATTCAAATATATTCTTATTTAGGGGCAGGGAAACGGAGAAACACACTGGCCATATACTTGCATAGGAAACCAAACTGAAAAAAACCACTAAAGATTTGGATTGACAGGCTGAAAGATCTTGTGGGAAAGGAATATATGGGTGAGGAAGGAGCAAAAAGACTCATGTCCAGAACTTTCTGACTGAATGCCTGGGACTGAATTTTTTCTGGCCTTTGTTTCTGTATGTATTCACATTAGTATTTTAATGCAATTTTGAAATTTGTTTTCTTGTTACCTCTGCTTAGCCCTTCAGCTGTAAGGACAATAGCATCCTACAGAATTTTACTAACACTTACGTCAAGGATAATTAAGGAGAACAGCACTGATTAGAATACGTGCCTAAAAAGTCTGAAAGAGATGCATTTCTCCCACTGCCAGTAAGGAAAGAACAGATTACATTAGAGAAAACAGAAACCTGGAGTAGCGTGTTGGATTTTATCTAGTCTCATTTGAGCAGCATCACATTCACACAAACTGATACTTGTCTGTGGTCACACTGGTGTTAGTGGGGAAGCAATATGAGTATGAAGAGGTAGCCTTAAAATCTTTAATTTAGTGTCTTTCCACTGAGATACACAGCAACGAGCTGTTGGTAGCACCAGTACAGTGGCAGGTGGATTGCCTATACATGAAAGGAAAGTAAGAGGGGGGATGCTGCATGCAGCCTGTTATATGATTCACAATAACTGTGTGCAAGTTAAGGATGCAGGCACACTTAAAAATTACAACTTGCTAGTACTTTATCTTATTCTAGATATTAGCTGTTGAGCCATCATGCTATTCACGTTATCAGTCCTTGAACATCTGCATTGTAAAGATTTGTTCATACTGAGAATTCTATAGTAAAATATACTGTAAGTAATCCTTCTAAAAGCACAGAAATTTCTCTTGATGCTTCTGAAGATGGCTTTTGCTTATTTCTCATAGGGAAAAAAATAAAAAATCTTTCCAAATCGTTCCCCTGTAAGAAGTAAGCAGTTTTACATAAGTAATATGTTTGAGCACTAACACGCAGTAAAGGACAAGCAGTATGAAATTCTTAGCTATTAGGATTAATTTTACAATTTGTAAGTAATTTAAAAATATAACCACGTGTGTGTCTTTGTGTGAAATCACAGTTTTGGGTATTTATCTTGGGACTGCTGCTAAGTTTAGATAGACATGGAATTTCCAAAGGAAAAATACAGCTCAGAGGACAAAATCTCTGACTCAGTGCAGACAGCCCCACATAATTAAAGGATTTTTATTTATTTTGTTGTTACCACTTCAGGGGTGCATAAATGACAAATACTGTGTTAGTGTAGCATTCTTGACATATGTAGAATTTTATAATTAAGTAAGCCATATTTTCCAAACAAGATAGATTGAAAGACCAGGGTGCAATTCCTGAGCGTAGAAAGTCTGTTTGATTTTATTTTTTTTAAAACACAGCTTTTCAATACTCTGTCTTATTATATTGGATAATGTATGAGCCATATCAAAAATCAAATATCCAGGTTTGATATCTTGCCAAGGTGCTCTGCTGATTTTACAGAGCCTGGTGCTGTCGAAGACATTATCTATCATGCAGATCTGAGGTGGTTTTTCTGTCCTCACAAATTTAGGCAATGCTTTGCTTTATTGTGTTCAATATTTAATCTTTTTCTAATGGACAGTGCAATTGGTTGCAGTTCTGCCCCAAACAAGGAGCAGGAACTGCTTTCTGGCTTCTTTTCTGCCACTTCAGTTTCATAAATACTTACGTCTGCAATTTCTTTTGCATTTCCTTCTTCTGGGTTTCTGGAAGTTCCTCTGTCCTCCTTTGTTTTTCTGATTTGTTCGTAAGGAGGGTGGGTGTTCTACTAGGAAGTTTCTTTTAATGGGGCTTTTAGCTGTGTTTCTCTTTTGGTTTCTAGTTGCACCTCTTTGGAGGGGGGATCAGCTATAAACAGAGTTTCAAATGTTCAGTTCTTAAACTGGAAGCTGGTGAGGTCTGTAGCCTTCTGTTGTGCCTGAAGTGTCACGTCCTCTGTTTGAGACAGGACTTCATGTGGAGGTTTTTTTGTAGTTGTTTGGGTCTTTATTAGTTTCCTTAGTGAACATATTAATTTACAGGTATAATAAAGACGCACGAACTGAAAAAAGTTTTTCTCATGGTTGCATGAGTTTCAAAGAATAGGGAATAACAAGATTGTATTGGTTCTGTCAATTAATTATGTTTCAAAAACAAACAAAAAGGCATATTCAGTTCACATGGGAAAAGAGCTGCTCTGCAGTTCTGGGCTTTTTAAGTAGTCCTTTTGTCTGGCAATACTCACCCTTGTTACTTACAGTAAGTTGTCACTTGTTACCACTACTCACTTCTATGTTTGCATTTGCTTCCTGAATTGGGAACACACCGGTTTTGAGGCTGAGCTAGGTGATGGAAGAATACATCATCTGAAAGCCCTGGAATATCATTTTCCTGCTCAAGACTCATATTTTCTGTGATTTGCTTACCACAGCAGCATGACCATCTCCCGCAGACTTGCGGTGGAGGTATATATATATGTACGTATAAATACAAACACATACGTTCTCCCTGTATCGCTTCAGGGGCTTATTGTGCTCCGGCTGCCAAGCTCTGCCTTGTTCATTGCTGAACCTAACAGGGATGTTGTGTAGTCCCCTAGCCTGCCTCAGGCTCCCTGAATGGCAGCCTTTCCCTCAGCACACTGGCTGAACCCCCATCTCCACCCCACCGCACAGCTGTTGGCATCGTTCTCTGGGAGCTTCAAGGTAATTAGGAGGATCCACACCAACATGCATACTCACGAGCTCAGGATGATTGCTTGTCTGTTTTGCCTTAGACAACCCTTCTAAACAATCCACACAATTTTGCTTTATGCTTTGATTTTTCTTTACGTGCAAGTCCACAATAGATAGCGTGACCTTTCATCCACATACACATAATGCTGACTAATGTCTGATGTTGTTTTCCTGTTCAAAGAATAGAAGCCACAGCATAGAGCTTCTTTCAGTACACTTCTGCAGCTCCCCCGTGTTTCTGAGTTTTACCTAAAGTAATTCCTTGAGCTTATTTCTAAATCTGCTGAAAGCTTCAAGATAGCAGGTTACTTTGTAGAAGTGGCTTGCTGGACGACTCAACCTATAAATGATTTAGTACCTGTCGTTCCAGAAGGTCTGAAGCTAAGTTGTGTGTTCTATAATTCAGAAAATACTTAACACTTGAGTGAACAGGCACATAGAAAAAGAAACAGGATTCACCCGATATTAAAGCAAATCTCTTGCTTGTTTTTTTTTTTTTTCCTTCATCATTGTTCAGTGTTCCTCATTCTATCTTCAGTGAAGTCAGGCTTATACATCCAGGTCTAGAAAGGCAACAGAAACAGTAACAACCCTGTTTAATTGTGCTGTTACACCAGACCATTTAAAACTTACTGGATTATAAAAACAAATGTTGTTTGTTCTTTTTTCTTTCAGAATAAACTGCTTGTTTCAGTGCAGTTGCCTTCAGAGGGGTGCTATTTCAGTCCTCCAGATCATTTATTAGTTCTTTTCCTGGGAGAATAAGTACACTTATTATAGAGGTCAGTTGTGCTGTAAACAAGTGTGTCGTTTATCAGATTACCTCAAGATGCATATCTTCAATTCATTTAAATAAATATTTATTTACTGAATAGCTACTGTTTTTTTAAAAGGAAAGTTTCAGGCAATAATCTAGCCTGCTTGCAATAATATGGGATGTTCCTTGTGTAGTTTTCAGTTATACTGGTGAAAAAACACTTCGTAAAGTGTGACTTTACTTATGACATCTGTGCATAATATTCATGTTGTGAAGACCTTGCTCTTGAAACATGAGTTTTACCGGGAATTAATATATTTATCAATCAAAGAAAAATACTTGCTTTTTTTTTTAAAAGATCTGATGTAGACAAAATTAGCAAAATGGTGTGAATGGAAAAAAGTTTTGTAATAATTCCCATGAAGAAAAAGCGATACAATTTTGTCTGCAGTCAAGATCTTCTGAAAGTCTTTTCCTACACTCCTGTAATGCTGCAAAATTGACTAAGCAACTGATAGTTTTTCCTATTGTATGTATCAGGAGTTGGAAGTTAGCACAGGGTATTACACAAAACTGTGTGTTTAAATCCAGTGGTTTGATCAGCTAAGATTAAGATAAGATTAATAATTAGAAAAAAAAAACACTTTTCATTTGACCTCTTTATTGCCGTATCTGCCAAGCTTTGAGTCACTGTTGCCTCAGGTTAATGTTTTACAAGAACAATTAAGTAAATAAGTTAACATTGATGCCAAGTTCAATTCTTAAAATGTAGAATCGGCGCCGCTCTGCAGTAACAAGGGCTCGATGCATGTGTGACGTAGTAAACAGATTACATTTTGTTATCCTCTCTTGTTTACTACTTTAATGTTACCCTTAGTAAATTCTGGGGTTTGGAGGTTTTGTTGTCTTTTATAATTTCCAAGAAAGTGAGAAGCTTTTCTGTTGTTCAGGAAATTATCTGGGAGTTTTTTCTGCTTGAAGCCTCCCAGCCTCAAAATTAGTGTCATTTGTTCTCATTTAACCCATGTTCTAGGCTCTGAGAATGGAAAGTTTAGCTCTACAAGGAAGTGAAATATATTTTTAAGGGTGGTTTTTGTTCCCCACTTGCATTTTCACGGTGAGGAAACTAAATCAGAGGTGTGTGGCCCAGTCAAGTCATTAAACAAACATTAGTAATTCAGTAGATTATATCTCACAGAAAGCAAAAGGTACGGGTTGAGTGTTAAATCCCAGCTTAAATTCAGGACACGGTTACTGAGAAGAAGCACTGCTAGAAGGGACCCTGAAAGCTTCTAACCCATCCCTGTGTCCCAACACATACAAATACCTGTCTCTGTCACACATGAACAGTTCTTGGTTATACTGTGTGTAATGAGAGAGACTTCACAGACTCTCCAGGCAACCTTCTGTTGCTTCAGTAGCCTCACCATTAGACATGTTTTCTTAGGGTCTAAAACTTCCCACAAGGTAACTCATTCCCATTATCCCACATTATGGCTGTTTGGGGCATGTTGAGCAGGCAGCAATTTTCTCAGCACTGGCAACTATATTTGCCTTGGGCACTTACAGAAAATTCAGAACATCTTACTGTATTTGATTTTATTTTGATTTTTTTTTTCCCTAAGCTCCAATAAAAGTTGAGGAAAAGCTGAACAACTATTTAGATCCTACTGTCCTACCTGAAAGCTTGGGAAAGACGATGGAGATTTTAAATAACTAAGTTTCTGTGAATGCATTGTGACAGTCTATTTATGCCAGCTCATCCAAAATTCCTAATATAACTGGTATGATTCTTTGGAAAGAAAACTTGTCTTCAGCATGCAGTTCTGGTATCAAGTTTTGGTACAACACAGATCCCCAGTCTAATGCAAGATAGGTAGTATGGAAGTCTTCATTTTCCAGCCACACGTGAGAGTCTGTTGCTGGTGACCGGGTCGTACGTCAGGCAGCACGGCACAGCGGCAGAAGAGGCATTACACTGGTACATCTCTGTTGGATACTCTCAGGTACGGGGCTATCAGAAAAGCTGCAAAGCTGGGTGGATTGTGCACGTGGTGCCAGTAGTTCCCGTGCTCTGGAAAAGGGATACTTCCATGAGGAATGTGTGTGATGGTCTGACCACCCACTGAGCATCTTGTGTATACCATGAATTTCATGTCTTCATCTTGTTCGATAATGGAGATCTGTTGGGAGGTGGGCGGGGAAGGAGAAGGGGAGAAGGAAAGGAAGGGAGTAAAGAAGGAACATATATTTCTATGGGGATGAACTAATACATGATTAAGTCTAAGTAAGGAGGTTATTTGTACATAGTTCTGCATTTTAGGATGTGTTGTGCTGAAATAATTTGAATATATGGAGCCTGTGCTTCACTTTTACATACAAGTTCTGCTTTCTCAGCACACAGAGCAAACAGATTTTACTCTCCAGCAGCTGCCTTCTGATTGCTCTGTGGAAAGGACCTTAAAAGCAGCACATCCCCCACTTTCTCCCCAGAGAAAATGGCAAAAATAGTAAATACCTAACCAAATGCAACCTAATATGGAATTTCAAGCCACCTACCAACTGCAAAGCATTTGCAATGTTCGGTTAGTCCCTCAGGCTCCCTTCTCAGTCCTGGGCAGCACCAGTGCTCCTTAGTAATGCTCCAGTAAATGCTGAGTCTACTTATTCTGGTGTGAAATATCCTGGGCCTCAGCTGTTCCAGCAGCAGTCATTCCTCCTCTGAGCATGCAAACTGGCCAGTTCAGGAGTCCTGAGCTCCCTCCCCTCCCATACTAGAAATCTCTCTAGGAGAGATTTATTGCTGCATTTATTTATTTATCAGAGAACCTGAATTAAGCAGCGTTACTCATGCTCTCTGTTTGATGAGAGGTTGTGTAGGGCCAGAAGGGTGCTACTAATAGCAGGTAGCATGTGCCTTGCACTGGGGTTCATGCAGTGCTAGAAGGGTGTTCAAAGGATTTGAAAGGGAGCTCCAAGGAGCGAGTGAACGGTGTGTAAGCAAGAAAGTTTGGGTACATGTACCTCCTGCCCTAAACTGGCAACTACACTTCCAACTGTTCAGCCTTTTCCAAAGTAATTTCAATTATTATTTTCCAAATGGCTTGATGGGGTAAAAACATCGAGTTGCAGAGGAAAAGAGAAGTATGAAAGACAACTAGAGCCTAGAATGCAAGTCAGGCTCTGTTTCAGCTCAGCACTTGGCAGAAAAGAACTTCTGAAAAGACTGGCATTTCAGTGAGCAGAGGTGAAGGTAACAGTCCTCAGAAATCCTGTAAAAACGTCATTGACCCGGAAATAACAGAGTTCTGAACTGGCCACTTGGCTGAAGCTATCGCTTACACAGGGAATTGGAAACAAAAAGAAGCAGGAAACACAAAAGAAAAATTATAATAGCCATTGCTATGGAAATTTGATGGTTCACAAGCACTCAGACCTTGTGATCTTACGTTTTTTGTTGAGCTGAAAGCCCTGTTCTGAATACAAGACAGTAGCACTAAGGGTTTTTTTGTAAGATTGGGAACCGTTTAAGGCACGTCTGCACAGTAATCGTAGGCTAATTAATCTTGGTGTTCAGTCAGTAGAGCCAGTCATCTGGAGTAAGTGTGACATGCAGACCTACCCCCAGTGAGTGAGTCGAGTCGTCAGTCATGAAGCTGGGTTGCTGACTTGCTGGGTGATCTCAAGCGAGTTGTTTATTGTCCTCATGTTTACTGTACCAAATGTTCTACAAACTGGTTGGGTTCATTATGGGAACTAATGTTGTGTTACAATACAAAGATGCAGTTCCCAGGCAGAAAAGCAATTTCGCCTAATCTTCTGTTTCCTCATACGTAGAATGTGGTTTCTTGCTCCCTCCCTTCCCTCCAGAGAGGAATTGCATTTAGTTCAGTTTGCTTACTGCACTGAAAACACGTACCAGAGATTTTGAACTTGAGAATTCCAAGGTTCAGGTTTATTGTGTTCTGCAGTTCCCAGGTTGATGGAGTAATATGTGCTGTAATATGTACAATACGTGACGTGGTGTGAGTGTACATTACAGTGCATTATGGATTTGTCATGGATCAAGTTTTTTCCCCACAGACATTTACTATATGTGTTTACTACATGCGTGTCTACACCTGAACCCACTGTAATAACGATATTGGTGTACAGATAAATGTGTTCTGACACTGATAGCCACGGCAGCTTACAGACAGCAAAGAGGAAAATTTCTCCCCTATCTGAGTTATTGTCAGGCAATAAACTGCCTCCATTCAGGGATGCTTCATTCTTGTACCATCCTGTAAGGAGAGCAAATTATGTTTCACTTAATTAAATTAATTAAATTTAACTTAATTATTCAGTTTATTAATACATAATTATTAAGAAATAAATAGATATTTTACTATTAACTAATATATAATGTGAAGTATCATTATGTTTCTTAAGTGGAGTGCATTTCCTATGGTTCACTGCTGAAATAAAGCTTGTGATAACTTTGACCGTATGTTAGATGCTATACAGGGATCTAATGATAGCTAAAATAATGGTTTCCAAAATCTGTTTCTCATATTAACTGCAATTTTTTAACTTCTTGATAGTAGTTCATAAAAAAAATGAGCTGTTTTTATTTGTTGTTGCTGCTGCACTAGACTTAACAGAAGCCCTAATTTATAATTTGTTTTTTAATTTATTACTTTGGTCAGAAAAAAATGGCTGTCATTGCCATAAAGATGTTATCAGTCGCTAGCAGAAGGAAGAGCAGTCATTTTCACAGTCTAGGAACTGAACTGAGAACCTCTGGCTCTGCCAGACTGTTCCAGGCAGTGTTTCTGCAGTGTCTGCCAAGACACATGATTTTGTACTGAGCTGAAACCTTTTCCTACTCTTCCAGAACCTGCGGGGACAGATTGTAGCCCAGGTTCAGAAGATCTTGGTGCAGCTTTGTTGGCTTCATTATAAATCTGTCCTTCAGATTTCTCAGAGTTGCACAGTGCTAAGATGCTGAAATGCTAAATCATGTCCTCTTCTCCCCCAGCTGCCTCTCCAAGGCATCAGGGAAGCATTTTTCTGAGGCATTTTGCTGCCACCTTCCAGATCCCGAAAGTTTTTATGGAGTCCTTATTGCCTATACCACAGTGCAAAAGAGATGAATCCTACACAGTGGTCATAGGCTGGATGGAACAGCTCTGAGGGAGACTGAACAAAAAACAACTTTAGTCTCTGAGCTGCCCCAGCTGGTGACAGCTGAAAGCTCTGCTGCTGCTCTCCAAGTAGCAGGTTGGCGTCCTATAAATTGCTGCACCCCAGGCTTATCTGATAACATCTTCAGGAATCCAGTGCAGCAGAAAAGAGCTGTCAGAGTGCTAGGATCCACGATTCCTCATCCAGGAGGAATGCGGTGCAGATGCTACACAGCCATGGTGCCGCTGGAGATTTACTCTCCAGTGTGGAGACCTGGCAATGACATCAGCCTTTTAGTGCTGCCAGGGTGGTTCAAAGCAGTGGCCGTGCAAGCCAGAAACTAGGCCAGCCCCTTTTTAAGCACACAGAGTTGGAAGAGGAGATATTCTGACTTCTTGTATTTCAGCTGTGGCCTGAATGAGTGTATCTCATTGTTGGCATAATTAACTGTATTTGCCAATGTCTGGCAGACTTGTGTGCTGAGAGAGTTGAGAAGCAGTGATGAAATGGTATTGTCGTAAGCTAGGGCTGTCCTTGGTGGATGCAAAATAGGAAAGGGAAGACAAATGTCGTTCCAACTTCCTTCCCTTGCAATCTAGAACTATCTCCAATGTGGACAGCAAGTTTTCAAGTATGCCACGTGTGCCAATAGCTATGACTCCTTTCATACCTTCATGGTTATCCAGAGCTGAACATGTGCCTGTGCTGTAGCTATCCTTGTTATTAATTAGCCTTTTGGATCCCTTTTATTACCTCCTAAAAGTATGCAAACTGGTATTTTCTGTGATCTGGGTTTCTGCGTGGTACATAGGCCTCTATCTGTAACACAGTCTTATTTCTGCACATCTTGTCCTTTCAACCCGTATTTCAAGATGATTCAAGATATTTTCATGTTGGCTAAAATGACTACCACCTTTGAAGGGTAGATATGTTATTTTCAGCCTATCATTACATCATATTGGAATTTGAATGACCAGTTTCCCAGGTTGTAGGGGAGGGGGTGGGTGTTTGTTTGGTTTTATTGTTTCAGTTACTTTAGTAAGCAAACATACTGCAAAGAGAGGAGGGGTTGTGACTTCAGTCAGCCAATGGCAGTGATAGAATGGAAATGAGGACCAGCTGTATCCGCTTGGCTTGCAACTGCTTTCCCAATGCCCAAAGGAACAGGAAAAAATGCCAAGAGCTCAGTGCATTTTATTTTATTCTGAAGCATTTGCTCTATACAAATGACCTTGCTGAAATGAATATGGGTAAGTTCTTTCCTACTGAAAAGGTCAGAAAACTGCAAAGAACTTTTCTAAATTAAGTGTTTCTCAGCAAACTTCAGGAAAAAATTAGTTTTTGTCTCTTATTTTTTACTAGCACTAGTGTAAAAGTAAAAAACTATTATGTAGAAAAGGCTTGAAAAATATCGTAATTTTGTTCTCTAAAAATCAGCTACTAGATCAAATCTGTTCAAAATAAATTGGATTTAGGCAGTTATTTATTTTTATTTAATTTCCTTAGAGAAGGAGGAATGGCATCTGTGGTGTCCTAATAAATCATTTAGATTAATTTTATCAGGGCTAGTTTCATGTGAAAAGTTTCCTGCGATTAGTTAATTTATTTATTTCCTTGCTATTCAGGATACTTGTCCTCATTTTGAGATGTCTCTGTACAATTAATGAAATAGAAAGTCAGAGCAAGTTTCAGAAGTAGAATGATGTGTTACTATAAGTTGCAAATTTAAACTTTGCCTTTTCTTTAGTCTTAATTACAAACGCAACATAGAACCAGAGCAGTTTCAGGCCATTGATCTGTTTAGTGTGGTCACATTTGATTGCAATGGCTAGAAGGAAGATGCACTATATCTTGGCATGAGCAGTGAGGAAATAATCTCTCAGAGGAAGGGCAGGCCCAAGATATGAAGCCTGATGACATTTAGCTATTTCATAACATACAGGATGATGATGTTCACTTTTTGTTTAAAAAATAAAATAAAATAAAAATTAAAAAGGTGGTTTTCCTTAGAAATTCCTAGTGCTTTTTATGCCTACTAAGATCTTGGCATTTGTGATACATGTAGTAGTAGGTTTCCCTAATTAGTCAATACATGTTTCCTCTCGAAAAATAATTTTTCAAACACTTTTTCTTACTTTTGATGCCCATATTAACTATCTATCTTTTTTGTTGGTTTGGGGTTTGTTTTGGTTTTGTTTTCTTCAAGGCCTTCTGAGGCAAAGCAAATAGATGGATTGCTTGTCTGTGGTACTAGATCATCACTTAATTTAGGCTTACTGCAACTTCTTACACCTAGAGACAGATGCAGGGCCAGTTCTTGAGATCATATATAGGTTCCTCTTCAGGAGCAAAGTTCAGGACCCTCTGGGCTGTCTCCAGCTTTCTCCAGGACTTACATCCAGCTAAATCACTGAAGAAAAATGTGTTGAGCCTCAATCTGTTCTTGAGGTTTGTCCCTAGGCAAACACCACGGGAATTCCTTCTAGGCTACCTGGGATTTGGAGCGGAACTGGAGTACCTGCTTTTGAGCAAGTGCAAGAAACTGCGGAGTTTTAACCATCCAAGTGTTCGTTTAAATGTAGAAACGTACAAAACCTTCTTCAGCAGAGGCTGAGAGAGCATACATTAATCTCTCCTTAGAGCATCCTTCACCATAGCGTGGACAGATGACTGCTTGTGTGGCACTTTCACAGGGCCTGCATGGGAAGCTGCGCTGGTAATTAGGGCCTACAAACACCGTACCTGTCGTTTTCACTTCTGGCCCCCTGATATTTGTGCGGTGGTGGCAACAGCCAGTATCTGTCACCCAAGCCTTATGCTCAGCCTCTGATGTGTTATGTGCTCTTAGAGTACATTTCTATAACCTCACAGGGGTCCCAGCTAATGGAGGTGTATTCCAGAGAGCTTTAATTGTGCTCATGCTTTTCCTTTCTTCTCCTCTTGTGCCTGCTTTTAGTGAAATAAGACCTTGTGATTGGAAGGGCAGGAAAGGCTGACCACCAAGGCTGGGAGGCGCTGGCAGAAATATTCAGGCTTTCCTCAGGCAGCAAGAGACTGGGGCAAGAAGGCTTTGACTGCCTTGTGGTCGCTTGTGTTGTTATCTCTCAAAGCAGTGAATAGAAGCAGAATAAAGGAGTTCTCCCAAGGTATTTTCAGCAGAGGTCATTGGTTTAAATTGTGTACAGCACTAATGGTGCTACATCACCATTTTTTCCCAAATTAGGGAATTTGAGGCTCAATCAAGAGGCTCTACAGAAGATGTTCCCTCAGCAAAGCACCCAAAACCTTGTGCTCTGAAACAGCTTTATTTTTACCAGGACTTATTTGTGACCTTTTCCTTATAATTTTGCTGTGCTCAGTAAGTCATGCCTAAGGTGTTTTTTCTATCTTAGGAAAACTCCTTCTGGGTTCTTATAAAACACGGTAAAGAAAGCCATGCTTACTTATCTAATGGTGAAAGTATTTTAAATCCACCTTCTGTAGTTGACAAGCTGTAGATGCTAAAAAGGGTTTGTATTCTGCCTTCTCAAGGTGCAGTTGGTCTATGTTGTGTCTTCTCTCTTCAGGATGCATTTGCAAGAGAGAATTTCAGATTAACAAAGTAGGATCATTAGTATATCCCACTTGTACTTTACTTGTGAGCCTGGTGTTTCAGTTTTCTTTCTGCCAAACTTTTTGCTGTCCTCTCTTGCTGCAATTCCTGCCTTCCCAAATGTTAGATTGTTAAGTAACTAGCACTTCGGAGCCAACCTGAGTCCTAACAGATTGCAAACCCACTGTGAAGCAGAATGTCCTTCCGCATGGGTCTGGACAACATTCTCATATTGCAGATTGCAGGTTTTTTTCACATAATTATCTATGTATTTGATATGAGCACATAAATTTATGCAGTAGTATTTAGTACATTTTTTCATACTATAAATTCAAGGGATTTAATGCACATAATCCATTACTGTGGACACAGTATTGGTGAAATCCTTTTATTGAAGAGTATCTTCTGTGAAGAACAGCTTGCCCAAACCCTACTTCTGAAATAGACAGTGGGTATCTCCCCATGTGACATATTAGTCATTGAAATACCTTTTAATCAGGTTTTTAAGCAGCATGCTTTGGCTTTTCTTCTCTAAATGTGAGATCTGAAACATTACCTAAAACCAGCTCATTCTTTCAGCAAAAAGAGGCCTAGGGGAAGCTGAGGGACAAGAATTTCTGCCAGCAGACTGCACCACGGTCCCTTGCTGGGGGTACTATGGTATGATGTATCATAGTAACCTCCCCAAGGGGTGGCAAAACCTGGGACTAAACCTAGTAGAGGACTCTTTGCTTCTGTGTAGGAGCTTACCCCCATTTGAACTCCTTGAGCTGCAGCCACTTTGGGATATTCAGCCTGCAGTATGGGAACGTCACTGTTGCCTGAGGTGCTGGTTCAGTGCCTGTCACTGTCACATCTGAATGGCTCACACTTGTTCTTGTGACAAGCCCAGGATGTGTGCTGCCACACTGCTGGTAGCTCTGGTAGCACGTTGCACCTTACCCCTGCTCAGTCTGCCTGTGCTCCTATGCTAAAGTGGTGAGTATGGTTGGGCTCCTCCATCACCTCCCTTCAAGTCTTGGAGATGGACTGTTTGTGCCTTTGGTTCTACACCAGCGCTGTCACACCCAGCTAACAAAGACCAGCTCTGCAAAGACAGTGGGTACCTTCTACCTGCTTTGGAAATTTTGGTAGGAATGCATGTACATAAGTAGGTGACTAGTGCTTAAATTTCTTTGCAGACTTCCTGTGAAGCATCTGAGCAAGCCCATGTTGGAGCAGAGAGTTGAAGTGTGCCTTCCAAGGCCAACCTTGGACTTTCTCCTTCTCACCTCTTTTAGAGATGAAAAAAAGAATTCAAGTCTTCTGTTCATGGCCCACCTCAACTGCATTTCCTCCCCAGAGCAAACCCCCAGCAGAGTCTTTTTCCTTGTGGATGATAGCCCATCATTGCTCCTGGATACAGATTTGTGCCCTGAGAGGCTGGGATGTGTGGGGTGCACACATGGCCAAGTTCTGATTTCTACCCTTGCTGGACAGTTCATTGCTGCATCCCTGCAAGAGAAATAGGAATTATAAAGCAGCCAGCCAGCCTGTGCCCTGGCAAGTATTCAAGTATTCATGTTGGCCAGAACTGCACAGCTCTGTCTTCTACCTTCATCCTGGCTAAATAAATGTAGAAAGACACCCTGCAGTTAAAGAGAATTTCAATGTCTTCACTGGTGTTTTGAAATATTTTCCTATCTCTTTTATCTGTTAATACTGGCAAGTGCCTGTGTTGGCAACTTTCCTGCTTTTGTCAAAAGCCATTGGGTTGGTCTGTTAAGCTTCCTTTGGCTCCTGCAGCCAAATGATAAATGACAACCTCTATCCTTGGGGTTTTTTTATGGCTGAGAAAGAAATGCCACCATATCAGAATTTTAAAATCTAGAAACTAAGAAAAGAAAAAGAACTGACTATTCATTGTTGTTAATAATAATAAAACTACAATGTTATACTGCTAGTCACATTATGAGACACATGTGGCAGTGAAGAACCCATACCAAAGGTCACAGAATTTTGAAATTTTCCTAGGAGGAAATTCCTCAAGCCACAACACAGTGACACAAATCTTCATTCTGTGTTGGTTCAGCCATTTGGGCAGCACTACTTGCCTCTCATGTAATAGGTTTGTTAGTATGATGGTTGCTTCATACAAGGTCCCTTGCTGTCAGCAAGGACACATGGGTATTTTCCAAGGCTGAGCAGTTCCCTTCCTTCAAATGCCACTCAGTGTCCGAGGCTTGGCCTATCAGTCCTACCTTCAGCCCTTTCTCTGATCTCCTTCCAAGGGGAACGTGGCAGCCAGCCACCATCTCTGAACTGGGGGGGATCACACTGTTGGTAAGCACGGGTAAGCCATGATTTCTTTGTTGCAACAGAAAGACAGAGAATAGCTTTGAGTCTACATTATACCAGCTGCAGGGAGCTGTGCTGTTGGAGCTCAGGAAAAGTGCTTTCAGACGTTAAAGATTAGCAGCAGTATACCTTGAGTCACAGCACAACTCTGACCCTTGTACTTTGCTCTGTCCCTGCTGCATGCTGGCTGCCCTGGGGAGAGAGCTGCTACCTCTGCTCTTCGAAATAGCCCTCCTATTTGTTTCCTTGGGAGAGCAGTCCTGCCCAGTCCACTCCAGATGCTTTGTCCTTTTTCAGCGAGGGAACTAAACTAAGTAAGGCCAAACAATGAGTCAATACCAGCAATTAAACTGAAGCTCATGAGTCCTTGGCTTCTGCTCCCGTGTTTTCTCTCCTGCTGAAGGAGACGGGAAGCCGAGAGACGGGTGCCTGTGAGAGAGGCAGTCTGCAGAGGACCGAATAAATACTCACTTGTGTGTGAGTGAACACAACCTCGTCTGTTCGCTCCTGGTGCCCTGAGAAGGAGTTCAGTGTGTGCTCCTGCCATAAATTGGAGAGCCAGATCCTCTCCTGCACTGCAGCTGCTTTGTGCTGCCTGGAGGAGCGTGCCCCCAAGACTGGCACGGCTGGGCAGGAGAGGACTACCTCGGGCTTAGTGTGCTGTGCCATGACAGCTTCCTCTGGGTCTGTCGGAGTGCTCGTACCTTGGGACAGAGGACTTGTGTGCACCTGCAGAAGGCTGGCAAAGAACCACACCAGGGCGTTCCTCCAGCCTCCGTGATTTGGAGCACATGGGAGCCCACAAGACACCAAGATCCACTTCGCATCCGAGTTCTGAGCGCTCTCCTTGGCCATACTTTGCAAGATGACAAGGAGAGGAAAATGTGTTACAGTGTTAACTCAATAGATGAAAATAGCTCTTCTGAAAGCATTGCATACTTTTGATCGGTATTATTAATGTTATGAATCCAGATGGTTTGAGTTATGAATCTGGATGTTTTGATGCCAGATTTCAGTCCAGACTGGAACTTGCACAGATGAAATCTATCCTCTCCGTGAGGGAGTTGCTCATGGAAAAAACAATATGCTTTAAAATGCAGTGAATGGCAATATTAGAAATCGTTTTCTTACAGTGTCACTTGATGTGCACAAAAAATTTTAAAAATTTACTGCTTTATGTTTTTAATGTGTGACTTTTTTAAATCTAATGAACTTGCCAGAGGAAAGTATGATGCCTGAATTAAAAAAAGCTAGGAGGCTTGTATTCCTGGCCCTGATGATATGAGGTGACCGAAAGGTCACCTTCATTGTCCTCTTGCCTTTTTGTTCCAAGATACTTTTGACTGTTTCCTGGCTTTGTTTAGCAGAAGCAGTCAGTTCTGTCGTTGAGCTGACACTCACTGAAGGTGTCGTGCTATATTTATGCTTTATGTAATATTTGTGTCTAAAAAACCTCTGTCTAAACAGACTCTGTGTCAGTAAGAGATGACCCTGGAAAAAATGGTCTGAAGTCCCAGAAAGCTGATCTTTCCCAAAAGTGACTAATGTGAGGCAAATGGAAAATACTAGTCTCAAACAAGTCTAATCCAGCTGCATGCATCTGATTAAAAACATCAATTACTAGGCATCTAAACCAAATAAAATATGACACATTTTGATTAAACAAACCCGGGAAAGTCACCATTTTTAGGTTGTGTTTAAATGCATCAGTATCTATTATCTCTCATACTGATACTTTTGGTGTCTATTTAAACGGACTCCAATATACAGACAATATATGCTGTAACTTTTACCCCAAATTCCTTTTGTTTCCTTGCACCCAAGCTGGAAATTCTTGTCCCCCTTGGTGATCCATTTCAAGATCAAATATAGCTGTTTTTCCCGTAAGTCAGCTGCTTCTTTCCAGCTGACCTTCTGTGCAACTTTCTTCAGTTGAAAAGGAAATCTAATTCTTAAGGTGTATGTTCCATTTAAGTACCCATAATCATAATCATCTCCTTCTAAAAATGAGTTTAGTAATTACAGCCAAACTCTAGTGGACATAGCAAGTGGTGACAGTGGTGGCAAGAATTACTTCAGAGAAGGTATTGCACTGGATGTGGCACTTACTGCCATGGCCTAGCTGACAAGGTGGCGTTAGGTTGGATTTGATGATCTCAGAGGACTTTTCCAACCTAGTTGATTCTGTGTGATTCTGTAATTCTTTCACAAATAAAGCAGAGTGCAACACTAATAGCATACTTTCAGCGTGCTGGACTGTTTGAACTACTGCGATCTGCTGAGATTTGGGCAGGTGCCTTGATAAGGGATCGTGCATAGCATGCAAGGTGCTGATACGCCTCCTAGTCACAATGCACTGCAGCAACATAAAAGGCAACATAAAAATTTGGATTTAAGAACTAGTTTTCAGAAAATTCAATCTCCAGTGAACAGTTTGGGATACAGGGCAAAAGAGTACAGGAAATAAAAGCTGCTGAGATGATGTATGTTAATGCCCGTGTTTGTTTTTTAATAATTTATATTAGACAGAAACAGTAGTGGGACAGCAAAGAGTGTTGTTTTTGGATCCAGCATGAAGTGCTTTCACAATGCTCCCAATGAAACAAGAGAAGCTGCTGCAGTTCAGCAGCCCTTATTTCTGCCCAATTTGTTTGTGGAAAGGCTGAGTTAGTTGATTGCACGCAGTGCAAGGGAATGTCCTCTGTCCTTTCAGAGGATGGCAAAATAAAAGTTGCCTCACAGTGAATCCATCTGCCTCCACAGTATGTTCAGCCAACCTCGTAACAATGTGGTGCTGACAGTTAGTTCCTGATCCCTCTGGCACATTGCCCCAAGGCAAACAAGGAGTTAACCTGAGTTCAGCATGATATTGTTCAAAAATAACCCCATCTCTCAATTCTTTTTCCCCAAGTAAGCAATACAGTTCTGATGAGTGGAGAAGGTAGGAAAGGGAAATGCCTTTTTTTGTAGAA
The DNA here is from genome assembly GCA_035584735.1 of Pseudotriccus pelzelni. Lineage (NCBI taxonomy): Eukaryota > Metazoa > Chordata > Aves > Passeriformes > Tyrannidae > Pseudotriccus > Pseudotriccus pelzelni. The sequence goes on along the minus strand of JAWMRA010000113.1, from coordinate 54,159,071 downwards.
TAGAGGCCTCTTAGTTGCAGGATACCATCTATCTTCTCAGGATGTGTCTGACATTGAAGTTCCTCCACTGGCTTGTGAAAAAGAAATATTTTATCAAACGTCCTGAATTTTGCTCCTGTTTGGATCTAATGATGTCATTTGCTAGTCAGGACAGTTCTGAGATACTTAAGTATGCAGAGATACTATAAAGTTCTTTGAAGGCCTTTTTGTAATGTATTTTGTAATTGTGCATAAACCCAGTCTGAAACAGATGCATACAGATATAGCAGTGAAGGTTGATTCAAGCTATGTAGGTCATTAGAGTGAAATTCAAGATTTGTGTTTACATTCTCACTGCCTCTACTGGATGTAACCTTGAAAGCTGCTATATGATTTCATGGAAAAGAAATGTTGACTCTTTCCTAGGGATCTGTGTCAAAACTATTTCTGCTGATGTAAATCTAATTATAATCTAAATTGTATAAATTCTTATTGTGTATAATAATTGCTGCTTCCTCCAAAGTGTTTGTGACAGGCATCATAGCAGCTGTCAAGGGATGCCTTTTCCAAGATTTCTATGTGCTGAGTGCAGGATTCTTCTGGAAATTTTTTCATTTAGTGCCTACATGTAAGATGAGCTTATTTGAAAATGAAACAATGTGTGTATTTGAAGAATTTACATTATGTTGGAAAAAGTAGTCAGATATTCCACATGGGCAACTTACATGGAGACAGTTCTGCCGTTTTTTTTGTTTACCAGGTCATTTTCTTTAGCGGGTCTTGCTGTAGGGATGAGAGTACGAGGAACTTAAAGAAAAAATAGGGGACAGCCAACATTGTTTTACAGATGAAGTTCAGCAGTAGGAACCATACGGGACGCTAGCTCTGTGTGTTTGCATTGCTCCAGTGTAAGTCGCTTCTCTCTCGGAAGCATGATCTTGTCAGTGTGTTTTTCAAGCTGCTCCTGAATTCCTTATCACATGGTCCTTATTTGTGATTGTTGCATCAGAATAGCATGAATAGGCCCCACTGGCTGACGGGGGGAGGAACGATTTGGCAGAAGAGTGTGATTCACTTCGTGAAGAAATTCGGCCAGCAAGTTATTAAAACACGCGCGTGCGCACACACCCACGCACGCAATGCGGCCATATCTAGGGAGGATATGTAAATAATGAGTAGCAGAGAGTGGATTAAATGCCTGCTGACCCAACTGCAGTTAAAGAGCTGGGAAAAGGAAATGGCCTATAGTCCAGAGCAAAGCACGTGATGACATAGCAGCAAACTCATGGTTTAGGAATCTGTCCAGGTTGCAGTGATGAATCACTGAGTGTTTTTCTGGGTGTCAGCCCTCAGGTGAAGAGGAGATGTTGGCCAGAGTGGAAGTGACCTTGACAACAAGCTCACGGGCACAGCTCAGGGGTTTTTCTAAAGTGAAAGGCAATACAGAGGTCAGCAACACAGAGCCCACAGCTAGAGTTTAATTGTAAGATTATGATTAAATAACGATTTGTCAAGGCTTAAGAGCACAGCTGTATTACATGTCTGAGGCCAGACAGGTGCTATTAGCATCCAGCTCAACAAATGATAATTATACATGCTACTTTCAAAAGAAAAGTAATGCAAACTGCAGTGAAATTAAGTTGTAAACTTGTGATCAAATATAATGTTGCTGTAGACTTATCAAAATTGAGGCAGTTACCTTAAGGATGGATTCGGTCATATTTCTGTGATCACAGAATGGTGTATCCCTCTTAAAAATATAGCATTTGAACAAAGTGCCTAAGAAACCTTAACATGCTCCAGAGTTTTTAAAGTGCATATGAACTTTTTACCAGAATAAGTATGGGTAGCTGTGTATATTTATACAATAGCTCTCTGTGATATTCTGTAAAATAAATTACCTTGTAATACTGTAAGCACCTTCAAAAAGAAGTTATCCAAAAAGCAAAGAAGTAGAGACAAGATAGCACAGCAAGCAAAACTACCTGTCCCTGCGTGAACAGGACCCGTGTGCTCCGGGAGAACAGACATTGTTGGTGTGGCCAGCACCTTGTAGGCATCAGTGCTGTTGTAAATGAGGGTTTGGCTCTCAGGAGCTTCCATGACCTCATTGCTCACAGAAGTTTCTGTTGTCTGGGCAGAACTGCTGCTGTGGCATGCCAGCTCTCCCCCCGGAGAGGACTGGGTGAGGAGGGCAGTGAGGGGAAACTGCATTAAAACTTGACAAATTACTGCTGTTATTCACTGTTTTAGGAACTGTAAGAAGTCAGGAAATACAGGACTTATCCCACTATACCTCCCCGATTGCCACGTAGGAGGGTCTACGGGCAGCAATAACCTAACTCTGCAGCCCTCTGCAAAACCGGTGGGTTTAAAGGGCAATCAATTTAAATTTCATAAAAAGACAGCTCTGCCTGTTGGCAGGCAGCAACTGCCTGCTCATTGTACGGAGTCATGCTCTCTTCAACAAAAAGAGGTTAATCTGTCTGCCCAACAACAGTTCTGATTTGTGGCCCACATAAGGCTTGATCCAAAGCTTGTCCACAGCGAGTAAAGGAGTGTCTGTCAGCTTGGGTGAGACTAAAACTGTGTGAAGGTTCCCAGTGTCGAGATAAATCTGTGCAAGGCTTCTTTGGCTACAAAAAGTAACACATAATGTCTAGTTTTAAGAATCAACATGGAGAGAGTGTAGACTTCAGTAGAGTGTGGTGTTTGAGTAGTATCCATGCCAGTAGATTGCTGAACGTAATTAATTCAAGAATTCTTTTGCTTCCCAGGTTGTAAATCTTCCATGTAAAAAAACCCCAAACCAAACCAAACCCCCAAACAAACAAAAACAAACAAAACCACAAAACCCAAACCAAAACAAAAAACCAAACAAACCTTCAGCTTTATTTATGCTATTATGAAAAGCTGAAAAGTTGGGGGGGGGGAATTAAGATGTTTTCAATTTCCTAAAGTTTGTGAGAATGTAAAACACTTTATTTTGTTTTGAACCGCTATTTAAGTGCAAAAAGAAATTTCCTGTAGTCAAAAACTCTCTTTGCTTTTATAAATCCAAATGTATGCATTCCATCAGCTCAGGCAAAGCCAAAAGGGTTTGGAAATCAGCAGAAAGTTTTTATAATGAATAATTAGCATTTATCTAAAAAATAATATTGCTTTGTTTCAGTCTCACATATGACAAAAGACTCTGAGTTTTAAAAGTCTCCTCGACAAATCATTACTATAAACCTAGAAACACACTTTGCACTTGAGAACAGGGAAAATGAAAATTAGCAAGCTGTGCCCTCCCTTAATTCTCCCCTTGGAGATGGGCCTGGATAAAAAGCTGCTGCCTCCCATGCCGGCATCTGGCCTAGCATTTTCAATGGCAAGAGAGGAGCAGATCTTGTAAGGGAGCATTGTCTTTTGTGGGGACAAATTATCTGCCGCAAGTCCAGGGTGGAGCTGATACACGGCACTTTGTGAAATCGCTACAACTCTGTGGCTAAACCATTGTCAGTGTGTTAGCACTTTGAATTTACATATGGTCACTTCTACAGTGTTTTCCTCCCACTTAAAAATTCTGCAGTTCCTGAGAATTTGAAGTCCTACAGAAACTTTTTGTTTGGGAAGTATATTAATCCAATATTATCATAAAATATTACATTATTAATACTGTGTATTAGGCTATATTTACTTCATAGACTTGGTTCATGAGGCCAGAACCAAGAACTTTTATTCAGAGGTAGATTCCATCTACCTACATTTTAACTCAGTAAATCCAGGCAAATATCTGGCTTCTCTTGTCCAGTGACATGTGCACTCAAAAGTCTTTTTTCCTGGCTGTTTTCTGGCAGAGAATAATTTGTGGGACCAGCATCTCCGTCCAATAAAACTACTAATGTCACAGAGAGGATGTAGTGGACTGAATTCTGTTGCCCTACACAGGGTCTATACTTTTGGGTGATGCTTATCCATGGGTCCCTTTTTCCCTCTTTTATATATTCATGTGTTACCTCTTGCGATTTGGTTTTACTGCAATATATGACTTCATATTATAACACTGTTGAACTTTTGCCTATTTGATCAGCAGAGGTGGTGGAATCAGGAGTTTACTGCCAGCTTTTCCACGTGCTTCCCATGCAATCTTGTGTACCAGACATTTGGGCTTGGGAGTATCATCCTTACTCATGTTGATGAGCCTTTAAAACACATGAGCAGTCCAGCTGACTGCTACTGGTAAGAAACGAGTGAGCAATCAGTAACCTGAGCAAAGGTCACAAACTCTTGTACATCTCTGCACCTGGGTTAACTACTAGGAAACAGTATTATTCCATTTCCTTGATGAGCAGTGCAAGCTAAAATACTGTAGCAACTCGAGAAGAAAGATACTGCAGAAGGGTAGTGGAACGGCAGTATGAAGTTATTAGGCTCCCCCATCCTACGCTGTGATATTCAGTAGCCTTGATAATGTGCTCTCTTCAGAGCCCCAAACAGGAGACTTCCTCCCAGGTGAGAAATATTCTGGGTCAGGGCCCAATTAGCGTCTCCAAGCTGTGCTCCCACCCGGCCTCCTGCAGAACTTCTCTCTCAGATCAAGCATCATGACCACATTTAAATATTTAATCTTTAATCTTCTTTGGAATATGTTGCTAAAAATCTGACTGAAATCCACTCAGGAAATATCTGTTTCCCACATAAATTACCGGTTTGCCTGATAGGAGTTTGTTTGTCTGTTTCCCTTCGAAAGAATTAAAAAATCCAAGTGGTCTGCCCAGATGAGGAAAACAGGTCATGTTTAAAAAGATGTGGGCTAACATGCTCTTAACACCCCCACTTCCCCCACTCCCAAACAAACCAATGGTAAATGCTACTTAAAACAGATTTAACATATCTAAGAGATTAGGATCAGTCTTTGTCTCTACCCTAGCTAGTTTGCTTTTAAATGTGACCTCCTTTCCTTGCCTAGACAGATGCTCTTTGTCTGCTGGGACCACTCTGTAAAGCCATCCTGACAGCTACCTCGCTTCCCAGTCTCTCCCAAAGGGCCAAGACTCTTCCAAGTGGTTTCCTCCTACTGAAAAGACTATAATTAGCTGCTTCCCCCATTTTCTTCTGTTTAAAATTGGCTTTAAACAGCCTTTCTTCCTATCTTCTGAAACCTCATCCCCCATCCTGTTCTGCTTTCAACATATGGAAAAGGAAATGCTATGCTGTAGGAGTGTAGGCACATTGTTTAATAAAGACAAAATGCTGGGTTTTGTAGTAAGGAATTGACATTTTCTTTCTTTCCATTAGGCTGTGGCTTATCCATTATCCAGAACAGATACTACCTGCTTGTTTCTCAACTATGACTTCCTCCCCATTTATGGTAGATTTTATTATTACCCTGTTTATTTCAGTAGCCCAAATACTAAGATTTCCTTCATTGCCCTAGTAGGTTATTCTCCCCTATATCTAAGTAGCTGCATAATAAGAGTTCCTGTCCATTGCTATCAGCAGAATAGCTTTTGAAAATGTAAATCCAGCAGCAGTAGTCACAGATTCAAAGATTTCATCTAAGAGCGTTTTGAAAGAATGTTAGGGAAAAATTCTCGCCTTATAAGGGATTGGAAACTGAGAAAAAACTATCAGGTCAGTGTCAGATATCATTGTTCATTTAGCATAATTTAGTGTCAACACTTCTAAGCTTTTCCAAAAAGAAAAAAAACAACCCCCTACATCTTCTGAAAACTGGCTCTGCAAATTTATGAAACTCATCTTAGTTAAAACAAATTATATATCAACTTTTCATATTTTTCCTACTCAATTATGCAGATCTCAAAGCTCAGATCACCAAAGAAATGACTGAAAAGCTATTTTAAGTTATTTCACGGGTTAGTTTATCCAAGTCAAGCTTTGTAATAAAGATGTGACAATTAGCATTCCTTTGTAATTTAATACAAATTTATTCCTTTTTAATTTATTACAAATTTATTCCTTTGTAATTTAGTTCAAAGGAGGATAACTTCACAATATAATTTTCCAGCATTTTCTATTGGCTTTGGCAAGTACACTGTTATCTACTGAACTATATGTGTTTGAAAATAGATATATAGTACTTCAAATAGCTACTTTGAATTATTACAGAAGCATAGCTGTTAGTGTGTATTTCTTTTTAGCTTTCTAGCCTAGGACATTTTGTAGGATGCATATTCTCTTTGCCAATTGCAGTCTTGTATCAGTCTCAGTCTTAAGAAACCCTAAATCGTGTTGCTCATTTTCACACTTTGTTCCTGTTGGTTGTATCCATGAGTTCATAAATCGAAAGTCTAAGCTGCTGAATCCAGAATCTCCACTCAGTCCAAAAGGCTTTTGCATGTCTTTACACGCTAACTTTCAAGTTATATACCCTACCAGATCTACGGAATGAGCACCCATTTAAGTTTTGTCTTTCAAACTACACAGAAGATTACACACTAGACAAATCTCACTTATTCTCTCTCAACTGCTCTACATAAAACATCATTACAGCTCTTCTGCTGAGGTCTTCATTAATTAGTATTATCTAGAGGAATTTCTGGTAGTCAAGATGTGGTAGGTTAAACAAGAAAACATCTAAAATGTGAGCAGTTTCACCCATACTCTTGCAAAACTGAGACTATCCAAGAACTTTATCCTTCTTGTCTAAACCCAAGCTTATTGCTGAGTTTTCACAGTCAGGGTCTCTGCTATAGTAGGTTGTATACACCAGTATAAGCCAGTAAACAAAGTGTATGCCCTGGGAATTCCAATGTGCATGCAGGCACTGAGGCTGATTGGGACGGCACAATTCATGTCCATGCTGGTAAACACTCAGCCTCTCCAAGACAGAGTGGCAACCACAAATGCGAATGGTCTCTATGATATTATTGTCCTTAAAATATGCCAGTGAGTGGTTTCAGAGGGTACTAGTTAGCATGGGCCAAAATGGAGCCAGAGAAAAAACTGATGGTTTACCAGTGTCAGTGATTGCATTTAGCCTACCAATACAGGCAGTCACAGAAGACTGACAAACATCTGGGATTTCTGGTGATCAAATGAGTACTGATGACTCTTGGTTCTGTATTGTTGGTATTAGCACAGGTATATTCTGCATGGAGTGATGTTCAGAGCAACAGCAGTGTGCCAGTTCCAGAGATTCTGTGACCAAGTGGTATTAGAAAGTCGCTGGGAGCACTTATTTGCTGAATCTATGGAGAACCCCACGAGCTGTTCTGCCATAAGGATATGGTTCTCTTTTTATTTGACCAATAAGACACCAGTTTGATTTAAACAGGAATACTGTGACATCCTTCATCTGTGGAGACAACTTTCTACTTAAGAGAAAGAAGGCCCAAATAATGGTACACAACCACAAAGCTGACACGAACACACAGAAAAGATATTACACTTCCAGCTTTTATTTTAAAATGACCGTCAGCCCCTAGTACAAGCAGGGCACTTCCCCACGCACTTCTGCCACGGGTGGCAGAGAATAAGCCTTAGACAGCAAAGTGCAGCAGTGTCATCCCTGCCAGGCCTCAGCTCTCTGCTGATTCAGGTCGTCACTGAGCCAACACAGACCTTCAATGCACAGCAATTTATCTGCCAATGCTTTAAGAGGAGACTACATCCCCTTTCCTCATTTGACTGGCTTACTGAACGTCCACAGCAAAATCTGCTGGTTTAACTTTTCCACAGGATGGTAACATTCCAATTATTTTGACACCGTGAAACCTCGACTTTGCTAAGCAGGTAGGAAAAATAATAAATGCTATTAGGTTAGTCTGTCTGTTGTCCCAGAAGCCAACTGGTAGAAGTAACAGCTATCAGAGTCAGTTATACTGGAAAGACACTTGGAGCAAAAACTGCTGGTCAATGGAGATACCTGAAGGAGGCACGGTGTCAGAGGAACTCAGCCAAAAACAACCTGAAGTGTCCCTTCTCACATCCCCTGTAATTAAACGTAAGAGAAGTCAAGATTTCCCTTCAGACAAAACACTCCTGAGGGGGACTTAACATCTTACATAAACAGAAATGAGAGAAAATGACTCCAGAATACAAAATCCAAGGCTGTAACACAGCCAGAGGCATTTGGCTGAAGACAGTGAGCCAGCAGCAATTGCTGCAGCAGAAACCACTGTAGATTTGGCTGCAGAGATGTTTCCAGGCAGTCAGCCAGTGCAATGGGAATAACGGCATCTACATGGATGGGAGATCCACATCTACACATCTACATGGCTAGGAGATATCCCTGGTGGATCAGATCTGAATGTTTCAATGGGTGAGTTAAAGGAACAGTCCTCTTTGTGTAAAGAAAGCACATTTGGCTATTTCACTGGGCATAGGATACACATGAATTGATTTGCCTGTGTCAGGGAACATCTCTTAGCTCCAGGTGAACAATCTTTTTCCAGAAGTTCCTCTTTGCCTGTTCCCATTCTTCCCCAAATCATGTGACTGAGAGTCCGGAGAACTTAAGCCTATAAATCATCTGTCCTTGAGAAGTCTGCAGTTAGAACTGCTTTGTGTAAGGAAGCTGCTCAGCAGCTGTAGCCTGAGAATAAAAAAGCCATCAAATGGTTGTTGCTAGCTGGGGTCAAAGCAGAAGCTCATCAGGGTTTGGCTGGAGAGTGCTAAGCACTAGTGAAGAGATTAGCAATGGGAGAAGTGGCCTAGAGTGTGCAATCAAAAGTGAGTTTTTGTGAGCTGGGAAAAACAAGTCAGCAGGTTAGGAACCCTCTATAGGCACCAGGATGAGGGAAAGCCCTGATTTTTATCTGTGTTGCAACTGCCTCTCTGGCTCAAGATGGTCTGTGGTGTTCAGGGCTTGCTTCTCTGCAGAGACACTGTGGGCCTGAAAAAGTTCTAGGAAACTCTTCTACTCACTTTCACTGTCATTAAACGTTTGAGGGAAAAGAAACCCCTGGGTCTGATGTGGAATTAAAGCTTTGAATTTGCTTTGCAAGCCAGAGAATGAGGCAGCTGGGAAACATGACAGACAGGTTCCACTATTTGGAAATGTGGGCTAAATGTTCAGTGTGGGTACAGCCCTTCACACAGAAGGCCATGATCACAATTAGGATGGCCAGGGACTGCCACCATACCATGATAAAGCTATAAAGGTACAATACAGTCTTACCTCACAAAGGTGCAGGGTGGATGCTGCATGTTTATGGTGGAAATCTAAGCTTGGAAATAGAAGATTCACAAAAGAAAACTAAAAATATTAGCTAATACTAAAAGTATTAATACTCACTGCGGTGCTTAATGGGTATTTGTTTGTTTAGGGTTTTTAAATGTCTTATTACAGTCACATTTTCTCTTCCATTTGTTGTCATAACTTTAAGGGATATCCTTTCAATGTAACTTTAATTTAGTTTTGTGACAACACTGACTGTACCAACAGTATTTTATTCTTGTAAAAACCATGGACTGATGTAGCAGTGATAGGCAAACACCAGCAACCTCCTGATAAAGAACACCTTTCGGGTACACATCACCAGAGACAAACTGAATGATGTCATATGCTGAAAAAAGGCACAGACTGAGTTCAAGCAAGTGAGAAAAGCTACTTTGTGGTATAGCAGGTCTTTTTCTTGTCCTCAGCATCCCTTTAGTAAACTCACTGCAGTCATTTCTAAATGTCAGCTGTTAGTTTGATATCATAGCGCTTCTTTATTTCTTCAGTGACTGTTTTTGATGTCAAAAGCAGCTGTGTTCAGTCTTTTTTATTTAAAAAAAAAAAAAAAAAGAGTAGAGCTTAGCATCTGAAAAAATTGGCTTTGTGTGACTAACCACAAACAGGACACATGACTGTGTGCCGCATTTGCTGTATTCCTCTTAAGTTCAAACAGTTTGGACAAGAATATTCTGTAAACTTAAAGGGGAACTCTCAATTTACAGAATGTGTTTCGAGCTCATCTTTGAAACAAGCTTCAAATTTTACCCCTGGCCAAAAATTTAAGAAAATCTATACTCTGGAAAAGGGAGCTACAGAATTTGCTCCCCCGTTTTCTCTCTTTAACCTCAGTGTAAGAGCCAGATTTCTAGGAAATATTTGTAGGGTTTTTTACATCTGTCTTTCCTGAGTAGTTATTGCTGCCCCTAATTTCTGGTAATTTGAAGAAAAGAAGAGTCAGCTAGTTTGAACATCTTAATACTCACATGCAGAAAGATATGAAGCACTTAAATCCCTAAGGTATCATTTTTAACACTGGTAATAAATTAAATGCTCAAGTAGACTTATTGCTAGTCTTACTAGTAATACTGGATTTTTCAAAAAGATTTGAATATTTATTTCTGTGGAGCATCTTGGAACTGCCAACTATTTAAGACTCGTACTAATGAGTGATCCTGTGCTTGCAACCAAATTAAAATGCTTTTTGTGAAACCTAATTCAAGGCAGTGATTACCAAAAAAGAAAATCATAGATACTTGAAATTTTCTGACCTGCCCACAGTCACATAATTTGCTCAGCAAAAATGCAAGGTATGCAGCCTATAAAGCCTCTTTTGTAGCCTATTATCTATCCACAGGGTTTCCTTTTTCTTCTGTTGTACATTATTATCTGTGTACTAGGATAGCCTGACCTTTATTGGCTACAATGTGCAGAAACAAATCATAAACAGTAGAGTCAAAAGGACCTCAAGATTCCAAGATCCTTCTTTAACACAGGAGAAACTTATAAAAGGAGTAAATCTAGCTATAATATAATGAAATTTAGGAAAGCTTCTGCTTTCTCCCTTTATCCCCTTTTGGGCTTGTCTGGGCTAGAAGAGAGATTATGCACTAGAGATCCAACATGGGTTGACATGAGTGAGAAATATATACTCATTAGAAAGAGGCTTCATAACTCTCTCTAGCTGCAGAACACCTTAACCCTGGTAGAGAAAATGCAGATGAACAACAGCTCCTGGAAATTAATATTTCTTTGAGTTTGCTTTGGAGCAGTTCTCATCACCTTGACCTGCACTCATTGAAGACAGGCTTATGAATATGGCAGGGGCTGCTGATCAGCGGCTTCTTTCTGCAATGTTACTTCATTGTCAATGATTTCTAATGGAATTGGTGACTTAAAATAAGATTTAAGGGTAAAGGACACTAAGGCCCGGTTTGGTCTTTTGGTAATCTCATAATACGAATGCTACAGGACTGAATTTCTTGTGTACGGAAACACAGCAAACTAGAGATCCTGAAATCCTCAACATTTCCATAATGAAAACAGGAAAAAATGTCACGAAGTAATGAATTGTTAGAAATGGAAAATCACAAGCAGTTTGAAAACTCACAGTTGCATTACTCCAAAACGTCTGTGTCGTGGAAAAAGTGTGAGTGAACATTGCATACACTGGACAGCGAAGAGTAAACAGGAATAAAACACATCTGCAGTCCCTGTTGGTCAGGTCAGTAAAATGGTAATTCTTGTTTTTATTAAGAGAGCACCTAAATTAATTTATTTGCAGCAGAAAGCATATGCTCATGACACACAGCATTTATTCATAGGGTCTGCAGCTTTGCATGCTCACTATCCCAATGCAGAGCAAAGCATGCCATACAAAGGTTTGATACTGGCTGCCCTTTGAATTTGAATGTAGATGTGATATATGCCAAGTGCCAAAGATTTGATCCTACTTTCATTAAGCTGTCTCAAAAAAATGCAGCCTGGTGCTATACACTTGGCAAACCTATGGAGTGTCACTGCTATGCTCCAAATAAACTTAGAGACCAGCACAAGATGGCTCACATCAGGTTAGTTCTGCAGCCTTCTGTACCTTTTTTCTCAATGAGCTACTCATGAGGATGAATAACAGGACCTTCATCTGGACATGTCAGCAAAGAGAAATTAATTACATCTTTAGTACAATCACCGATCTTGTGTGTTGGAATGCAATTTGGGTGCAAGCTTAAGAAGCAAAAGCTCCTTAAAGTTGACAGGACCTCATAATTTACAAACCTGTACTCTTAGGTGAAGTACATAGTAGGTCACACTCCTGTTGCTTTACTTTTTGAGACTGCAGTTCCCTGAGATGTAGAGGGTATAGCACCATAACAGAAAAAATGGAAATAAGCCACAGGCAGTCAGCACTCCAGATGGGAAGGGTCAGTAGCGGTAAGAATCAATAGTGCTAGTGGTATGTCACTTTTACTAAAGTTAGCAAACATTAAAATGGAAACATCTATCCTTTTAAAATGTATTTTTTACTAAACTATATTCTATTTTTCAGGAAAGCTGAGTTCAAAACCTATTGATCTCAACAGCGCTTGCACTGAAACAGAAATAAACATAAATTATTTAAAGAAATCTAAATGCAAACCAACTAAAGTGCATGGCATATATGCATGCACAAGTATCCTAGCTCAGATATAAGCACATATACAAATATATATATATATATTATTATTATTATACTACCAAACAGTGTACAGCTCAGAAGAGAATGCAAAAAGTAAGAATGATATTAGTGTTAGGTGTTTTGGGAAATCTGTTTCACCCCTTGCACATGAAAGCCTGATTCTTTGTATAATTTCTTTCAAAGCTTATACTGCTAAAATAATTACATACATCTATCAATCATTATTTCATCATCTCCAACAGTATTTTAGGACTGGCTACCTTACTGTTTTGATAGTGACCTTGCAGCACCAGGTGCAGAGTAAAATTGGACAGTGTGTCTGTAATTTTTTTGAGCAAAATTTTAAACTGCCACGTAAAGTTCTGGGTAAGTGGGAGGTAAAATTGTGCTTTGCTGAAAATGCCATATGAGTCAAGATTTCATGTCCTTTCTGTCCAAATACTCCTAACATAACAGAAAGGAAAATATTCTTTTTTTTTTTTTCCTCAGAACTCATTTTGTTAAATGTGTTTTTCAGATCGGATTTGCAAATGATGCCACATTGTACAGAGCAATGCACAAATGGCATTCAGCAGCTGCTCCTTGTTACTCTGTGTAGATAACGTTAGGTTTCATGTATGTGGCGGCTCCTATCATTTTTTGTCCAATTTTGGGGCAGGAAAGGAGACAGAAGACAGGAGGAAGCAATATTGCTGTCTGACAGACTTCTCAGAAACACCAAAAAAATGGTGTTAACCCAACACTGAAAGAGAAATGCTGGTCAGCTGACAGGAAACATGACACCCAAAGAACCTCTTGAGGAGAGGTAGGTAAAGGTGTGCAGATATGCCTTATGGAAATGAAGAATACAGTATTGCTATTTTTGATTCGCAAACTAAGTAATTGCTTTGTACAGTAATTTTAAGGCTTTGGAAATGTGAAATCTCTAGCTGTTCTTAAAACAAAAGGTCTATGTCAGGTGACTAAGGTAAACATGGTAATTAAAAGGAATAAGAAATAGTTGAAATGTTTTTGTAATTACTCTCTAGTCATTGTTAGGCTTTCCTGACTAATGGAGTTAGAAATCTTGAGCTAAAAGCATGTAGTGTAGAACTGATGTTATCATGCACACCACATTGTTATAATTTCAACAAGAAAACAGTTAAATCATTTCTTACTTTATAAAACACCTTTGAAAATAAAGACCCAGGACAATATGCTCTCTGTACGCCTCCTGCAGAGACTTCAGAAATACATGTATTCAACACCTGCCCCATTTGCAAAGTTGTTGCCACTGAAGATAATAACTGTTGCTCAGAATTCCTCCACAGCTGTGGTAAATGCCTCAGGGCCACCTCAGTCACCCCAGTGCATCACCTAGGTAATGCTAAGGGCACAGCCTGCTAGCAGGGAGAAATCCAAAGTGCATCACCTCAAGGAGCTCCTGAGAACACTAGCTTACAAACACAAACCACAGTTCTTCCTCCAGATGGCTTTCAGTCTGAAGCCTATCTGAATAACATTTTTTCTTTATCATTACCCACCAAGTTTGTGTAAATCAGAACATACAAGGTCACTGCCTTTCTGTGATCTTGAAGCTACAGGCAGGCCTTGCCAAGCAGAGAGTAGTATTCAGCAAATGTTCTCCATGTCTTTCTCAGAGTCCATCTTTAATTAAAAAATTTGCATAGCACTGTTGGTAGGAGCTTTTCATTTGATGAAGCTCTGCAACAAATCACTTCTCACTGAATTCTGCTGCAGCAATTGTTCCTGGGAGCTACTGCAGACAAGCTAACTGCAAAAATACATACTTGGTAGAAATCTGTAGAGAGAAGTCCCTTAAGTGCTGGTAATGGATTTTCTTCTGTTATTGTTTTTTTCTGAGGTGGAGATATTTATTACAGCATACATTGGGGCTTTAGTACAAAGTTAATAATGAGCCAACTATGTTTGAAAACTGATAAGCTCCGCACAGAAGGCTTCCAACCTACCAAATGCTTAAGTATGTAAACAACCCCACTGAAGCCACTGAGATTTCTTTTATGCCTAGTGCTAAAACAAACATCTAGTCTTAATTCACTAGGGCACAGCTTGGTAGCAGAAAAGCAACTAATTTAGGAAGTCTTAGAAATTTTAGGTGATTTCGTTAGCAATTTGTGTGTATTTGGCCCTTTGCATTAAGCAGTAATAAAGTTTACTGCTAAGAAGAGATGTGTTTACTTGCAATCCAGAGTGATTCCTAAGAATACCTTTCTTAACACAAGAATTAATCGCAATTAATTGCAGATAGTATTGGAAAGATCCCATAAAAAATATTTCCCCAGAACGTTCTCTCATGCTGAAAGAAACGTTAACATTTCCTTCATCCCTCAAACAAGTCAGGCAAGGCTTATTTTTAGGAGTACCTCACAGTGGAAAACTGTGAACTGGAAACTTCAAGCATATAGGGAGGCTGAATAAATCATGACTGTGTTCTTCATTTCCCAGACGGGAGCAGAGCTCTGTTAAAGCACAGTGGTTAGCAGTGGTAGATTAAACTTTTCTGGCAGCTGTTCTGACCACAGGTAAAAAACAACACAGACTCGAGCTTATGTTAAAGCCACAAGTTTATTATATTTCACATAGCAAAACATAGCATCTGGAGAAGGGATAGAGAGTGCTTTATATACCTATCAGTTGGAGATCCCTGAACGAGACAGCACTGGCTCTCTGGGTTTCATACCTGTATCCTTTTTAGAAGATGATCACTCAATGACCAGATCAAAACATAGAATGTTAGTAAGAAGGTGGAAGAGCAGGGTCCGCTAGCACAGAGATGAAGCCAGCTTCAGGGAATTCTGCTATTAAGGTGGATGAAATACCAGTCTGTGAGGGACCACATGGCAAAACTGATCCTTAATACGACACTTCAGATGAAAGGTGGTGTCATTTGTGAGCCATGCACAAAAGTTTCACTTTGGGTACTGATGTTACAAAGAATAAAAAGTTGGAGTCATTGTACTTAATGGAATTCTAGAAAAGTTAAAAACTCCAGCAAAGGGTGATTGAAAACTTCTGAAGTTAATCAGTCCAATCACTCAAAAAATTGTGGCAACTGAATAGCCAGCTTCCTCTTACTTCCTCATCTTCACTCTTCATAGAAATTATTTCCCTATCTCCAACTTAAAAAAAAATCTGCTGTGAACATATTTGTCTCTTAATAAAGCTCTCTCACTGAGAAAATACACCAATAGCAGAAGAGAAGCTTGTAACTTCTGTAGGCAAGGAAATGCAGATGAAGAGTTCTATGCAGTTTCCCAGCTGCCTCTTAGGGCTCTCCTTGGTGTCCGTGACAATTTCACCATGTATTTCCTTCTACAGAAAGGAAGCGTCTCCTGATTCCAGGCCAACCACGATACATATACAAATGAGAAGTTGCACTTTTTGGATGGTGCAATACTCTGCATGATCACTGGATTTTCATATTTGCCTTGTTTTAGCCTCCCATCTCGTCACTCCTGCAGGCTGGAAATGAAGTGGGGTCACAGTTTTTATGAGACAGTTGTAGAGCACCCGACAGGAACGCTACCGACCTTGAGCAGCTCCTTGGGGCTACTTACCGCTGCTGCTAACTGTTATACACCAAGGCCCGGCTGCAACAGGTCAGGGATAATGCACAGCCCACTGACAGCTGCGAATGGAGCCTGGCCGGGGTAAAAATCGCTTTCTTTACAGTACAGTCGCTTGGGAATTTCCGTTCAAAAGCAACCGGGGGGCCGATAACGCCTGACTGCGGGCCCTCTGCCCCACGCGAACGACGATTTAGGGGCAAACACTTGGCTCCAGGGCGAAGCCGCTGAGGGCATCGGGGGCGGCGGGCACGTCCGCCCACCCCCGCACCCCGGAGACCGGCGGGGCGGCTCCCCTGGGGATCACCTAGCGCCGTGGGTGCCTCCCTCCCTGCCGCCCTGACGGGGAGGCGGCGGATAAACCCGCCGCCACTGCCTCCGTGTGCCGAGCCGAGCCGAGCCGGGGGACAGGGCGGTCGGGGCGGGGGCACCGCCGTGCGGCTGCATCAGCCCCCGCCTGCCCAGCGCCGGGGCTCGGCTGCTGAGCCGCCCAGCGGCCCCCAGGAGGCGGCGGCGGCTGCCGGGGGACGCTGAGGAGGAGCCGCCTGCGCGGCCCAGTGGCGGCGGCGGCGGGCGGGCCGGACACAGCGACCGACGGAGCAGCCGCGGCGCGGACGGACGGACGGACAGAGGGACGGACGGACGGAGGGACGGAAGGAGGGAGGGCAGGCAGGCAGAGCGGCAGCGCAGCCCGCGCCGGCAGCGCCATGGCCACCAAGGTGAGCAGAGCGCGGGGGTCGGGAGGCGGCTCCGGGGCGCCCCCTGCGCTGAGCGGGCCCGGCGGGCGGGGGTCCCGCGGGGACGAGCGGCGTGCCGGGGCCGCTGCCCTGCCCGGAGCCTGCCCCTCGCCGCGGGAGGCAGGAGGGAGGCGCGGAGGGGAGCGCCGCGCTCGGGCCTCGCCGCCGCCGCCGCCCGGTCCCTGCGCGGGGCTCGGCTGGGCAGCGCCGACCCCGGGGCGAGGGAAAGTTGTTTTCTGGCGTGTTTTGTGCCCCGCCGGCCCCGCTCCTCGCCCAGGCACCCCCCGCTCGCCCGGGGCGGCTGTAGGGCCGAAAAACCGCCGGAGGCCGAGGGTGCTGCTCCTGCAGCCCGGGCGCCCCTGCCCTGCTCCCACCGAGCCGGAGGAGCGGGCGGTGGCGGGGGAGGCCTCGGCCAGCGGCGGGCCCCGGTCCCGGGTGTCCCGGCTGCCCTGCGGGGCTGGGACGGGCCGGCCCGGCCGCCTCGCCCCGCGCGTCGCGTCGGGGCAGCTGATGCTGATCCCCTCGGGTGGATCCGGGGGAAGGGTGTGCCGTGTCTCCTGCAGGGAGCCCAGGGTCTGCACTGTGCGACCGCCTAATAGTAAGCTCTGATTTTACGGGCACACACGCGCAAAAGAGGCAGGAAGTTAAATTATGCTGTTCAGTTCTTCAGCAGTGTCTGCTGTTAATGCAACACTCAGAATTAGCTAATCCTGTCTGAAACTTTCTAAATAAACAATATTTGTTTACTATATTGGTTGATGAAAGCATCGCTGCTTGTGTAGGTGTGAGTTAACATCCACCAGCAACTCATCTGTGACTTATCTAAGTATCTCAGGAAGGCTTTTTCGGTATTTGAAGTATTACTTTGAGTCATCTGATTCCATTAGCTTGGCTAGCAGTTTTAAATACTTCCTTTTACTGAGGGAAGTGCACTATTTGTGTTGCGCTTCTCAGTGCTGAAAAAAAATCAACATCTTGAACGTGTCAAAAAGTAGCTGTCTCTGTAACCATGTAAGTTGGTGGTTATTCGCGTTTTAGTAAACTTTTTCTGTAGCACAGGGACGTTGATTCTAAGTTTCAAAATCGCTTGGGCGTTTTAAAAGGTGTCAATATAGTGAAATGTACGTTCAGTTGAGCTTTTAGAATATTGTTGATGGACTTATTTTAATATTGGTGATTTCCACTGATTTGTGGGATGTGTGTATGATGATTTGTAATCAGCCTAACTATTGCACGTAGCAAGAATATGACTTCTGGTGCGCTTACACTACATAATACACAGCATGTTAGGCAGATATTGTACTAAGCCAGTTTACTGTTTCTCTCCTGACTTTGAGGTGCATTATCCTCATGGGATCCTGTGTTCTGTGGCAAACACATGAAGCCATTTTATTCATACATTTAGAAATTTTCACTTTGCTTTTCTTTAAATATTATTTTGGAACTGTTATGGCCCCACTCTGAAGGGTGTGTAATTTCTAACTTCCTAACCAGGATTGGCTTGAAATCAGGTGGTACAGGTTTTTTCACTCTACGCATTGCAAGTGATGGTACTGTGCTTTACCTTGAGGGCTAAAATTAGGCAGTGGTAGCCAGTAAAGACTTGGTGTTTTCTTGTAATTATTTTGTTATGCTGGTAACTGAGAGCAGTAGTGAAGAGAAGCTAGGTTTATTTTCTGTGAGCTCTACCCAGGCGATGGGTCCCTCTCTGCAAATGGGCTTGATTTGGATTTTAATTTGTTCAGTTTGTGAAAACATCGGTGATAGTAAAGGATACATTGTTTTTTGAGCTGTATAAGGGAGTAACTGGCTCAAAAAAACAATTTTTAGGAAATTGGCCTATTAACCATTTCACTTGGAAAGTAAATTTTTTTTTTAAATTTTATACGAACTTCTCATCTTCTGCTTGTGCTCCTTCTAAAATAGCCTATTTTAAAAAGAAATGTGCAAGGTGTATTTGTGTTGTAAGTGAAATGTTAAAACCCTAACCTGCAAATACCTATCTGGAGTATGAATTTTTTGAAGTTTAATGGTATCAAATCCTATATGGCTGGTAGGGGTAACTGACAGTCCAGCCTGGCCTGTGCCGCTTGGGCTGTTAGCATTTTCTGAATTAATTCCTGTTTAAACTAAAAGATAGTTTCCAAGGAAGGCTGTGGGGAACATTGAGTCTTGATTTGAACACTTTCAGTGATGGAAAACTCAGTCTGTCTTTTTTTTTTTTTTAAACCATCAAATCTCTTGCTGCTGATGCTTCTTTGTTTTGAATCTAAATTTGCCCAGCATCTGTTTTCATTTTTATACTTTTGTCTACAAAATTTACAAATGTTTGTATGGAAGTGTTACATTTCCTGGCAATGGAGGATGCAAATAGGGATTTCTTACACACCTAGTTTGTAAACCCTGGTCAGTTTTCTTGCCTCCCACTTTGACAAACCACAGCAATTAAGTTCCTAGAGTTTTCTAGTGTGAAGACGTGGTCTACAGCTGTGTAATGTGCTGGCTCTTCCCTGTACCATTCAAACTCAGTCCATTTCTTACTGAAATAATAAAAACCTTTTAGGGGAAAGGACTACTATTTTCATACCAAGAGGCTTTTACTGATGCTTTCCTTGCATGTTTGTTAACTGGCAACTTGGTAGGGAATCACTTGTTGAAAGGGGTTATCGTGGCACTCTGAAGGCTGCGGAGGCTGTCTCTGATGCCATGAGCTAAACCCAGTCTCCTTTGCTCCTTCTCCTTTCTTGCTCTGTGTCTCGTGCTGATGTACATGCCAAGAGGCAGGCCTGCCTTTGAGCTGCAGTAAGTTGCTGAAATAGCAAAAAATTCACTGACCGGAAAGAGCAGAGCCATTTTCTCAAGTTCTAGGGAGTTGCAGTAGCTGAAAGTTTGCTCAGAGCTAATACAAAAGGTTGAGTAGGACGGCATAGTGGGGTGGCGGGAGACTTTCATGGTGAAAGGGGTAGAAATATAATGAGGGGTAGAAATGTAAGTGGGAAATAGATGACCTGAGGCTTCTGGAGGCAGTTTTTTGGTTGTCTATATCCTTGCTGTAACTTGGCAGTGGATATTATGGTTTGCTCAAGGTTACATGCTCTAAAAACTGAAGCAAGTGTAAAAAAAAAAAACCAAACCAAACCCAATCACAATAAGAAAAAAAGAGATGGTTTAGGAGAAGCTAATTTCCAAAGTTTTACAGTAATTTAACTGAACTGGACTTTAGAGGTAAGCAATTTCATATCCACATTTAAGAACTGATGCTTTAATCTAGATTCTTTATTTTGGATTTTTCTTCCAGAAACATAGTTGACCTTACTAATTCCTTATTTTTTACTGTGCATCACAAATGATGCACAGGCAGAAAATGCCTGAGCCTAAAGAATTTTCAAAACCTATTCACAAAGAAAATGCAGCATTGTAAATGTGTTTCTGTGATAGTTGCTTACAAATGCTGCAGATGAGATTCTTACTCTTCTCTTTATTCCTTCTTGATTTCTTTGGCCTTTCCTCTTCTATCCCCAATAGAGTTTGCAAAGCCCCAGCTTTACTCATGCCCTTTCTTTTGTTTTTGAACTTCATTCAATAGGGAGAGCTAGAAATGTCAGGAAGTGATATGCTGGCTTCTAAATAATGTGCTCCCTACCTCAGTCTATTTTTAGACTCATTTTAAAATGTAGTCAAGTCCTTTTCTTGAAAAGGCTGATGTTTTGCCATTTGTTAAGTCCTGATTTCAGAAGGAAGTGTGGTGTTATTACAAGAACTGGATAGGTTACGGCACACTGATGGGCAAGACAGTTCTTCTGAAACCCGTGCTGCTAACATAGAGTGAGAGTTTTATTTTAAAAGTTGAAGTTGGAACTAGAAGTTGACTTATAGAAGTAACACCATTGAAGATGGTGACATCACTTTCACAAGCGAGATATTTCACAAGGCAGCTATTGATAAGCTTCATGAGGTTAAAGCCTCTCTTAGTGTCAATACCAACAGTTTTATTCTTTGTAAATTTAGGGGCACTTGTATCTCACCATTGTGTTCTTCATTGCTCAATGGTTTTTCTGCTTTGAGAACTCATTTATGTGATTCTGTTTGTAGGACTTGGCCCTTTTTGTGGGAAGAAGTCCCTTGAGATGAAAGCTTAAACTGAGTATTCTGTTCTTTAAAGGAGATGCAATTTAGTGATACTTCTACAACACGGAAGTGTTGTTCAAGGCTTTCTTATCCATCTAATCATGTTGGATTTTCTCTTGTGAATGCCACTAACCAGGTGTAGTTGAATTTAGCATGGTTCTTGTAGTTGTGGTGAGGGAAGGTCATCATTTACATATGAAAACTTCAGGTAGGAAAAACTTAAGGATAATTATCCTTTAGTGTGTATCCTTCCTTTCATCTTTCTTTTTGATTCTCTATTGCTCTCACCAGTGTAAGGCTTCCCAAAAGAAATCCCACATTTTCCTTTGTACCGTCACGAATCTGTATGTTTGCATTATGAATTGGTCAGGAACAATTCTTTGTTCTGATTTGCAGCTGGGAATTGAAGCATCTCTCTGTGCTAAACCAAGACTTTGTGTTCTGCAAGTCTGCCTTCTGTATTGTCATAACTTTGGAAGCAAACTCCTCTAGGAAATCTCATCTTAAGAGAATATTCAGTTAATAAATCTTAATTCATCTGTGAATTGGGATGAACTTCTACTACACAGATCACTTTCCATTCAACATGTTCCATTATTTAAATTCAGCAAAACAAGTCATAATGTGAAGAATGAGACACACAGTTGATTTGTATATGTAAGATGTGATGGAACAAAACTAATTAGGTAAAGTAATAATTTTGATTTTTTTGGTCTTAATCATCTGGAAAATGTTTGGGGTTTTAGGCTGTGATTAAGTAGATGTGAAAATACTTCCTGGGCTTTTTTGAGAACTTTGGTTTGGGGGATTGTTTTCTAAGGGGCAACAAAATGACTATAAAAGGTGAAAACACTTGGTTGTGCAGGTTTACCACAGGTTCCTGACCTACTGAAGAAGTGAGGTGTTAGGATGAGAACTGATACTGTCTAATTTTATGAAGACGCAGGTTTTCTCTTCTTTTGTCTTTGTCAGGCTTTATGATTTTTCAGAGGTTCAGCGATAAGTGGGTTATGTTACATTGCAGCAATTACTGGTGCAAGGCTTATAATTTCTGTGCTGGAGAGCTGTTGAGATTCTGAGTGTTGCTGTGGCTGGATGATGATTCCTCTGACTCAGTTTTTCAAAGTTATTTTAAGCACCTAGGCATTGAGTCATCAGAGACTCGTTACCAGAGGTCGTCATTTAAAAACATGATTACAGCAGCTAAAGAGAAGGAAGTCTGGTATCAGATGTCATAAGCTTCAAATGGTTTCTAGATTCAATGATTCAGATTTTCGCTCTGGTAGAATTTCTCCATACCTTGGTATTATTTCAGCAAGAAGGCTTTACAATGAACTGTAGCTTTGGGAAAAGGTTTAGTTTACTCCATTCTTTAAAGGTCTTCCTCTGTGAACGATCTTCCTCTTAGAACCTCAGATTTTCAGGTCATGAAAAAATTCCTAAAATATAAGCAGAAGAATGTGTGGATATTCAGTAAAACCCCACTTTAATTAGGGCACCTGGCAAATTTCAGTTTACAGAGATCACCAAGGGAAAACTATGAGAATTTTGCCATTTTAAATCTATGGATTCCCTCCTGTATTAAACTGACAAGCAATTGCAACATGGATGATGCTGGAAGCAGTCTTGCAAAACATCACAAGAGCAGGTAATAGAGACTAAAATATTGGGAGTGATTTGTTTCAACCGGCCTGCAGAAGGACAGATCAACATTTAGTTATAGAATTGTTTAAAATAAATAGGTATTGCAATGTTCCGCATTTAAAGCTAAACCTGTTCTATTTCAAAGCATGTATAACAATTTCATTCAAAGTCACTTTACACTTCTCTGAGGGCTGAAAATCAGAGCTTGTGCTTTTACTTTCTTTAGTTGTACTTCTGCATTCTCAGCAATTTATTATTGAAAAAGAGCTTCCCAAGTAACACAAAGTTCAAAAAACAGAGCAATCTTGTAGTAGTCCAATAAGCAAAATTTAAGTGCTGCTGCAAAGAAACAAATACATGCATGTTGCTTACTGGAAAATTTAATTTAAGCTCTGAGCCTTATCGCTGTTTTCTCCAAAACACTCTTTCTCTTTGAGCTTCATATGGATAAGAAACCTCTGCCGAAAAAAAATACTAGGGGGAGAAGGGCAGGAGGGACAGCTCTTCCTGTAGAAAGCTGCCATAATGCAGGCTGATCCAGCTGTTGTGTAGTTGTGAGGAAACATTCAGGACATGACTCGGTATGAAGGGCACATGAGCCGTCCTGGGCACTGCTAATGACAGGGTGTGTGCTCATAGTAAGTGTGCTGGGTAAAGTCAAACCAGCCACTCTGTGTGTGAATGTATTTTTTGTGGGTTAAAGTTCTGTTTCCTCCTGTATTTTGGAACAGCTCTTCCCCCAGGCCCTGCCCCTTATAGGAAGCCACTTTACAGAAGGGGTTTCCAATGTGCAAAATAGGTGGCTGGAAGGGGGAGGAGGCGGTGAGAAGGCAGGCAGTGCAGCTCGTGGGAGGTCTCTGGGGAGCCCACGCAAAACAGCTGCTTCTGGGGAGGGGCAGCCATGTCTGACCTGGGGTTTTGGCAAGTGGGACTTGCCCAGGTGAAATCATTCAGTCCAGCTCCTGGAAAAAGAGGGACTGGTGTTATCAGTTTCTTATGACTTGTCGTTTAGTTACTGACTTCTACTCTGAGTTGCCATCTGCTCCTCCTTGGCAAGGGAACTGTTGTGCTTTTATTTTGTGTATTCATATGGTATCTGTGTTTATACACAGTAGGTTTTGGACTTGCTTTGCTTTTCCCAGCCTGCAGTGCTTAATGTTCAGAGCAAAAATAAGTTGTCTTCTCAGTTCAAGCAAAGTGTTTTCTTTCTTTGTTGATAGAACAAAATGGCTAATTTTCAAGAATTGCTGTAAAAATTCTCTTAGAATAGCTTTAAACTGTTTTTCTCTTCTTTATGAGGATTTTTTTCTTTACAATGATTATGTGAGTGTTTTCCAGAAGAAATACAATTGATATAAGACTCTTACATTTATTGTTCCTTCTAGTTCTGAGTTAAATCCTGGTATTGCCTGGAGAGCTTATACAGTTCACCTTTTTTCAGCAGTAAGGTCATGCCAGATGAGATGCTTCATTTCACCCTACAGCTTCATCAGATTTGAGAGTCAAGCCCAAATGTTTTATTTCCTCCACTGCATTAATTCTTTTTGGGAGGTCAAGGTTTAATTCAGTAATAGAATATTGTGATAACATATGATAATATAATGTAATTAGTGCTTACCTAGTTACAGCACAGTTCTTTCAGCAGTACTGTAATTTCATCCCTTAATAGCCCTGTATTTGTCCTCTGAAAATGATTGCTTATGGAATACAAAATTAAACATCTTCCTTTTTGCAAATAACTAGATCATAGTCTTGACAGTTTTTGTGAAGGTTGTTGAATTACGATTTTTTTTATCAGCAGCTCTGTCACATTCTGTCAAGCTGCCAAATTTTCTAGTAATTCGTAAGGAAGCAGAACTTCAGACTTACTTCTCAGACTTCTTTGATTCTTTCTGTCACTATAAAGGTTGCTGGTACAAGAAAAGTTTGTGTGCTGTCCTGTTAAACTTTAAATCTTGCATGACTTAATCCACTTCTGTCATTCATATATCAGAGATATCTCTTTTTTCTTTTAATTGCATCTGTTCAGGTATTGTTTCTCTTGTGTGGTGGGGTTTTTTTCTCCTTGTTTTAAAGTGGGATTGGCCAACACTACTAGGTGCACATTGCATTAAATTGCAGGTAATTAATGTCCAGTTCAAGTGCTGGGTGTTCTCTGGCCAGGTCAATGACTGAGCTTTGCTTATTTGCGCTGCTGTTTATCGTGACCAGTTTGTAACTTTACAGGGTCTTGTACTTTTCTACACTGCTGACTGAAAAGCTTAAAATAGTTGTAGGCTTGGGTACATTAGAACCCAAAAAATGTGAACCTTATGCATTTCTAGAGTAAAGAAGCTTCCTCTGATAAAATGGTAGTGCACTGATGTTGGTATAACAGTTTCCTCCCTTGTGTTCATAAAATAAAAGTAAACACAGGCTTTCATAAAGAAGTGTTTCTAATAAGAGCTGAGATACCAAAACATTCGTATATTGATTAACGTTGTTTACTCAAGTAACAGAGAATTTAGCAGAATTCCAAGGTGAGAATTTTTTCTGCTGCACTTCAGAATCCTTCCCAGCTGCCTTCAGTGAACATGCAATAGTACTTGTTTTCCTATTAGTATTTACCAGTGTTTGGGACTTCAAAGTAGTACAGCTATTCCGTTCTGTGTTTTATGGGTTAGGTTGTATTTGAAGTAGCATTATTTTAACATGCAGGTAGTTTGCTTTGCTAGTATTCATTTGCTCCTAGACTGGCCTGTGCAACTGGTACATTGAGATGCACAGTGTGTATGTAATAGTGTGCTGAGTCTGAAAAGCCTTGAAGTTCATTAGATAACCTTAGTGAAACTTTGTGCCTCTCCAGTTATTAGGGTAATTGCTGTTTTTTCTAATCTCTGCTCTCATGGAGGCGACACTATTGTGTGGCTACAAGCTGTCTTAATGAGTAGGTCACAATGTGGCAATTTTTCTAGTGAATGCTGCAGGCTTTTTCTGAAACCTTCACCTCTCACTGGCTTTGTTTTCTGGGGACAGAACAGTGAGGGTACAATACTGACGGCCCTAAAGTTTCAGGCAAACATCAGGGGACTTGGTGCAACAGACTTCTAAAACGCATTGTTAAACATTGGTTCAGCAAACAGTTGCAAGTGTTGCAGTTTGATTTTGGAGACACAGTAATGATTAATCTAGGCAGAGATTTTAATCACACTTGAGCTAAATGCATCCTGCCCAACATCCCTAAATACAAACCCGTTCTGTATTTGCTGCAGTTGTGTGTCCCGGTGAAACTGGAATTCATGTTCTCGAATTTGAAACTGTTTAGTCCCCAGTCTATTTGGGGATCTGGAATAGGTTGGTATTCCGAAAGGAAAATATGGGGAAGTCTGGGCACTTAGAGCAGTGCAGGCAATTGATTCTGAAAAAGATCTGGTATTGTTAGAACTTCTTACAGTAAAAGTTTTGCTGTATCTTGTTAATAACTGATAACTTGTTTATAAGTAATGTTTTAAACAAGAAAAAAACCTTGAGATGCTTAACCCAAATGAAAGCTCAGATGTGTTTCAGAGGAGTATCTGAGTCAGTGTTTGGAAACATTTCTAAATCACATGGGTGTTGTGCATGTATTTCTGCGAGTGAATTTCCTTTGCTTCTGTATTGCCTGGGGATTCTGTTACTGGGTTTGACAATACCCCTAAATAAACCTGTATGAACTATAAAAGGTAACCAAGCACATCTTTTAAGAGTACGTGATGGGTATTTTAAAAGTATCAGAATTTGAATGTTGCTTTTTAAAACCACTGAACAGCTTATAGATAATCCTCAGACTTTAACATTCTTAAGTACTGTTGTAAATCTGGAAAATACTGCAGTTTCTCTTTGCTTTTTACCTACCCACCTGACTTATAACTGCATGGACAGAAGCTGTAATTTGTTTTAATACCCTGAGATTTTAAGATCTGTTACATTCTAACACTTTCAAGAAATCTCAGTCATGTAACCAGTTGAGCCCTCATCTCCATCAATAACTTTTAGTCTTAGATGCTTGAGTTCAAGAAAGGGCCTTCTGTGTAGGAATTCACTTGAATGCAAGTTCTTGGTGTGTGTGCTGCCTGTAATGCTGGCCAGGAGCACGTTTCAGTGGGCCTTGGGGTATGCTGATGCTTGCTTGCAGGTAGACAGCTATAAAGAAGTTCACATTCCGTGAATCAAAAATATGTAACCAAAAATGAGCTGGACTAGCTTGAACAGAGTTCAGATCTTCTTTCCTGACCAAGAAGTGATTTTCAGCAAGACAGTGAAGTACTGTGTGGTAGATCTAAAGAGCTAATCTGTCCTCACTGAGGAAAACCCAAGTTGACGAAGAGGCTAGTTAGCTATTAATACTACAGAAAAATTTCCAAGTTTTTTTAACACTTGAAAACTTGCCTATTCACTTCTTTCTTACACAAAATCATACAGAAATGGTTTCAAGAGAAGCTTATTACACCTTTATTCTAATTTTGAAAGTGTCAATGGTTTAAGCCACATTCGTATTGGTGGGAATCGAGTATTACCTTACTGTCCCTTACCCTATAAAGGCTTCAGACTTCGTGTTTTGTGGTTTTTTGGAAACTCTTTGTGTTTTGCTATCAATTTACCTCCCATATGAGACGGACCTTTTAATCCAGTGTGAATACTTAACTAAGTACCTGCCTGAAGTATTGCAGGAACATGCAGCTTCTGAGGCTGAAGGGAAGCTCCCTGTTCTGTGTCTCCTCTGTCTGCAAGCATGTTTTATTAGGAGGAAGAAATGATGCAAGTCCTTGTTTCTTAGCATTTTATCTGTACTTAATTTGCTTCTAATGTTCTTATAGTCAGTGGTGCTGATTTCAAATGACTAGCTCCAGGCTATTGAACTTATTTTAGTGTTGAAAAATTGTTCAGAGGAAAGTGAGCCAGCAGATCAAGAGACCTTTTTAATGTGAGTTTCTAGAGTAGTGTGAGGATCCAGCAGTTACAGCTGGTGAGGGAACTCAGTGTAATAATATGTGAATATTGTGTCCTCTCCTAGTCCAGACTGAACTTAATTTCATGTTTTGGATGAGTTTGCTTTAATGCTGATGTTGCTGAAAGCAAAACACAATTGTATTACAAAACAAATGTAATACTAGAAGTTTTAGTTGAACAAGTGAATTTTATTTTTTGTATACTGTTTAATAAAATCGTAGTATCAAATGTGTCTGTTTTTTCAGGCTGGTAGCTTTTTCCTAAGCAGATCTTGAACACATACACAAGAAAAGTGATTCTAGCATTATACAAGCAATATACATTTTTTCCATATTAGTTGAAAAGATAAACATTGGTGTCTTTTCTTCTTTATAATAAATCTTTATAATTTTTACTGGCAGTTTCAACTATAATGTATAATCTCTTGAAATCCTAAGGTAAGGTTTCTGTAGGAGTCTGTCTTAGAAGACAATGGAGCTTTGAGCAACCTGGTCTCATTGAAGTTGTCCCTGCCCATGGCAGGGAGGTTGGAACTAGATGAACTTTAAGGTCGCTTCCAATCCAAACTCTTCTATGATTCTATGATACAATGTTGCAGATGCTGCAGTGAAAATCTCTTCAGACTTGGAGTACTTAGCTCTTGGAATGAGCTTAGGTTTCAGGATAAAGGATAGGGAGATGGTTAAATCTACCTTAATGTTAGCCACTGTTGGAAGAATGTTAGTGTCCTCTGTCCCTTGAGGTGGGAAAGAGGTGAGGGACACCTGTCTATGTTTCTGAGGCATTTTCCTTACTGTTTTTCTGAGCTCTTTGGACACCAGCTATTTCAATAATATCCACAGTGAGACTTAGCATGTGTTTTGAGTTGGAGAGAGTTTTTTCAAAGATGCATTGATTAACGTGTGACAATTTAAGTAGTCTGTTTGAGAATGGTGAAACAAAACAGTGGTTAAACTGCCATTTAGATCCATGCCTACCCTGTGTCATTTCTGTAGCTTCACTGGTGCAGGGAAGACAGCGAGGGGTTTAATGCTGCCGCTTCAGCTGGTGGCAAGTCAGATGTCTTGCAGTTGTTCTAAGCAGTAAAATACGTCAAAACCAATGTTAGACAGTAATCACAGGGCAAGCTGCCATGAATGATCAAACAGTACAGAAAAGAAAATGCAAAAATAATTTTAAGTCAATTGCTTTTTGTTTGCAGAGTATTGGCACTTTATAGATTAAATGCTTGATTGTGAATCATTCTTTTGCATGTAATTAAAATATACTGCTGATTTCTGAACTTATTTATTTGCAGCTACATTTTCATCTTTATTATTTTCTATCTGCTTCCTCAATTTCTCTGATCCTGGGATCCCAACTTGTATCCCACGTATGCTATTTCTGTTATATTCTCTTAGAACTGTCCTTCGGGATCAATATTTTCTTCCTAAAAACAATATTATTGGGAAAAGATAATCCTGAAAAAAACTAACCAAAGAAACCTTGCCAAAAATGTAATAAAAAACCCCAAACCAAACCCACATCCAAAAAGCTTGTAGCAGAGAATGAATAAAACAAAGTGTGGGCAGACAGAAATGCATTTTCCTGTTCTGTGTTTCCAGGTGTGATCGACATATTGCTTATCAGTGTTTCACAAGCAGAGGATTTCAAAGGCTTATGCTTAGTAGACCTACGAAAGAATATTTTTACTAACTGAAGAAGTTTTTATAGCAAACCTTTCTGAAGTTTATTCAAAATGGAAATGTTACTGGAGTTACTTGAGGTGATGAAAAGTCCTCTGTTGTTCATTCCAGCTAAAAGCTTAAGCTGCTGTCCTAGAAGAAAAGTTCAGCTCTTAGTAACAAGGCTATTTAAAATTTAAGGACTTGACTTGCTTAGAAGAGTCCTAGGTAAAGAAAGAGGGGGAAAAAAATAATGGACTTTTTTTTCTTTTTAAATTTTTTTTAATTTGATTTTTGACATTTTACTATGCTTCCCAAATTATGGTTTCTGCTTCTCCACTGGATGCAGATTTCTCTTAAATCTACACTTATCTGCCCCATATACTTTCCAAAACAGAAGTATGGAATTTGGTCTTCTTTTTGTGAATATGGGAATTGCCGCCACCAGCATGAACCTGTAAGGTGTTGCCATCTTGCTGCTCTGATACGGCAGATGTATTTCTGACAGTGACACCAAGCAACTTAAACTGGTGAATCCCTGTCTCTTGACAACAGCAGTGCTGGGTGGCTGAAACACTGAACTGCTGAAGTGCCAACTACAGAAAGGAAGGCATGCAGTTATTATGGGAATTTCATGCTGTGAAACTTCTATGGATATTTCCGTTGTACTATCTGCCACTGCCAGCTGACCAAGCGAAGCAGTTGTGGTCCAAGTCTCCTAAACTCTAACACATGGCTGAAACAGATGCATCTACAGCATAACACAAGAGCTCCTTCTAATACCAATGTCCACAGGGAAAACATTTTCAAAGCTGTGTCCAATTTTTGAGTGGCTTCTCCAGTTTTGGTGCTATAAAGTGTACTTTGGTGCAGAAGCGTTGTGTTACAATCAGGAAGTCCAGCAGTACAAAAACATTTTGTTTCAGAAGGGCGACCTTAAAGAAAAACCAGTAATCACTTTGTATGGGTCATTAGTCATTCTTATCAAGAAAGGCTTAGACAGGGAAGCTATTAGGAAAGCTTCTCTGAGCTCAACTGTTGTGCATTTGCTGTTAGCCTGTACGCTTATGGCTAGAGAGGGATACACAGCTTTCCTTGTGCTTCTCCATGCAGAGCTAGCCTGCTGTAGGGGAACTGTATTGTGGGCAAGTGTATGCCTGTGCACATCAGGGTTGTCCAGCTTGGGAGTAAGTTGCTCTTCCATCTGAGCCTGGTCTTGAGTGAAACACCTTGGAAAAGACAGAAAGATTCTGATGAAAAATATGTACTTCTGTTGGTTTATCATCCCTTTCAAGATGCTGGGGGACACACAGAAGAGCAAGTGGAGCAGGATGTCTGCAGAGATCTTGGATACTCATGTAGTAACTTAGTGCAGAGATAGCGTAACCCCTCATTGGAATTTTATTTTAGTGACTTTTGCTAGACAACTTCCTTCCCACTTAATTTACGTTTAAGAGTCTTGACACACTGACAGGTATAGTTGCATAGTTTTATGTCTGCTTTCAGAAATAAGTTGGCAAATGCCCTTTTTTTCTTGTTTGTTTGTTTGGTTTTTTTCCTCTTAGTTTTTAGTATTATGGAAAGAAGGGGAAGGTACTCTACTTGGGCAGAAGTAACAGAGGAAAGCTAAGTCTGCTCCAGGTCTGCAGAGGAATAATACTTCTACTAATCTAGATACTGCTTTCTATTGTGGAGAATCTTTTGTGTTTTAATATGCTTAGGCATGATTACTATTATAATTCTAAAGAGACAGTAATAAGGATTGATTGCAATGCTTAGAACTTCTCAATGTTAAGAGGCTTCAGGCTGTAATAAATCAGTAAATCTGTAAATTGGGAAACTGCAGTCCAGTTGGGTAACTACAGCAGGTAGAACCGGCTCCAAAGAATGTCAATATAACAATGAGAATTACTGTTTTCCTTTTTATTTCCACTAACGAAATGTTTGAATCTGTGCAATTCCTGTAGTTCTTGGATTGTTTGATCCTTTTACATATGACCAGATCAAGCATATATGAAGCCTAACAGTTACTGTAGCACGTATTTTATTGATATTTTTTTAAACCTTTGTTTTGAAGAAGTTGTCTTCGTGGTGTTAGTTCAGTGACCTGGAATTCATCAGAAGTTCCCATTTTATAAATATTCAAAGTGTCTTGAAGCTTAGACCTAATATTCAATGCATATGTTGCAATGCCAGGAGCTAAAATGCTTTTCTTGTTAAATGCTTTTCTCCATGGCCACTTGCTATTTTGCAAAAGTTGCAAAGATCTATCCCTAAGCCTTAACTGCTACTTGTGTGCAATATTTGTGACCAGTAAGAAGGAAAATCTCATTGCAAAACCAAACCATTTTCCATTTTGTAGTATTATGAGACTGATTGTTGGAAATTTAAATAGGGTTGGGGCTGAAGCCTCTGCCCAGGGAAGGGGCAGGAGTTTCCATTGTTAACTTACTTAATTAACATATTAATTGAGGGAAAACAGTCACTTAGTTTTACTTACTTTGGAATTGATTGAGTTTATACTATTTTCTCCATTAAATCTCAGCAGTAGGGGGGTAGTGTTAAAACTTACTCACTGGAAGTTCTTAGGGACTTAATTCCCAGCCTAAGCAAGTGAGCTTAGAAATGCGAGTGAAATGGAGAGTACTGGAAGAAAAAGTTGGAATTTATTTGAGACATCAGTATATGGATCAGGTTGCAGATTACCTCCAACAGGTTACAGGTACCTCGATTCTTAATGCTCTGTAATAATCCATTTATGTGATACTGTGAGTCTTTTTTAATATTCAGTTTCTTACACTGCAGTAAGCAAGGTTTGTTTGTAATTTTTTCCCCTCTCTACGTTTTTAACAACTTTTGAAGCAACCATCCAGAGCAGGTGAATAGATGCACTTCTTGACAAGAGTCACCTACAGCAGCTGGTAAACAGCCACATAGGAAAAATGCTGGCTACGACTTACCTTAAGGAAATTCTATGTATCTCCCTTGGCCTTTCCTTCCCTACAAGCTGAATACTTCCAGATTTTTCTGAGTAACTCTATTTTTCTGCTACATTCAGGAAATCTAGTATTTGCAGTTGTTCTTTTATTAGATAAATATGTCTTGCGTTTCCAGTCTGGTCATTACTGTAGGATGTTTTGCCAGTTTCTCTGAAGGTCGGTAAAATTTTTCTGTTGCCTTTGCCCTGGTAAGCTTTCATCATTTCTGTGAATATTGAACTTAATACTACAGTGTACTAAGGCTAAGAAGACTCCCTGGTTAAGAAAGCTTCTTTCCCCATGATTCAGAAGTAAACTTTCTGCTGCATTAAATCCTGTGTGACCTTATATCATACGGGCTATGATGCAATCTACACTGAGTTTGATATTTTTCTTGTAGGTCAGCACTGTCTGTTAAAATCTATACTTTTTCTGTCTGCCTTTGCCGAGCAGTAGTCTAGCTTTCCCTTTTGCTGCTCTTAGATACCCCAGCATTGGCATCAATCAGATAAAATAATGTATTAATTACTTCTCAGGAATCCGGCTAACATAAAGGCTCGAGCTGTAAATAATAAGACTTTTATCTTTTATCAATCCTACTACTGTGATGAGTTTTATTTAAAGGGAAGAGAAGCTCAGATAAAGAGTCAGGTTTAAAAGTTTTCTAATATGCAAGTTTAAATGGGAAGTTAATTTTATTCTAGATCTTCTTTTTCCATGGGGTAAATATGTATAGTTTCTCTCTGCATCCATTTCAACAGTTTGTAAGAAAGTAAATATAGTCCCTTTTTAATTCCTCAGGGCTTCCTCTACTTTTTAGATCATAAAGGAATTTAATAGAAGACAATGAAAAGATCTTCAGAAATATAATCTTAGGCCATGTCACAATTCTTGGTATAAAGAAGCAGAAACGTTCTTTAGATGTTGGACAACTTTGTTGTCAGTGTTTCAAAAGTAACATTTATTTATGTAGTGTAGTAGCAGTGTCAGTACATAGCAAAGCCTTTGTGCATCTAAACACTTAAAAATTAGGTCGGTTTTGTTTTTCCTTCCCCCTCATGCCAATATGCAACAGGCCTACTTTGACTGATTGCTTGTGCATTTGCATAGCCCCTCCCAGATAGTCTCAAAACATAATTTTACACATTACTTTTTATGTATAACAGTGGTTACTTACGCCTGCAGTTATTTATTTTTCTTTTTCTGAATTGCTTGCTCTATGAAACAGTTCCCTTTATCCAAATTGGAGCTGGAATATATCTTGGAGGAGGAAAAAAGTATTGTATTGTTTGCTAAAGTTAGAAGCCTTTCCTTCTTCCCCTGGAAAATGTTGTACAGATAGTTCTGGGCATGGCAGAGAGCAACCAGCCTTGAACTGTGAATCCTTCTGGTAAATTATCTCCAGCAAGCTCCACATGAGATTTTTATCTTGTAAAGTTTTTGTTACTGTTCAGTTCGGAGTTCAAATCTAGGAAATGTTAGCATCCTGCGTGCTGAGTTGCTCTTTGTATTTTCAGCCTGACCCTACTTACTGTTTCTGTTAGTTAAGAATAAGTTGTGCTGATACTTCCTTTGTGAAATCTTCTAAATAAGCTGGAAGGCTCACTGTTATATTCTTTTTCACATATAGGCTCGTGTTATGTATGATTTTGCTGCTGAGCCTGGAAACAACGAGCTGACAGTCAGTGAAGGAGAGATCATCACAATTACCAACCCGGTAAGACAACTGAGATGGAATCAGGGCTTCAGTGCGTTTTGCTGACCTACTTCTAGCAGACAGAAGAAAAATGGTGCTAGGTGACATCTGAAGCCATGGCTACCTTTCCTTGAAGAATAAGTAAATAAACGGAATACAAAGAATTTTCTAACAGTTTAGTGGAAACAAATGCAGTGAGCAGTTGTGGAGGAGGTGGGATTCTCAAATTGTGCCCACACACTTAAGAATGTGCTCAGCTTTGTTTCCCTCTAAACAGAGCAGAGTGCCAAGGAAGAAGGAGCTAAGGATGGTGATAACCGTTACATCTGAATGAATCTCTTTTCATGTGCCTAATGTTCCACATTTTGTGTGTATTAATCTTTCAGGTGCTTGCCACTTGCATTTAAATGTGACATGCCAGCTCCCTTCTAGATTTTGAGTTTCTTAATCAATTACTTCAACATTCCAAGCTTGTTGAAGAACGTGGTACAAAAATGTGTTACTAAATTTGCAAACCCTTTCATAATTAAAGAAATATGGGTAAGATACAGGGAAGAAGTGGTGAAAATACTATTGATAATACTATCAGACAGTTGTTAAATGAATAGTAGTTTTGAACACTGACATTTTATTTATGTGTACATTTTGAATTTGAATGCACTTTTAGTTTATGTGATTCTTACCCTTGGTAACAAGGTGTTGATTTATTCTGCTTTGGAGTTTTGTGTAGTGATATGGCTTAGCAGATACACTTTGCTTTTAAAACACATACAAATAAAAACCACCTGTTTTTGAAGACAGGTTTTATTTATTTCGTTATGTAGTAAGCATGGGTTCTGCAGAATAAACTAATTCTTTGGAGAGCCTAGTTATGTGTAATTCTTATTATTTTTAGTTCCGCTGATCTTAAATATTTGAAGGCGATATTTAGTAGGACTGGCACCCCCTTTGATAGTGTGCTGTGCTGTGGCAGAGGTTACATTTTAAATGAGTTCAGGAGTTTAATGACATTTCACAAAAGTAGGACTAAATATAAATAAATACTTCACAACTTTTAAGCTAGTTCTCTCTGTGTCTTAAGGCAGTATGCTTAAAACAAAGTTATACTTTATTTTTTGCTGTCCATGATAGATTGCCACAAAGGATCTTTATCCTTTCTCATATGATGAATTTAGACAGCAATAGGATGTCATGTAAATCCCTTGAAGATTGCTTTTAAGTGTAGCAGTGCAAATATGACTTATGGATCAAGATGTCATTGCTCTTGCAGTTTAAACAAGCTAATTGAATTTATAATCTGAGATGTCTAATTATTTCTGTGTTCTTGAGTGAAAAGTAAATGAAATTTATTGTTTCAGTAACTGATCTTTACTGTTTAAAATCTTGAATACATAAACAGAGTTCCCCTGTGTGCAAGTTTACATAAAATTTCCAGATGAAAGAACAAAATTGTGAATAAACAAATACATCCATTAAAAAGAAAATTGAGATAGCAATTACTGAATTTTAGGTTATCTAGCATATGTGGTTCCAATTTTCACCTGTGAGCTAGCTTGACATGTGTTCCTTATACTATTTGATTTAAAACAGAATTGGGTTAGTCCAGGTAATGCTGTCCTGGAATTAACTGTGCTAAACTGAAAAGGTCTGCAGAGGTTTCTCAGTGTATGTAGAACATGTGTTTTAAAAAAACAAACGATATCAGGATGCCCCACTGAGATCAGAGCTGAACTGTGTTAGTTCTTTTTTAACTAACAGCATGAGATCTGCCTCTGAAAATAAATGTGAAGTAGAAAGAGTGTCTCCAGATCTTATGTGGCATGTGGCTCTTTTAATCTTGAGAATACCCTTAATATTTTTGCAGGTAGTAGCTCTCACTCATCGTATGTCTCTGCATCTTCAATAAATGAAGCAGAAACTTTTACAGATATTACCAATAGCCTAATTCTTTGAGTTTTCTTTC
The DNA here is from genome assembly GCA_035584735.1 of Pseudotriccus pelzelni. NCBI lineage: Eukaryota > Metazoa > Chordata > Aves > Passeriformes > Tyrannidae > Pseudotriccus > Pseudotriccus pelzelni. Next base: position 54,123,386 of record JAWMRA010000113.1, on the reverse strand, counting down.
TTTATAATCTATCGATTAAAACTAATGCTTTGAAATTGACATACTAATAGCTCTGTTTTTATGCAGTCCGTGTCCAGACAATTGACTGTGGTTTCATGAATGATGAAAAGTGCTGAAAAATCAACCTTTTTTTCCTCTCGTGCTTGTTAAAATCTAAAGGCCACAATAGCTGTGTGAAACTGGCACAGTCTGTGTTCTGTTTAAATGAGTATCTGCTGCTTCAGCAGCTTTAAGCGAGTTTGTTCACGGTTATACAGTCATAACTGTGTTTTGAACATTGAATTTGACAGCGAGACAGTGCTTTCTCCTGAGCTGTTTGAAGCAAGCTGTAGGATCCATCTAGCAAAATTATTTCTGTATTACTTCTTCTAGGATGTTGGTGGAGGCTGGTTAGAAGGAAAAAACAGCCAAGGTGAGAGAGGACTTGTTCCAACAGATTATGTTGAGGTAAGTAACTACTCTGCTCTGCATTAATAAATAGCAGAACTACTATAAAGGCCATCCTCTGGTTTGCTGATCAGACTTAAATGCTCAAACATAAAACTACCAGTGTTAAAGCTTGCAATATATGATCATATTTTTGCAGCTGTAGATGGCTTTTGAGACCAGTTCAAACATGCCATCCGAAGCTGCTGTGCTTCTTGGTAGTTGCCCAAGAAATGCAACAGGAATTTGTCTCTAGTAAATACTGGTGATCTGCAGAACACAAGCTGTTTCGAATCATAATCAAAAAATTGTTTTCTTTTCGTGTCTGAAGATGCAAATATGGAAGTGAAAGGAGTAATGCAAGTTTGCACTGGTGTTGCTGTGGCAGATTCGCCACGCGCTCATAAATCTCTGGAATGAAGTTGCAGTTTTAGGGCTCAGAATATGGGATCCCAAGCCCAGAGACTACTCAACTTTTCTTATTGAGGGCCTTTGCTGTCTCTTCAGTGTGTGATCTGTTTTTTGTTTAAAGACTAGTGGTATTGGGTTGTGGATGGAATGGGGATCTCAATGCAAAGACTGGAACCTGGTACACACTTGGAGGGCCCCGTGTCTGTATGTCTGCAGATTGCCAGTTAGGTGAAGACTCTGGCAGCCTCTTAAGCCACGTGCTGCCCTTCCTTCACCAGTGCTGTGTTTATTTAAAAAAAAAAAAAGTAGGGGGGGAGGGAGGGGGAAAGCAGGACTATGCTGACTCACGTGGCCTTGTGTTTTTACTCATTCAGTTAGCTCATTGTCTAGTAGATTTTGGCTCTCCAAACTTACTGTCCCAAATTCATCCTCTGAGTATTGAGTACACAGTCTCCAAACAGTGTTAACAACCTTTTTAATCCCTAAGGAATTTACAGATAGGTGTCCACTGCCACAAGAATCTTGTGTGTTACAGTTACAATGCAAACCAGTTCCATCTGTTGTGGAAGTAAATCTTCCAGAATATCACATCAGTTTCTTGTATAAAGTTCTATTGAATTTGTATTCAAAAAGGTTATATGGAATCATCTTAAAATCTAGTGATATGAATGTTAGAATGATTATATATGATAAAGCATGATTTGATTAATGGAAGCATGAAAAATCTTTTATAACCTTTTCCATTCCAGATTATAACTGAAGGTGCAAAAGATGGCATTAGCTGCGGTAACTCATTAGCTGACCAAGCCTTTTTTGATTCCCTTTCTTCAAATGCTGCTCAGACCAACTCTGCTGCAAAAAGCAGTAATCAGGTATGTCTCACATACCTGACAGGGACAGTGGGCATGGAAAGTTTTGTTGACATAACTGCTTGCAGTACCATGTTTGTGAACCCTCGTAAAAGTACTCAATAAAGTAATTGCATTTTCATTAGGGAACACTTGTGTTGAATATTAATGAGGTGTGTGACTGCTCAGATACTGTCACTGCTGGAAAATATAGTAGTCTTAACACTTTCAGGAATGGAGCATTTTTATTCTCTCCAGTCTGCAATGATATAACCTGTGACTACTTCAGTCTCTGTAAAGTGTAAGTGCACTCTTAGCAGATTTATGGCTAATACAATTGGGTGGTTTATACATCAGCAGCCAGAGTGAATGGATGTCAGATTGCACAGAATATTCTGAGTTGGAAGGTGATCCACAAGGACCATGGAGTCCAACTTTAAAGTGAATGGCCCTTATAGGGATCAAACCCATGACCTTGGTGTTATTAACACCAGCCTCTAACAACGGAGCTAATCTCAGGACATATTTCATTCAGAGTTTGAGTTCTTTTTCTTGGATTAAAAAAGATGAAGCAAATTCATGCATTGTCCCCAGTCAGTTGGAGAAGAGACCAACTTTTGTTTTGCTGCAAGAATATTTATGTGGGGTTTTTAATCCCTCCCTTCATAGCTTTTTGCCTCGTGTATCAGTTCATTAAACAGCAAATATTTAGTTTCAGGTTAGATATTTGAGCACATACATTATCTTAAACATGAATTATTTATTGCAGTCTACGACTGCTGCATGCCCCACATGTAGGAAGTTAAACATTTGGAAGTCCAGAGGTCAACAGAAGAGCAAAATCTGCTTTTTTCCAACAGCAATATGTAAAGGTCTTCTGTGTTGGAAAGGAAATGCTTTACTTATTGTAACAGCTGGGGGGACACAGCTTGTTTATTGGTCAGTTAAATATCAATTTTCTTAATTGCACCACAGGATTTTGACATGAAGTGAGATCTTTTGAAAACTGTACATGGGGTGTTTTTGTATGACAGTGAATGGAACAGTTCATTAACTGTATAGTGTTTGATTTGTGCTTCCTTGTATTCTGCTGGACAATGCCAGGATTGTTATTGTGTGATCACATGTTCTCACTAGAGAACTCCAAAACTCACTGTGACTGTCTCAGCATTTATAACTTATTTTTTAATTTATGCCCAGTTAATATGTAAGGCTAAACATGGAACTTTGAACTACCTCATGAATTTCTCATGTCAGACTGAGCCAAAAGTGTTGCTTACAGGTTAGTTTTCCCTCAGCAAAATTTACAGTAATTTGAGGGTAGAGTGGAGAAACCTCTTTTCTTTGGTGCTGTCTGTTATCCTTGCCCAATTTTCCCTCCTACAGAGTTTCTAGCAAAACTTTGCTTTTAGGGAAGCTTTGCAGTAGCTACTTCTCTCAAACCCGAATACTGTTTCTCAGAAGAGAAACATGTAACTTAATTTGATCTGGGGAGGATTACTTACTAATATAATAAACAAAATATTTTGAATGGTGCTAGAGGTACCTGGCACAGTTTGTTCTGTGCTTAACACAAGGTACTCGTGCTTGTAGAAGGGGAGAAAAAAGCTCTTGCCCTCATAGAGGGAAAGGTTAGAATAGAGGTATTTATTATATTCTAAATAATAGAGAATTACCATGGCAATCTAGTCTTGGAAGTTACATTTCTAGAGGAGCAAAACGCTTGAAAATATGGTCACTTTGCAATGTTGTTCACACAGGGTCAGCAGTATACTGTGCCTATAATACACACAAATTTGCAGGTCTTTCCATAGTAAGTTTTGAAAAGGAGCAACTTCAGGCAAACAGCTTGTCTCATCTGCATCAGTGCCCTACTCTTACAAGTGTCCTATTCCTCTCGGTTATCTGTCAAATGCCATGTGAAACAGCTGGGAGACCCAGTGTACCACAGTGCATTATAGTAAAACTATATGGCTGACATTAATAGGAGAGAGAGAGAGAGTAGGAGAGTGTGGATCTGAATGCAGTCAAGGCCATGCAACATGGAGGGGAAGCAGATTTCTTCAGGCCTAGTGTCTTTATTTTCTTTTCTCAAGTCTTCTTTAACTGAGTTCAATAACAGCTGTATGGTTATACATATTTTCTAGAAAAACTCTAGATCTTGATTTAAAGACTGGTTTCTTCAGCTTCTGACATATATCTGGTAGTTTTTTCTAGTGTCTTATTGCTAGTGGGAATTTAATTTGTACACTAGGCAGTTGGGCTTCCATTTTTGGCTCTTAGGTGCTTCTCCCAGGTCAGAGAGGTCTCTAGTGCAAGGTGTTTTTTCCTTGCAAAAATTCTATGGCTAATTGTCATCTTAATGAAGAAATTCTGTCTGTTTATCCTGTCTGTCTCATGTAAGACACCTTTTTTTTTTTCCCTGCTCTCAGGGAAGCAAGCTTTCTTCTGCAGTCACTTTGATCTTGTGACTTGTCTGTAAAACAGGTGCATTGCTCCTGTGTACTTTGCATGGTGTCAAACAGGTGTGACATTACTCTGCAGGTGTGGAAACACCCCATATATAAAGACTGCATTGATTCCTGTAATACTGTGTCAGCAGGTTATACTGAGTTGCTCATCCCCTGCATACTGACATCTCTTTTAGAGCCACTACTAATGAGAATACAATCTTTCACTTTGAGGGTATGACCCTTCTTCCTAGATGTATTATGCTGCATTTGGTTATGATAACACCTATACTGTGTAACAAGAGTTCGCTGAGGCACTTGGGATTGATTTGTGTTCCAATGCACAGTTGCAAGAAATTGCCATAGCCTTTTCAATTGCTTCAATAACTGACTAGGTCAATATACAAATCTTTTAATGTTAAATGAAACTCGTGGTCAGGCTATGGAGAGTGAAAAAAAACCTGACAAATTATGTGTCAGTATAAAGGGAATTGATGCTGGAGGTGGCATGGTAGTGGAAACTAAAATGTTCATGAATAGATTATTCTGGTAGACTGTGTAAGAAATAGCACTATTCCTGAATGCTGACATTTTATGGTATCTTATATTTTATAGTAACATTGGGGGTTGAAAGTTTATTCCAAGAAGTCTTTATAAAAGCAATTCTAAATAAACAGAATGTTTTAGGATTTTTCTTACTACTACTGTATTGAAGATACTCCTTTCTGTAAACACTAAGTCACTCTAACATATGCATAGTTACACGATGCTCCAACTCCCCAGTTTCAATGTCAGATGTTTTAATTCTTAGAATTCCTTCCATTCTTCTAACAGTAAGTAAAAAACCCCACAGGTTGTTGTGTAGTCTTTCAGTACCAAGCTTTATTAAAAATAACAGATCTGGGCGATTTGAACTGTGAGTGTGGTGCTTTTTCGTTTTCAAATTTTAAAAGACCAGTTAAGCCACGGTGGTGTGTTTTAAACCTGGAGGCACCTCAACCCCCTCAGCAGCTTGCTTATCCCCCCCTCAACGGGATGGGGGAGAGAATCAAATGGATAAAATGTGAGAACTCATGGGTTGAGATAATGGCAGCTTAATAAGTAAAGCAAAAGCTGTGCACGCAAACAAAGCAAAATAAGAAATTCATTCACTGCTTCCCATGGGCAGGCAGGTGTTCAGCCATCACCAGGAAAGCAGTGTTCATCATGAGTAAGTATTACTTGGGAAGACAAATACCATCACTTGAATATCTCTTCCTCCTTCATCCCCCATTCCTTTTTGCTTTCCAGGCAAACAAGAGGCTTTTGATTTCCTACTCTGGAAACCATAACTTTTTGATATTAAGAAAACATCATTGACTCAAACACTTGCCCTCCTCCCTGACTGTCTTTTCCTAAGAAGGTTTTTTGTTGTTGTTCAGTAAATAATCTCCTGAAAAGTAATTAATAAGCAATAATGAAAAGCAGTTGCTTTTCCTTCCTTTTCTTCACTGAGAAAGCCTTAGTAACCACAGCAATGCTTTGGTAGTGTGCCTTACCTGGGTTTGCCACAGATGTAAAGTGACAGTAGAAAAGGGGTACAGAGATACATCTTAAGGAGAAGACAAGAATTTTGCCTGACCCTTGGCAGTTCACTCTCTCCAGCTCATTCCTTGCATCAGTGGTGTCCCAGCAATGGATGCTTTGGTAAAGCTTGCAGCTGTTTTTTTGAAGATAGATATCTGTAAAACATACTGGGGACAGGAAAGCTATCCGAGGAAGCAATGAAGCTAATCAAACACAAAATGAGGAAAAAAATTGACTCAGGATGATTATTTTTACACTCAGAAGAAGATAAGCGGATAAGAGAATTTAGTGCTGCATCTGCCCATAACATTTGTGGTTTATTGTCCAAAAAGCTTTTAAAATTTATTCCAAAAAATACAAGTTAAGGAAGCCTTAGTTGCCAAAGACAGAGGCTGTTCCTAGGCTTTTGTGTGGGTCTCATATTGTTTTGATCTGGTAACCCTCAATTAGAGGAAGCACTTTTGCATAGTGCTTCTCATTGCAGTTGACCAAGAAGTTATTAGACTGGTGGCATTTATCCTTCATAATTTTACTATGTATGGAAATACAATCATTAATGTGAAATTCATTCTGAATTGTCTCCTCCAACTGGGTTGGTTTGGACTTTTCTTGTTGTGGTCAAGACTAGTACATCTTCTCAAGTCACAGATGTACTTGCATTTATTTTGTTCATGTTGTAAGTTCAGAAGATTCTGCTTTAACAGCAATTATCTCTCTCCCCATTCCATACCACAACTTGTGGTGGTTTTTCATTTATCTAACTGAAAATGCTTTAAAAGTTGTGACCAAGTATCACCTTTCTGTTTTAACAATAATGTTTATCTGAATTATTTAGATTTTGCTACAGCCATGTTGGCCCAAGCTAGTTTTTCTTATTAAGAAGTTAAAATGCTATCTGTACAGTAATCTCATTAGTGGTCTGTAAGCAAGCAGACTGTATGTACAATTAGCCATAATGTAGTCCAGCTGTTTACAATCTATATAACATAGAGGTTTGAACATATGATAGAGATACTATAAATTTTACTATATTGTGTATATTTTAGTTTGTATGGTTTCTCCTCCCTTCCCTCTAGGGCTCAGTCTAGCCTTTTTTTCTTCCTTTTTTTTTTTTTCCCCTCTCTGCAGAATAGAAAGCTAGTATTAAAAACTTATAAATGAAAATAGATTGGAGTACTGCCTGTCTGTTTCAGGGTGGAAGTGGATCATCAGCTGTGTTGACGTAAGAGCTGTAGATGTGGCTTCCCTATATTTTAAGATACAAAAATAGTTCTTGTAGCTGACTGTAAGTTGCATTTGTAGAGAAGTTTGTTCCCTTTTCTTGACACTGATTCTCTAATCACTGCCAAATCTGTTTCTGTATGAACATGACTGTACAGCTCTTCTTAGTTCACGATGAAATAAGTATCCTGAGAGTTTGTGGTTTTGTGAACTGCAGATTTTTCAGTTAATTGCTGTTGACCTTAGAGAATCCACAGGTTTTGTGTTCTTAGTTATGTTGTGGGCAGAGTAGCAAGGCCCCATGAGTAGATAGAGGAAGCAACTAACAGAAACCTCTCATGTTTGTGTTGTTTTATCCAGCTATAAGTGTGAAATCACTTGGGATAGTTTCTCTCTCAGAAATAAAATAAGATAAATGCACTCTTACGTGTAGAAAACCCTTTCCCTTCAGAAAACTGTGGGACTTACGTACAGACAGGATGAATAAATAGTAGTGGAAGCACATAATTTGATGTGCAAGAGCTGAGGCAACTGAAGTTGCCTGGCATGTAGACACAAGTTGTTGAACATGCATAAGAAGGACACTAAGGAAGCTATTCCCATAATTTTACTTCATATCTTTTAAATCTTTTGCAACTTAGTGCTGAAAAGGCAAATTGACATTGTTGAATTTGCATACTGTAACACCCCCTCCCCGCTCCCCTTCCCCGAGCTGCTATGAGCAGCAATAAATGCTAAGATTGAAGAAAATAAACATAGCACTGCTATTAAGAGTGCACTGTTCTACTTGCGTACAAATTTTGAAATGCATGTTATTGCATTCCTGTAACAGCATTTCCATTCTCTGACAATTCTGTGTGTGTATTACAGTAGAAGTATTGCCATGGGAAATGTAACTCACTTGTATTTGGTTTAGTCCAGTTTATCTTGTTAAACCAGTATGTTAAATTATCTTTAAAAATACGTGGGTAGGTTCACTACGAGAGTTACAATTACAGTTGTAACTTCTAGTTCCTGTTGCAGATAATGACAGTGTAACACCCTATATTGACATGTGTAATTTGAAAGCAACTTTCCCCCCTCCCCCATCTCAATCACAATATTGCATTCAAACTTGTAACAGGAATTTGTGAACCAACTCTTGTTTAAGTATAAGGCAATGGCTTCTCTACAGTACTGCAAACAGTGGCTTGCTTCCTTTGAAATGAATCACATTCACATATTTAAAAATAACCATCTAACATATGACAGTGATTATACCAATTCCAGTTATAGAGTTGTCTTGAGCTTTTTTGTGGATGACCCAGTGAAATGCAAAGGCTCAGGCAGGAAGCTGGTAAAATGCTGTAGTACTGTGATCACTCCTCACCTTCATCTACACCATACCCTGAGGTAAAATCTGGTTACTGATATAGTTTTCCACAGTTTAGAGTGTTAGCATGCTTTTTTTCTTGTACAACTCACAGAATAACAGAATGGGTCAGTTTGGGAAGGACCACAGCGGGTCATCTGATCCAACCTCCCTTCTCAAGCAGGGTCATCCTAGAGCACACGGCACAGGATTGTGTCTAGATGGTTCTTGAATACCTCCAGTGAGAGAGACTCCATAGCCTCTCTGGGCAATCTGTTCCAGTGCTTAGTTACCTGTGCAGTAATTAATTTCTTTCTTATGCTTAGATGGAACTTCTTGTGCATCAGTTTCGGCCTGTTGCCTTTTGTCCTATTGCTTGGCACTACTGAGAAGAGCCTGGCTCCATCCTCCTGACACCCTCCCTTCAGATACTTACAGGCATTGATGAGGTCTCCTCTCCGGGCTGAACAGGCCTCAGCCTTTCCTCAAAACAGAGACAACTTGTCCACCGGGACCCCACAGGTCCTTCTCTACTGAGCTGCTTTCCAGCAGGTTAGACCCCAGCCTGTACTGGCATCCAGAGTCATTTTTCCCCAGGATCCTGCATTACCTATTTTTTTTCATTTGACTTCCTATTTCATGAGATCATAACTTGTGATCTAGTAGTTTATTTTAACTTGATAACGATGACAATCTTGTCAGCCCTCCTATGAACATTTCTGCTTGCTTGCACACTTGCAGTAGCAGGTGGCATGCATGTGTTGCACAGTCCCCTTCAGCTCAGCAGGGGGCTTACTGCAGCATATAGTTTCCTTCCTGATTTTAATTTTTTTTTTTCATTCACTCTTCACTGAGCACTTATTTTAAAGTGGAATCATGGGCATTTGCAATTGAAAGTGGCAAGCTAAAAAACATTAGCCAATAATACTCCTCAATTTCTTCTCCTCCAAAAAGAAGGCAACAAGTGGACCCCCTGTCCTCTGTTTCCAAACAGAAATAGGGAGTGCTTTTCCCCCAGAAAGGAAGGATAGAGCCTTATTTAATTTTCATAATTAAAATCTCCGTTCCTGGGATGTCTAGAGAACATCAGAGAGAGACGGGGAGCCTTTCTTCTCTTTCTGGCATTGCTGTGATTGGTACTTGGAAAACTATCTGAACCTTCTCACCTGTGTTTCAAGAAGGAGCCATTAGGGATTGAAATAATCTCAAGAGAAGACAAGGATATAAAGAAGTGACTTGATTGCCATTTACATGTGCAGGTGTAAGTAACAAAAGAATAAGCTTGAGAGAGCTCCATTAAATAAATATATGTAGGACTTTTAGTGTCTGAAATTTGAAACTAAGCAGACTTTAATTTTTAAAAAAAGTAATTTCCTTTAACCAGTGAGGGTGACAATGTGTTTTGCCTCCCCTTGTCCCATCACTGAGTATTATTTTCTGAAGTCTAAATTATGTATTTTTCTAAAAGAACATTTTGTACTTCAAATATGGATTTTTTTTTGAGCTGAATCAGGAGTTGATAGATGGAAATCCTGTGCCTGCACTGTGCACAAGCAATAAAGCCCCTAGTCAACTTTGGCTGTGAATAACCTTACAGGTAAGGAAATAGGATTGGAAGTCAGAAAAGAACAAAAAGCTAACTGCTCTGCTCTTCATGGTCGTAACTCAGTTTGTCCACTGGTGGTTTAGGTTTATTTCCTGCTGAAAGCAAGGAGTGTGGGTGTGCTTTAGCTTTGTGTGATCTGTGAGCAGGCAAAGCCCACCTCCTTTGTGGGGACTAAGTTATGAAGGGGGCAGTGGAGCTGGGGGTGGAGGTGCATGATGGTTTCCTCTGGAAGGAAGTGAGATGACAGGAGTGGCTGAGGAACAAATGGATTCCTGGGACAGCACTGCCACTGCCTCCTTGTCAGCTGCTTCTGGAGGTCCTCTCCCATGTGGCTTTCATGTATTTATCTACAGGAACATTCTAGTATGTGAGTCCTTAAGGTATCCTTTAAAATCTAGCCCATCTCCACTTTTGCTTTTCCTAGAGGATTTCTTTAAGGATGTATAAGTTTTTAGGTTGTACTACAGGAAAGAGGGCCTTCCTTCTGAATTGGAAGAAATGTCCTGCCCCACAATGCTACAGTAATGATTTACCTTTAAGAAAGCTTAGCCATAAAATATCATGGGTATGGCAGTTACTTCAGTTATCTGCCAATATAGGCTTTTAGCCCTTTGTCTTTCTTCCTGGAGCAAAACACTTGATTGTTAGGGTGACTATCTATAAATTCACTTACTTTTTAATGTATCTATCAGAGACTGTTAGCCAAAGAACTTAAGTTTAGTGTAATGTGTGAGTATGCCTAAGGCTTTGTTTCCATGCAGGTAACTAAGGCAGCTATAAAACTGGAGAGGTATGTTCATTCCTGTGAGCTATTTGGCTGAGCCACCATGACTTCTCTTGTGTTTTCTGCCATTGCTCTGTACTATCTGTCTCTTTTAAATCCTCTTTCAAGAGCGTAACACTTCACTTTGCAGCTTTGGCTGTCCGGAACATCCCTGGATCTGACTTACTTTCTCTATTCACTGCTTCAGCATGGTTTCTGTCTCTGAGAGTACATTTCAAGGTGTATTTCTTACAGTTAGAGGTCATTATTTTTGATGGCACAGTTACCTAGGTATTTTTAGTTTCTTAAATTAGTTTTAGCATCTGAGCATCGTTTTTGTTTTGCCTTTTGTCCCTCAAGGGTAGAATGGATCACTTATCCATCAGGAGCACACATTAATGTTGACGGAGGGGCTCAGGGTACAAATGCACACGACCTATAAGATCTGCAATATGTCCGATTTATTAAAAGAGTTCTGATCTTTTATAGTTTCTCTATACAAGGTCTCGTGACCAGGTGCACATAATTGGTTACAAGCTACTGTCCAGATGTAAACATACATTACAAATACACTTTTAATTGGTTTATAACGGGTGTCTAGTCAGAATGAGATAATTATTTACTTTATCAAATCCCACCTTCTTTTTGGCACTAATTTTCTTTTGTTCTAGCTAGGAGACTTGCAGCCATCTTGACAATTACAGTTTACAGTGTCTATAAAGCTATATTAAAGTTTATAAAAACTACAGAATGCAATATAAATTGCTCATATTTTCATCATGTTCCTTCCACACATTAATATGAGGAAGGAGTCTGCCAGGAACAACTTAGTTGGCCAAGAGATCAAATAAAGATTTTCAGCCAGGGCAGAGAGGTACCTCAGTGCTTTACCTTAGTTTTACTGTCTATAGCTTTGTACTCTCTGGAAAATAGCAAATATGTTACTTCTTCTATTGAATTTAGGATTTATTTGGGAAAGATACTGATATTCCACTCCCAAGCTGAATATTCTTCTGTTTGGTGGAATTTTTCTCATTCAACTATTATTAGATATAGACTTCTCTTCCCATCCCCTAGCCCCCCATCAGTAATGATCTGCTTCTGTAGTGATTTTGAATCTGCCCTTAGTGCAAGACTCTTAAAATACTCTGTAATGGTTCCCTCTGTTGCCCATTCCCCACATAGCCTTTCCGTCTTATTTTTCCTCCTAGAACAGTAGAAGTGAGCAAGTCCATAGTATCTACAAAAGGGAAAATCAGCTGCCTTTTAGGAGTTTATCCTTGAATTTATACTCAATGTACTTGTTCAATGTTACCTTTGGGAGCGAAGAGATGCAATGCTTCATTTAAAGGCTGATTAGTTTCTGAGTTGTGTGGTATGGCATTTCTTTTTGTGTGCTTGCATTTGAGATTGCTTGCATACTCAGATATTAGGTGTGTTGTATCAATTTATATTGACTAAATATCAGTTTCTTGCAAAGACTGTTCACATTTTTTGTGATAATCAGAGGATTATCATTTTCAGTTATGGAAAACTAAAGGTGTAAGAACATGTAATTTAATCACTTGCAAAATACTTGCTGGTTTAATTACGGTTTATTCAACCAGAGCCAGGCCACACAAATGGCTTCTTGTATGGCATTTGTCAGCTGCTGAAATCCACAGAACTGCTGACTGGAGCTGAGATTACCCTTTTAATAATTGATGTATCTTTATTTGGTCCTCCATGATGCCCTATAACCTCAGGGATAATAGGCCTGATTCCTGAACCCTTCTCCATGTTTACTGATTGTTGACTACCAGTTAGGAGTGTCCAGTATGTAGGCAAACATCTCAAAGTTGGAAGGAGTCCTGTAAGTGCTCTTTGAAAATTGTTATCTATATATATAGATTCCTAACCCATCTCTTGCCCTCTTCTCCAGTGCCTCAGAAAGAAATGTGGACCCTTTGGCTGAAAGGAACTGAGGGAGAGTAGCCTACTCCACCTCTTATAGCTCGTGGGCAATACACCTAAGGGCAAGATCTTATCCCAGAGCTTTCTTGGATACCTCAGAAGTAGAATTTTCTGACTTGAATAGTGCTTCCATATAGGTACACAGAGATAAGATGTCTGAGATTGCAATTTAAGTAATACATTTCCGCTTGCTGTACAGCATCTACTGTGTATCAGCAACTATCTGCAAGTTTGATTATTGCTCTTGACAGTCATTCTTAGTAGTACTGAGTGTTAACATTATTGCCTCCTCCTTGTTTTGCAGCAGATTTTAAGGTTTCTTTGCCACCTACTCATGTACCGGATTTCACATGAACTACTACAGAGAAGAGGAAAACTTTACTCAGTCTTCTGGCAGTCATCCCACTTCTGGGCTTTCATTTGCTAGTGATCAGCAGACCATATATTGCAGAAGTGTAGGCAAATTAATATTATGCAAACTATTCTTTTCTAGGTACTCTAAGTTACGTTAGAAGCAAGTGTGCTTTTCTGTGTGGTTGGGCCCCAGTGCATGTGTTTTTATTTAGCAAAGATAATGAACTCTGACTAATGCCACGTACTTTACATAAACTCGTGTCAGGTGAACATTGTAGGGAGAGAGCAGACTGGTATAAGCTACCAGCAACTTCTTTGTAATTTGCTGAGAGTAGCACTGTGTATCAGCTATCCAAGAATTAGGTAGACCTCAATGATATTGCTCCAATACAGGGTAGTGTTCTTGCATCTGTTTCATCCTTAAAAATAAAAGTCCCCCAAGTGTCAATACAGAAGCTGTCCACATAATCTGTCTCTTTCCATTAATTCCTAGAAACCCACTGTCTCTAACAAGTCTTCTGAATGGTGATTTTTTTTTTCCCCAGGAGCTTGGTCTTAATTTCCAGATCCTGGGGATTGTGAACCTAAAGAATAGGTGTTATATGCTACCAGCATAATTTTCAAGTCTTTAAGGTTAGATCATGTCTGTAAAATCTGAAAAACTGAAGTGAGAGTTCTTATTCCTAAGTGCTATATCAAAGATGAAATGAGAGGAGAGAATGTTTAGTGGAGAAAAAATGGGATATGGAGTAGCTGTACCTTTTTTTCTGTAAGAAACAAATTGATTCAATATTTTTGCAGGTAATAATTTGGCTTTTAGTGGGAGTCCTTTTGAGTTTTCTGTTCTGGTAAATGTTCTGAAATACATGTAAATGTTATAGTCTAGTAGCAATTAATTTATGTTAGGCATCTCTTCTTTGATATGCTGCTTCATGGTAAAAATAATGCATTAACTTCTTTAGGATTTGAGTCTTCCTTTTACAAAACCCAGTTTCTCCCTCTGCTGAACCAGACGAGCCTTCTTGGCTTTGTTTGCCTTCTTTCCCCTTCTACTCTTTCTTCCTCTTATATTTTGGGTATGTGGGTTTTGATACGTGTGCAATTTTTTTCTTTCTGCCAACAAGTCTCTGTACTAAGTGTCTGAAGTAGACTGCACTGAACTAGTCAATGCTTTTTCAAAGTGTAATGTTAAAATCAAGGAGCTGAGCAGGATGCTAAGCTATTAATCCAACTTAACTGGCAGATGAACTAGACAAATTGATGCAGTAGTTAGAGGCATGTGTGCTCTACACTCTTTCACTGAGGTTTCCACCTCCGCAACAGCATCAGCAGAAGGGTGTATGTGATTACCTTCACAGCAAGCTTATGCTGAGAGAGTAGGTCTCCAGGGAGATGCCAGGCTGTTCCCTGGCAGATGTTTCCTTCCCTCATCTTCACTGTGAACGAGTTAAGCTCTGACAGGGAAGCTCAGCAGGTTGCTGGCCTTGACTCCCTAACTGTCGTATCAATAGTGATGGTGTGGGTGGGCAGTTTATAATTTGCTTTTAGTAAAGCGACTAATCTGAGTTTGATAAAATAAATATTTGCAAAAACCTAATCCCTGACTTCTGAGTTCCTGTTTTAAATGTTCTAATTAGTCCATGGCTTTAGGTAATTAATAGTTCACATACACCGTACTTATGGTGTCAGAGTAAAATAATTACCATGTGAGATTGCTTCCTAACACTGTTGCAACAGACAGGTTAATTTCCCTGAGGAGAAACACTCTTATTAGTATGTATGGGTGCTCCATTGCTGCAAAGCTGGTCAGTTTTTCCAGGTGCTTGCTGCATGTAAGAGTTGTGTAGCTGGAAACATTAGATTTGGCAGCTGCTCCTAAATCAATAAGTGAAGTGCTAAATGCAAACTCATAGCCTATCAGCGGGAGATCAAAGACTTTGAGAAGAAAGTACATGGTTGTTGCTCGTTTTTTCAGCAATTGCTTCTTTACTTTTTTCTTTGTATAATGTAGGCAATCAATGATCCTTGGTCCAGCTGGAATGTTGGGAACTGGGATAATGGAAATGCTACTGACAGATGGGCAACAAAACCTGACAGTGCAGCTGGCCAGAGAAACAGTCCTTCAAATAACTGGGAGGGAACAGCAGCATTTGGTCATCCACAGGCTTATCAAGGACCAGGTGTGCTAATAATGCTCTTATTTCTTTAATAAATTAGAGTAGGTGGACAATAGAGGTAAGAATTATTTAATCTTTCATAAACTACAGAACATGGTTGATATAAAAAACAAACCAAAACCAGTTTCATAGTAGCAGATTGCCACATGGGTAATCTGAACACTAAAATAATAGTGTTTTTTAAAATGGAATAAATTTTTTTTTAAATCAGTTCAAAACAGACACATGAAACTTGTGTGAAAATCTGGCAAATCAAAGTCTTGTGTGTACATGATCTATTCTCAGGCATGTTGTTCAGCTTGCATAACTGGAATTTTCAAACACCTTTGAATTTTTGCCCTCAGGCTTGTGAAGAAGTAGTCTCTTAAATACTTAATTTAAATAAGTGACTATTCTTTCAGAAGGCTTCTCTACTTTTTGTAGTAAAAGCCTAAATTAAGAGGTGAAACCATAACTGGGGAATGCTAACCTGAAGTCTGTGAATATGGAACCCATTGGAGTAAACTTAAAACACCATCATCTTATCTTTCTTGTTTTCTTTTTCCTTTCACTCTCCCTCAATGGGTTTCTAGTATACTGCTTTGCAGGTAGTATTTGGTGGGGACAGTGGTAATTGAGGAGGAATCATAAAACAGAAGGCTGAACTAGATCTTAATATATTTACCTCATTGATTATTTATATGAGTGCTGAACTACCTGGTACTTCTTTTGAAGAGAAATTATTTAACTTTCTCCTCTTCCCTATCCCCTTGCCCCCTCCTCTCCTTCAGCAGCTGCCGATGAAGATGATTGGGATGATGACTGGGATGACCCCAAATCAGCTTCACCGTCTTACCTTGGTTACAAGGAAACTGAGGCATCAGAGGCTGGGGGGGTCCAGCGTGGAAATTCTCGTGCAGCTGCTATGAAGTTACCACTTAACAAGTAATTGAAAATGCAGGGGGAATATGGATATATTGAAGAGAATTGGAATTTGTCAAGATGTGTAAATGTGTGACATTCGACCTTCTTGAAATAGGCAACGTGAATGTTACAGTTTTGGGTTAGAAGAGAAGATGGGTTTGTAGTTCAGCATACTCCATGAGAAATCAGAGGGGACATATCCATGAAAGCTTGAAAGTACATGACAGCTGTATGTTTCAAGGTTTTATACAGGCGAAGGACCTTTTCACAATGTATGAACTTCTGGACCTACTGGTCTTTAAAATTTAACTATCTTTGACAGTTTTTGTTCTTAACGAAAAAGAAAGGTGATGGATGTCTTGTCCATGCAGTAGGGACTGGTCAGAGATGCTGCCCCAGAGTTCCTGAGCAATTTGAGCTTCCAGTGGGAAAACGTTCTGCTCTACTGTGTATCATCCAAGTTGATTCTTCAGCCATAGAAAGTTTGATTATTATACAAAAATCATCCAATAGCATCAAACTTTGTCAGGGCTGTAATAGCATTATCTTATGTTACAACTTAATGTTTGTTTTTTAAAACTATTGTTACTCTAAGAGCTACTGTGTAGTAATCTTTACATGGATAAAAGCAGAGTGGAAAAAATTTTAGAATAATGGTTCCTTGTGCACGAAACTAAGATCAACTGTCTCTTCATGACTATTTGTTAATTTTGTTCATCAGTGGGACTTTTGTCCACTGTTGCAAGAGTAACTCTGCATTGTTGTGGCATCTACTTGTTTTAAACCCAGAAAAATGATTTATTTGAGAGTGTTATTCGTCTGTCTATGATGTAAGTCCTCATGTTTCTGCAAGCAGGCAGCAGGTTGGCAATACTTCGAGGGCTAATTATCTTCCTAATTAGAAAAAGCACCACAATTTGCTTTTTGTGAAGCTTTTTATAAGACGTCAAGGACACTAGTGACTTTTGTTCAGATTTCTTTCTAATTGGTGGATAAATGATTTGAGAGAACTCGTGTTGATAAATCTGCTGTTTATCATTCTTTCTGAGGATTTACTTATCATAATATGAAATCTCAGGTGCATGAGCATCTGTGTGTGTGTGTATTTTCAGAGATGGTGGGCTGCAAGGGAGTGACAGATGTTACTTTGTGTCTTCCTGTTATGTTTGCTCTGATGGACTGCAGAGCACAAATAGCACTTTGCTCTGGAAGAAGGGGCCCATATTACACACACACACACACACACAAAAGAAAAAGCTGGATGTCAGTAGCTACAAGTTTCCTGCTTTTTTCAGATCATACTGTTGGTTGTTAAAGTAATTCACATTAGTTCTTTTCTATACTTGAGAAATACTTAGGGTTTCTTTTTCCATAATGACTGGTAATTCTGCATACGTCAAATGAAAGATAATATGGAATAAACTTTTCACTTCAATTTATTGTTAGATTTCCTGGATTTGCAAAACCTGGAATGGAACAGTATCTGTTGGCAAAGCAGCTAGCAAAACCCAAAGAGAAAATTCCCATAATTGTAAGTTGGGGACATGTGTGTAATTTTTCTGTGTGGGTGGTGTGCTTTGTTTTGGAGTTGGGTTTTTATTTTGTTTGTTTGGGTTTTTTAATCCTCCTCCTCACCCTTCCCTTTTTTCCCAACTGAACTTTTAGACTCAGGGTTGCTGTATGTATTTGGGTCAGAAGAAACTTACACTGAACATATAATTAGAAATAGAACAGTTAAGTGTGATAATGATGATGGTGTTTATTATTTTCAGTACTATTTTCCTTGTGCTTGATTTGCATTGTGATCATGAAAAGGAGCCTTTTGGGGATTGGGAGGCAGAGCAAATGCATTACATCTTTTATTAGTTATCTAGATAGGTATATGTAGGAGCTACATTTGTAAAGGTTTGCAAGGTTCAGTCCTGATGGTAAGGTCATTTTCTGATCTAAAAAACAAACTCTTCTGGATATATGCTGCTTTTGTTAAATGTGGTTGAAATAGCCCTGGAATTCATCATTCCTTTGCTATTTGGTAAAAATTGCAAAATACACAAAATAAACTCAGCTGTGGTCAATCATCCCTGGTTGCAAGAAACCCCTTGATTTCTGACCCTGTCTCTCACTGAAATCAATGGAAACTGTTCAATGAAGAGAAGATATTTGTCTCCTTGTTTGCAGCTGGTACAACATGATGTATTTAATGATAATATTTGCTATTTCTTACAGATTGGTGATTATGGCCCCATGTGGGTGTATCCTACCTCTACATTTGACTGCGTGGTGGCAGATCCCAAAAAAGGTTCTAAAATGTATGGTCTCAAGAGCTACATTGAATATCAGCTGACCTGCACTGTAAGTGTATCTGAAACAGGATCTTTTGTCTAGCAAATATGTGTCATTTTTATATATAAATAACACAGTTTGCGTGACTTGGTAAGAGAATGGTAAGAGTAAGTGATAGTTGTCATACTTTTTTTTTTTCCCCAAAGAGTAGTGCTTTTTTCTAGCATTTCAAGTTTGTCTGTAATAAGGCTCTAAATCATAAATTGTATTTACATTCCATGTGGTTTACCATTCTGGTCATGTTTCATGTCACCATCTGTAGATGCCTGTCAAAGTTCAGAGTTGTGTTTCTCTTACAGAACACTAATCGGTCTGTCAACCACAGATACAAGCACTTTGACTGGTTGTATGAGCGGCTCCTGGTTAAATTTGGATTAGCCATTCCAATCCCTTCTCTTCCAGACAAGCAAGTAACAGGTAATTATTCATGGTTGGGAATTCATGGACTGAGAAGTAAGGAGATAATTTTTCTAAGGTTCAGTTATTTCTTACTGTTTGTTTTTCCCATTACTTCTAAAGAAGGTGTCCAAAACGCCAAACTTTAATCATTCAAAACTTATGATGAATTGTTATGGCCAACTGATCATAAAAGAGTACTAAGAGAATCATTTCAGAACTCAGGTTTAATTATCTAGTCCAGTGATTAAAAAAAAAGGTAAGTAAAAGCAAAACAAAACAACCTTCCCTAGTTACTACGTAATATTTATTATTGGAGAGAAGAGACAACTATTCATGCTGCATATTTACTGATTGTCTAGAAAATATTTTTAAGTGAGCTTTGGAGGTTTTTTGTTTGTTTGAGTTTTTTTGTTTGGTTGGGTTTTTTGTTTTGCCTTTTTTTAGGGAGGGGAAGAGGTGCATTGTGTTTTATTTTGTTTGGTTTTTTTTTTCTTTTGTATTTGATTGCACATAGATTACATTGTCAGAGCTTTGAAGCAAAGCTCCCAGAAGAAAGGGACCATCCCCTGACAAACTGGTTTTTTTCAGTCACAAGTGAAATGTTGTAGCATTTCTCCTCTTGCTTGATTTCACACTTGATTTAGAAAGCATCTTTCATTTGTATAGCATTCTGCTCTGGTTTAATGTCAGTTCAGCTTGACCAAACTCTCTGAAGCTTCTGGAAGTCCTTTTTTCTGACTTCAAGAAAAGTGGGATTGGACCCTTTAAATGCACATAAGTTCAGTCATTGCAATAGAATATGGCAATGCCTATGATTTTCTGTAGTATCTGGGTTCCTTTCTACAAGGACATGCTAGAGTGCATGTGAAGAAAAGAATGGACACCTGTGCAGAAAAGAATTGCATTACTTTTGCCTATTTCCTCTTGTATGTTTTCTGGTAAGTTTTTTTTTTTTTTTTTTGCCTGTAAGACAAGCAGCCAAAACCAAACATACAAGTGCCGGCATGTTGCCAAACACGTGGCTGTGGGCATCACTGAAAATGCAGCAGCTCTGCTGTGTTTGAAGAAAGCTAAGCATTGATGAAGTTGCTGGGATAAGTGCCGAGGAAACTGAAAAGTGAGGAAGTGACTTCTTCCCCTTAGCCTCGTGTTTGGAATTGACCAGCATTTTTATTTAAACATGTGCATGTGGGCTAAAAGGAAACCAGAAGACCTGATGGGGTCTCTAGATTTCATTGTTACTGTATCTTAAAAGACTCAAGAGTTTGGCATCACAGTTAAATGTTGCCTGTGGATTTCTGTCTTCTGGAGTCTGTGGGAGAGAGTAACTTCCCTCATACTAAAAATGAAAAGAAAGTCTCTCTTTCGGAAATACTACAGGGAAACTCTGGGGGAAAATGATGCTTATCTTTCACTGTGTTTAGGAGGCTTCTTTCTGAAGATTGTCTAGAGAAGTATTTCTGTCTGTTAGTCTTGAGGAAACAAGACTCTTTACAGACTGACTTCATTAGGATCCTATTTTTGCTGGTGATATACTGAATGACCAGCATGTAACTTCCAAATGTTACTGATCTGTTGCTTTGCATTCCTTGCATGAATGCTATGGAGATTTCTGTATAGGTTAAAGATGAAATAAAGTATTACTGAAGGGTATATAATGATTTTTTTTTTTTGCTAGTTTGCAGGAAAAGGACCCATACCCGAACTTCATTTTTCATTAGCTGTGTTCTTTACTTGCTAGTGTTGCTAGTTTCCATATTTGCAACAAATATAAATAAATAAAACCAAACCACGAATCACAAAAAACTCACCCTTGTAGAGCTGCTGCCATAGTAACTATACAGTAGAATTATATTGAAAGGGTACATACGTTCAAGGCTTCCCGTCTGTGCTGCTATGGAAATTAGAAGAATTGGGTGCTGGAGGATTCTCTCATTCCTTTCAAATACAACGTAATCACTGTATGCTTTAGAAGTCTGATGTCATGCATTTTTTAAAATTATAAAGGATTCTCTCAAGAAAACAGTTGGTGTTAAAACTAAAAGCTTCTTACAAATACACGGTGATGATGCACTACTGGTTTTTAAAAAAATGGTTACTTTTTCAGTTTGTGTGAAAAATATCTTTACCAAAAAACTCAGTTACACACTTACATGTGTATATAGCCACTTCATGCATATGATTTATTGAGATTTTTTTACTTTTCCCCCAATTTACCTCTATGGAAATATATTTATAGGACGTACTGCTTTTTTAAATCTGTGATTTGATTTGATCAGTCTAATTTCAGTGCTTTGTTAGCTAGTACATGACAATTTGTAAAGTAATTAGCTCCTTTTTCTCCAATGTTTGACCCTTACATTGACCATAAGTTTACCAGACTGTATCAGAAAAAATATCTACATTCCAAGCCTGTGGCTAATTTCTCTCTTGGTCATCTGAATACCTAATTTTTCCATCCAAAAGTTTACTGGGGGCTTCTTACCCAAACGTGTATTTGAATTGTGGGTGGTGGATATTATGGGTTTTTTAATATTTCATGGCAGTCTTAAAAAGGAGGACTCTTGGTCAATAATGAACTATACTGAAATTTAAGGTAGTTCTGATTTGTCAGCAATATTTCCTTCTTGTAAGTTCTGAGTCATTAAATGGTTAATAACTCACCAGCTGAATTACAGGTTCTGTTTCAATTTAAAGTAAAGAAAAAAAAATTGAGGGTGCTAGAGTATAAATGTAATAATTATTGTTCAATACATAACAGGGCGCTTTGAAGAGGAATTTATCAAAATGCGCATGGAGAGACTGCAAGCGTGGATGACGAGAATGTGTCGCCATCCTGTTGTCTCAGAAAGTGAAGTTTTCCAGCAATTCCTCAATTTCCGAGATGAGAAGGTATGAAACAAAGTTCATACACAGACTGAAGCACTGCTGCCCCCCACCAAATTCCTCTTTGAACCACGAGTTCAGCTCTGTAGCCGCCTTGTTTGCCTCATACTGCCCCTGTGGGCAGTAATGATGGGCTGGAAACTGCTGTGTTTCCTAACTCAGCTAATTGATCAAAACAAGGCATGAAGTTGCTCATGTGAAATGCTGTACACCATTCCAACAGAGTTCTGCTCTTCTAAGTAGCTTTATTGCCAGTCTTTTAAGGGACAGTTTGCGTCCTCCCGCAGAATAAGTACAGAGTAATACATAAATATTCTTTTGACTGTTGCCTTGCTCTGTCTCTGCTAGATTTACTAATCACTGTGATCCTCTGAGTGGTACTGTTCTGCTAACAAAAGGTACTTCATAGTAGATCTAGGTTGTGTCTGATCCTGTATTGTTTTTAAAAACAAGCCCCCCTCCCTCAAAACCACAATTTTTCACTGAAATGGGTTGTCAAAGCATTATGCTGCAGTCTTACCTGATACAGCCAGCCATTTTTTGTTACACACACACACATATTTTATTTTATGCTTTTTTTGACAGAGAGGTTTTAATATCTTCACTAAATAATAAATAAATAAACCTTCAGTAAATAATGGTTTTTTCATGGGTGAGCTCCAGCTCTGTTATGAATGAGGAAATAAACAGGAAAAATCTGCTTCTTTCTCCTCAAAATAATCACATTTCTAAATACACATAGATCTTGCTGAAAGAGTAAATTTTCCAGTCTGGTCTTAAAAACCTCCTTTGTCTCTCTTTTTTTTTTTTTTTTCTTAAGGAGTGGAAAACTGGAAAGCGGAAGGCAGAAAAAGATGAAACTGTAGGAGTCCTCATCTTTTCTACAATGGAACCAGAAGCTCCTGACTTGGATATGGTAGAAATGTAAGGTGGTTTCATTTTGCATGGGCGTTTTGCATCTGGGTATACAACTGGTAGTGAGCTCATACAAAACTCAAATAGTAAGCGTGCACACATATCCATGAATTTGAAGAGATATTCATCAAGGCAGAGCTGAAAAATTGTTTAAATATGAGATTTTCATATCAACCCCTCCAAAGCTTGGTGGAGCTCCGTGTGATACCTCTTTGACTTCAGTGGATGAAAACTGATCCTAGAACAATTTATGTAAAACTAGTTGATGGAATTGAGTACTATCAAATCCTATGGAGTTACGTTTTATATTGCCATGGAAGTATATTTTGATCTCTAATCCTCCAACAATAGAAAAGTGCTAGACTTACCAAGTAGCTTAGGATAACTGTAGGTGGACCAATAAGGAGAACAGTGTTTCTGTAAAATAGTTGTATATAATGCACTCACAGTATGATTCTAATATCTGTAATCTATGGAAAGCTATTAAAAATTAAAAGCAATTTAGATTGCCAAATTTCATTTTAACTGGGTTATACATTTTTTAGGCATCCTTCTGGAAGTTCAAATGGATATATTTAATTTATATGTGAATATGTTGTACACTTTTTAATGTATAGTTCTCTTGGTGATAGACCTTTGAGTTTCATAGTGTGAAAGATTGGATTTATTCTGCACCCTTTATTTCACTCCTTTAGGCTTAATAATTTTTCTTGTAAGTTCTGTAATATGCATGACATGCTTTGCTTGCTGTTGTAGAGCACAGAAACTTTGTGTGGATAAACTAGATAGAAGTGTTTATTGTAGCAAAGCAGTAATGTACCTACAACTGGAAATATCTCAGCACAGACTTTATCCAAGTAATTCAGTGCATATTAAGATAGATATAAAAGCTGTGTGGTAGCAGATATGTACTAGTAAAAAACATGGACGTTTTTAGGTCACTTCCACTTTGAAGATGAGGATTTCAAACTTGACTACTGTTCTTAAATTATGTGGTTTATGTATGTCCCAGTGGCATAAAAGCTGAAGGGGTGAAGGAAAAGGAAGATTTCATACATTGGGTTTAGAAGTACATACTACATACAGAACCCTGTCAGAGAGTGACCAGCATATGGTCTGCTAAACAGTTTGTCCAAAAATGGGGAGGGGAGACAAGCAGCCTGTGGGGAATGCTCACCAGAGGGTGTGGGTTCCTGGCTGGGGCTGGCAGCCTGGACTGGTTCTGAAGACCTATTTCCAAGCAGTTACAGGGGTGGCTGTAACATCTCCGATGTCCACATGTTCTAGTGCCTGGGAGTGCTCTTAAAGGTTTATGAGTGCAGTCTTGAAAGCCATTACTCCTGGAAGTGGACAAACCATATTGTTCAATAATTCTTAGGTTTTTCCATGCAAAGATGCTATTTACTGAGATGATTTTGCTAATACTTTAGCAGTCCTGTGTCATCCTGGTTTTGATTGAAGGGTAATAACCCCATGCTGGTTCATGAGCTCTGTGATCATGATATCATAAAGTAATGAAGTACGTAAAATTAAGGGATGTTTTCCTACTGGGATAAGGGGAGTAAAACAAGAGTCTCTTGGACAGCCCATGTGCTGTTTCTGTGCAAATAACTCTTTGTGTAGGATTTGCAGCTGGGGAAGGAAGTGCTGGTGGGGAGGTGGGAGCCACTTAGGTGGTTGGGCCACAGCTGGAGCTGCTGCCGAGACTCTGGGGAGATGCTCAGTGTCACCTTACTGTGAGAGCTGTCTCATGCCAACTTTGGCTGAGAGTATTTATAAGATCTGATGCAGTTTAAATAATTATCATTGAAAATCATAAAATAAATGTTTAGTTTTCTTTTGTAGAGTTCACAGATCATTACAGTGTACACAGAGCTGTGTTAATGGAAAACTTTGATAGCTGCATGAAAACATGCTTAAAGAAGAGTAAAAAGACACATACTAGTTCAGCATTCTCTTTCGAGCATCACTGATTTTTTTTTTCTCCCTATAATACAACCCAGCACAGTGGTATTGTCAGTATAATATGAAACTATGCTTATATGTTTCCCCAGGAGAACTGCTACATTACTTTTATTCACCTATATTAGACTTTTAGTAAAACGCCTGGAACAATTACTTCCTTCGTGTTTTTTCATTGTATGAATGTTACTACTTCTGTTACTCTAACATGTAATTTCCCACCAGTGTGGGCTCCTTATATTTAATTGTTAAGTGCCCTAGGCAGGCATCATCCTCAGATCAAAATTTGCTGTTCTGTTATGATTTTATCTCATTGGAGAGGATATTCAGGTATTTAGGCAATAGCCTTTTTTTTTTTTTTTGGAAGGTAACTAACTATAGTAAGAATGATAGTCCAGTACCTTGTCTCCAGCAGAGAGTGAAAAATAAAATGAACAATGCCTCTATATAAAGAGGGGAATTATGAACTCAGTGAAATGGCAGAGGAAGGAATTTATTTATTTCTCTGATATGTTTTTAAGACTTAGTTGATATTACTAAACATTTTAGTGTTGTGTTTAAAGTTGGCATTACGCATCTATTAAACTGTTTTCTGTTTCTGCTTTCTTAATGCCACAGAGAACAGAAATGTGATGCAGTGGGTAGGTTCACCAAAGCAATGGATGATGGAGTGAAAGAGTTGCTGACTGTGGGACAAGAGCACTGGAAGAGGTGTACAGGGCGTAAGTGTCCTTCTGAACTCAGCAGTCATTTCTGTCTTGATTTTCTCTGGTTGGTTTGGGTTTGTTGTTGTTGTTGGCTTTGATGTCTATAATTCAAGAAACATCTTAAAACTAAAGGAAATCCTAAATTATAAAGAGAATTATGCAGCATTCTGGCTGCTTTCAGTGTTTGAGAGTATAAATTGTGAAAGTTTTTTGTTGGTATGTATGATGTGGGGTTTTTTGTTGGGGTTTTTTTTTCTTTATCTCATAACAGAAATATCTGGTCCCTGCCCATAGGTTTAAAAATATTTAAAGTTAAATAATTCTAGCAATGCAGCTAAAGCCCTTGTAAGACCTGTTCTCATATATTTGTCATTTATCTGCATTTTGGTGACATGGGCAAAGTAGACCTGTCTATTTGATGAAATCATAAATAATTGCATTTTATTAACCCCTTATTTAGGATTATTGCATGCCAGGAGGAGTGATTTAAAGATGAAATGAGTTTAAGAGAAAAAGAAAAGAAAAACCAACTTGATTCTAACTTAATCTTTAGCCCAATTCTTTTTTTTTTCCTATCTTGTCTCTTCCTTCCCACAGATATTTAGGGTTGCAGAACTTCACACCAAGTCCCTATGACTCTGCCTGGGCTCTAATTTCCTAGTCCACAGCAGTGTTCAGTGTTTGTGGCCACCACAAGTCAGCTATTGAAAGGAAGCAGGTACTACAGCTGAGGATCATAATAAGAAACACTTCAGGGCAGGCTGTAGTGTCTGGCAACCAAAGACCTATCACATAAATCTCCTCAAATCTCCTTAATTTTTTTTCTCCCTCCTTTTAATTCCCACAAAAAAACCATTTCCCCCCAGACTTTGAAGCAAGTACATCTCCTGAGTTATCTTTTTGCCTCTTTCTAATCTAACACTGCAGTTGACTATCTGGGGCAGACCAGAAAGGATAGGAAGTACAGAAGCCCCATCTCTTGTGGCAGTGATTACATTAGACTTGAGCATCTATAGGATGTTAACTTTCAATTATTTACATTTCCCCACTTTTTGAATGAGAGGGTTTCCTTCTACATGTCACTGACCTTCCCGCTGGTCAAAATAATCTAACACATTACAGAGCTTTAACATGGTACAGATCTTGCTTCACTAGGAAATTATACTGAGGGGAAAGTGGAGAGTAGGGAAGGAATAAGGTTCCTCAGATGAGACTAGAAAAACGCCATTGCTTTGCATTTATAGAAGCAATGATCAAACCAAGGGCTGTCTGTGACTTGTGCTTACAGCAGAAATTCAGTATTATTTTAACTGCTAAAATCTTCCTACACTTATGACACTAGTGCTTAAGATATTGAATGACTCTTCTAATACTTACAGCTATTAATTAGTTAGCATAAGTGCAGTAATACAGTTGTGATTGTGTCAAAAAAATTAACTTTTAATTTCCAGACATTCATACTGAATACAAAAAAAGAGACTAGTAAATTGGGATATGCAAAACTGAAGAATTTGTATTAGTATCTTAGGTTTTAAGTTCCTTGTCAGCTCTAGTCCTGACTTTTAATCAGAAGTATTTTTGGCACTTCCTGAGCAATAGTTACGTGCCTTCCATTTAGTTATATTAAAATGACTTGCAGTGGAAACTTCATAAATGCAGGTGAAAAGAAACCAAACAGTCTTCACTGAAGCTTACACTGGGAATTCAGTAACAATTTAATGGCTGATAACAGAACTCTAGTACTCTGAATTTTACTTGTTGTATAAGACATACCAGTTCTCATAAATAGTCTAACTTCTGGCCAAGAGCTTGATCAAAGATAATCAATAAAATTACGTAGTGGGGGGGGCTTGGTTTTTGATTTTGTTTTTTGTGGTATTTTTTATACCACATAAAGGAGTTCTGTAAAAATCAGATTGTATTGCATGTTATAGCAGTTAAAAACCTTCTATTTGCTTGAACAGCATACCCTCTGAATACAAATATTTGATAACAAAATCCACATCTACTTGTTTTTTTTTTCTGCTAGCATAGGTAGCATATAAAAAATTGCTTTCGCTTTTCAGATTGCTTTTTAGGCTTCTGGAGTGGTGCTATTCAAAGTGTTAATAATGAATGCATTCATAAATCACAGCTGATTGACTTAATTGTGATGAAGCAGTTTATGCATGCATGTTCAATAAATAGACTATAAAAACAATTTTATTATTCAGATACTTGCATTAATTTTTATCCCTAGATAATCTTGGTTTCTGGTGCCTTTAAATATAAAATTCATGAGTTGAAGTGAGTTTAGACACTATAGGTCTGTATGATAATCTCCTCTCTTAAAATATTCATGAGATGTAGTCTCCATATCATGCTCCTGCACTTCCCCCCTTCCCCCATGAGGGGGAGGGGAAAAAAACTCACCAATGCTTAGGAGGACTGAGCTAGGAGTGCAGTGAATTTTCTTGTTTTCTAATAACATTCACACACTGTTCCCCCAACTGCTTGTACCTTTCAAGAGTACTGCAGTTGCTTTATCCAGTTTTGGAACATGTGTAGCAGGGGAGGGGATAAGAATGTGGTTGTAAATGTGTCACTACAGGAAACATGAAACATAGTTGTTTTTGACATCTGTTTTTATCAAGTTTTGGAAATGCTGCAGATTTAGTCTCACTTACCCTTGTGGGTTTTTTGCTTCTGTTTCCCCTCTTTTCCTTATCCTTTTCCCACTTTCAGCACTACCCAAGGAATACCAGAAGATCGGAAAAGCATTGCAGACCCTGGCACTGGTCTTCAGCACTAGTGGATACCAAGGTAATTCTATAGCTTCATTTGTACTTTAGTGAAAAAGAGGTATTTTAATTAAATCGTGCTACTTTTTTTTTTTTTTTTCTGAAGACCTTAATGCTTTCCTCTTTGAGCTTGAGATGTCAAACATGATTCTGGAAAACATACTGAAAACTTGTTTCCCTGTATGTATTATAGGGTTTTCATATTCTAGTCTGCAGTCTTGTTTTCTCTCACTGTGTAATCATGTTGTGGTGGGTTAGTGGTGGTGGAGGAGTTTAGCTTGATCTTTTAATATGTGATTTGGTCACTGACAAAACCTGCTGTAGCGTTTTTCATCCTTTCAGAAGGAAAGGGAAGAAAATGTGGCATTGAAAATAGTTGTCACAGAACTGTTGTGTGATTTACTTCATGATACAACTCCAAATGAGGATGGAAAACTTATTACAGTATGTTCTAATCAATTATGTGGGCTGGAGGATTGGCTACTGTACCCTTTCTTGTCCTTCACCCTTGCTTCTCCTGAAGAGCCCTAAAATAGAGCCTGTCATCTTAGGTATGAAAGTTGTGAGAGGGAAAAGGAGGGCATCAGTTGCTCAGAGTTCTCCGAAAATGTAGTCTTTAGATCGAACTTAACATATCAAAGCAGGATTTTAAGTTCTGCTGATGTTTTCCAGATAACTGGAAAATATTTCCTCATATAAAGGAAGCCTATTGAGTCAGTTTCCTCTGGGATTCTCCTTTCAAATGTCTTTGGCTTTTGGTTTTTTTTCTAGACTTGATAGCAAATTTACTTTGTTCTAAAACCTTAAATGTTGTAGCTGTCATGGGTTTGCCCAGGGGACAATTTTTTACACACCCCCCACAAATTGCTCTAAGGTGAGAGAAGCTTTATGCAGACAAAGAGATCTGATTGGGGAGAAAATAATAT
>JAWMRA010000113.1:54056255-54091357 GCA_035584735.1 Pseudotriccus pelzelni | reverse complement strand
GCTTTTGTCCGGAAATTCATCCGGACAAACTATTTTCAATCCCCAAGGAGGGGGACTTTTGCAAACCCATGACAAATTCAAGTTCTAATGGAGGGCCACGTGAGTTGCAAGTGGTATCTCTGACAGGTGGACTGATGTAGGGAGTGACCTACACGAGTGAGCATGGCATGACGCTGCTGATAATGTGTAACCTGATGGGTGCTTCAGGTGAAAGATGAACTCTGATTCCTTAAAAATGTCCCAGAACTACCCAAAAAAGGAGATGGTAGAACAAAAGGATGCAGCTTGAGGAGTGGCAGAAATTCATCTAGACAGGTATGCCTATCTACTGTTGGGATCCACTGTCTGGAACAACTTAAGTGTACTATCCCTTAGCTCTACTTTTGGAGAAGTATGAACGCCTGTGCTAGTAAAAAAACCTCTTAACTCATCCTGTGCCTTCTACAAGCTGATTTTGTGCCTTGCTGCCCCAACTGAAAAAGTATCAGTGTTGGGAGGGTGTGTCTAGACAGATTCCTTAAAGCTCCAGTCGATGAAGGTTCCTTGAGTGAGCTCTGCATTGAAAGGGAGGATTTTCTCTTTCAACTTAAATATACATGCTCTTCCTGTTTCTTTTTGTCCAGATAGGAAGAGTCATTGTCTTTTATGGCATTATAAAATGAACAGCATCATCTAGACCAACCTGGCTTCTGACTCTAAAGCCACACCATGTTTTAACCCAAAATCTAGGAGTCAGTTGCCTAAGCAGCAGTTACTTCCAGGTTCCTTCTGAGCAGACATGGGAATTCTGAAATTCTGAATTATTTAAGCCTGCTTGAAATAATGAAATCTGTCACCTCCCCAGATTTTTTATTGTTTTACAAAAAGGTAAAGTTATCTTCTGAATTATATACCTCTTAGATCTCACAACAGGAATATATAGTAGTTTTATTTTTATCTTATCCTAACAGGCTCTTTATAGTAGTTTTATTTTTATCTTATCCTAACAGGCTCAAATAGACAAAAAATAATGATTTCTTTAGCAGTGTTTTGTTACTGGACTCAGTAGTTTTTTGGATCGGTCACTTTCCCTCAAAGGTTTTTGACTTTATGAAACCAGACTAATGGATAGTAAGAATCGATTGATAGACCTGAAGCAACATTCACTCCCTGTTTCCTTTAGGACATGATAAAATGAAGGAATCCTATATAATAAATCTCTAGCATAGATTAAACCATATGTTGTAGTAAAAGAAGATACTAGTGTTCAGATTCATCATTAGTGAAATCAATGGTAATTTTGAATGAAGTCACTGATTAATGTCTATAAAATTAATGTCTATACAATAAAAACAAAATGTTCATAAAAGACTAACCCCTGCCTAATATCAAGACATATTTTTTTCTTAAACTAAAGTTTGATATCTGCAAACTATACCTTCCCCTTTCTACTCTCTACCTCAATTTGCTTTCTGTATTCTGTACCATTGACTACTAGCTTTGGACAAGCTAAAAAGGATGGGAAAAGTCTGTGGTCTTTTGGGACAGTGAAGTGGCATGAAAAGTACAAGAATGTAAGGCTTGTTTCCATCTTTGTCCCATGTAGCTATGTCCTGTTAGTAATACAGTGTTATGAGTGCTTGTGATGTTGTCTAGCTTAGGATTTGTGGTGATGTCTGTATTGTTAAGTGTAGACTGTAGGGCCCTTTGATCTGTTTCGTGTGATAATGAAAGTTAGAAACTCACTCTGAAAGCTAGTGAATTTTACAGAGCTTGAAAATATTATCTGAGAATTCCCTAAAGGGTCAGAAATGTTGTTGGCAAGGAAAAAAAGTTACTTGAGCCTCCTTCTGCTTATCTGCCCATTGACCTGTGGTCCAGGACTTTTGGAGAGCTCAGGAGAGCTCATCACTATTTTGTAGGGCATTGTGGAGAATTTACTGCTTATCAGGTATGAAAATTGTTTACTGAAAATCAGAACATCAGGTGTTCGTCAGCTTTGTTAGCCTATCTTCTCTTGTCACCCTCCTCATTCTTCCTTTCCATATTGGTAGACTTCTGTTGCCACATATGGGGGAATACCTATGTTCTTAAACTACAAAAAATTGTGAAATGTCAAAGTAAATAGTGCTAGTACTGTGTTAGAACGTTCATTTTCTACAAGATTTTCAGTTTAGTCCTCCTTTAATATTTTTCTAAATTCTTTTTTACTGTTGGTTGTAAAAGGATGGCTAGGCATTTATTATTTAAAATAAACTATTTTGTAAATTTGCTTTGAATCAAGGCAAATTTCTTTTTTGTAATTTATGTTTACTTTTAGGAGAATCTGATCTCAATGGAGCAATAACAGAAGCAGGGAAAACCTATGAAGAAATTGCCAGTCTTGTAGCAGATCAGGTAGGAGTATTATGAATGCATTGGCATACATGTCACCTTTTGGATGCTTCTGACTTTTTTTTTTTTTCTCTTCTGTTAAAACATAACTGCTGGTGCTGTAGGCCAGTTAAGTGAAATTGCTATTAACAATTTCCAATGCACTTTCATCTTCTTTTCTTCACTGCGTCAGCTTAGAGAGGGTGTGATGGGAGAGTATTTCAGTTGGATCAGAAAGGCACGTTCTGGTTTCTAAAATACTAAAATGTTTACTTCCTCTTTAAATGTGTCTTCTGATGTCAGTGAGCTGCCTTTGTTACTGATACAAAACAATGATTAATCAAGGATAGGGTTTCTGCCTTCCCTGTGCACTCTCCAGACATCTACAGGATCCAGATCTGGGCTGTTTCATTGCTTTGACATGCAATTGCTTGCTTCAGTAAAAATCTAGCTTAAATAAACCTTGATTGGTGTTCAAGTAATAAACTGATCTTTAGTCTGTTAAGCTTAAAGTATCCAAAATGCAGATCCTCTTTATCTCAAGGTTGAGACTGAAGATTCTTAAAACAGCTTTCCTAGTTGACAACTAAGAAGATGCACCTGTACATATTTATATATGTAATCAGATTGTACATGTAATGAGGTTGTACTGGTAAGTCATCTTGAGTGAAAATTTAAGGCAAAACCCCTCATAAATTAGTGTTGAGTAAAACAAGGAACAGAGGTATCTGCTCACTGATGCCCGGTGCCTTACTTTAAAAAACTTATATTTTAATAAAAACCTTTTCATGTATGAAAAACTTCCAATAAACAATTAATATTTTGGGTTGGGTTTTTTCTATTCTTTCCTTCCCTTTTTTCCCCCTTCACCATTTTTTGGCATCATAGTTTCTTTTCTGTGACTGTTAATATGCCACAGATAGTTTTACTAATGCTTATACTTTGTTTCTTAGCCAAAGAAAGATCTTCACTTTTTGATGGAAACAAATCATGAATATAAGGGATTTCTCGGTTGCTTCCCTGACATCATAGCAGCTCATAAGGTATGTGAAGAGCCTTTCCTTTCAAGGGTTGGGCTGTAGGGACAGCAGCAAAAGTGGTGGTATGGTGCACTGCATTTGTGTAGCAGCCTGGCCCCTGTTTCTAGAAACACTAAAAGCTTCTGTGAAACTGATGTGTTGATTTTTTAAAATAAGAAGTACTTACAGGGGAGGGAAACTAGAACTTCTTTCAAGATTCAAGAATATTATGATTTTCTGCGATAAGAGAGCAGCAGAAGGTTCGTGACTTTCTTCAGGTTAACTTCATGTCCCAATGTAGAGAATAGCAGTAGTGTAAATTTGTAATATTTGAGTCTTATGTGATAGTTGATACTAAAACCGCATCAGTATTGTAGGAAAACTTGTGTACCCTTACATGGCTGGCTTATTGATATGAGATAAACAATCATGCACTGTCTGGAAATTTCTTAATATCAAAAAAACCAGACTAGGGCTAACAGTTCTGGAGGGAAGAAAAAACAAACAAACCAAAACACCAGCAACAAAATACAACCACTTGTTTCTCTGTAATACAAAACCCATGCTGTCTAGTTTTGGATATTATGGGGTTTTTTTTTTGCTTTTAGAGATTTCCTTATGGTCATGTGCCTGTGGTAATATATTTCAGGAGACTAAATATCATGAAGTATTAAACAAGTACACAAGTATGTCCTTGCGGTTTTTTTAATCACTTGAAATGCTAAATGTATGAAACTAGAACATAAGAACATACTTCTGAGAGCGACAAAGAAAAAAGCATATCAGATGGTGTATTCTTTCTTCAGGACATTTACAGTCCCTCATCCCATAGAATCATTGGGGAAAAATACCATAAAAGGAGAAGAAATATTTTTAAAGCTTGAAACGTAAACTTACTGCCAAGAGACATGTAAATAGGTTCTCCCGAATATTGTTTGGTACAAATATATTGTGTGGAGAAGGCGTATCTCTTATGCTTGTTATTTATGTGACACAAGGATTTTCTTGAATTGATGATTATGCATTGCAGTAAGTTGTAGTCTCTTGAAAAATAGTTTGTTGCCTCATCTTGTACAATGTGTAAATAAAGGTTCTACAGGCATTTGATAGTTTGTCAGCTATGTTGGTGAGCTGTATTTTGAAACTTGGTCCTTTTGTCCTTTTTGTATATAGCCTTGTGCATTACTGCCTGTACCAAACTCAAATTTGCTGGTGACTCTGTCCGTGCCTCTGTTTGAATTCACTTTTTGCAAGGACTCTTGAAGGCAATAAAGTGAAATAACAAACTTTGGATGAAAATGTGAGAAGGCAGAATCAGTCATTGTGTGTGTATATATATGTGTATAGCATGCAAAGGCTAGTGGTATTTTAGGTTACTATAGAGACCTCTAAGTTGACTACTGTTTTAGTCTTTTCTGCTTTTGTTTTCTACAGGGAGCAATAGAAAGAGTGAAGGAAAGTGATAAGTTAGTTGCAACCAGTAAAATAACGCCACAAGACAAACAGAACATGGTGAAACGTGTGAGCACCATGGCTTATGCACTACAAGGTAAACCAAATTTTGAGCTAGATGGCAATGTTATAGACCTCTGAAAGGCATCTGTTAAGTAATATATTTTGAAAGAAATCTTTGTATTGGAATAAGAGATAGGCATGGGTTGTTTGTGGAGGGTTTTTTTTGTGACCTGCTTAGATTTTCTTGAATTGCAGTCATTTTGCACCCCTCCCCCCCTCCTTTTTTTTAAATCTCACACTGCTATAGCAAAAGATACATGTTTTGAAAATGCACTTAAAAATCCCAAAACAACTAACCCAGGCTGATTCTTTAATTTTGAAGCAATAATGTCTCAAATTAAAAGCATGGACCCTGGTACAAGAAGCAGTTCATCATGTGCAGAGGTGTTTTTGACTCATGGTTTAGTCAGATGATTCAGCTGAGATTCATGTTCTTGTGGATAAGATTTTATTTCTTGGATGTTCATTGAATGAATTTTTTCCTCTTTAGCTTAGAGGTGTTATAAATATAAGATGCAGGACACTGCACTTGAAAAAGCAGGGAAGTGAAGAGTCAGGGCTCAATCCTGCAGGATAACAAGCCCTTAAGTGCATCCTATCATTTACTTCAGTGAGACTACTCATTGCTGAGGGAGTTGTATCTTTTTTAGCTGGCTTAAAGCCAAGAGTACTCAATATTTTACGTGACAAAATCAGAGCAGCACACAAAATTGATTTTAAAAATAATGAAGAAAACTCCCCACTCCCTTCTTCCTAGTCACAGCAATGCAAGAGGATTGTGCTGTACACCTGGAAGTTGTGGAAGAGGCCTCTAGGGTGACTTTTGCAATCTCGAATATTTCTTCTCCCTGTATTGATATCTCAAAATATATTTTAACTTTTCTTTCAACCCTAAACTGTGATCTAACAAGCGATGTAGAAAGTGGTGTAAGGTGTTATGGATTCAGTAATGCTGGTTCTCAGGTATCTGTTGAAATAGCCTCATTCAAGAATGGGTCAGACACTACTGGCTGTATCTTTTTTAATTATTATTATTTTGAGCTAAATATTTACCTCCTGTGGCTTATGACTTGATATCCATACCCTTGGAAATTTGAATGTGCTAGCCAAAACCTGTTGGAAACACTTCAGGAAAGAGTAGTTACTCTGTAGGAGACAATTCTGCTTGTGTTTTTTTTATCGAATCTTTGTACCCCTGAGTACTGTAATACAAGAACCTCTCTTTGTCCAGGAAGTGTCCAGATTTTATCAGTGTGTAACTGACACCCCACCAGTTTTACAAACAATTCCATCCTAACTTGAGTGCTGCAGGCAAAACAGGTTGTGGAAGCATGAGAACAATAACTGTGCTGGCAGGGCTGGACACTGAGCCTGTTGCACAGTTACTAACCTGAACTAAGTGAAACTGTTCCTAATTACAAATTCTTCTCTAAAATAATTTGTCTCCTGGGTCTAATTGCAGCTGAGATGAATCACTTCCACAGTAACCGGATTTATGACTACAACAGCGTCATTCGTCTCTATCTGGAGCAGCAGGCACAGTTTTATGAAACGGTAAGGTGCAGTATTTCAGTCCTGTTTTCTTGGAATGTGCTGTGCCGCTACTTTTATAAGAAATACTCACGGTACTTAATCCATCTTTTTGTATGAGCCTCTCCCATAGAGCAGATATTTGAAGAATTGTACAAGAAATTGTAAAAAGAAATATAAAAAAAGCCAAACCCCAAACAATGAGTTAAAATCATATTTTCCTACAGATGCTTTCCTAGGTACATGACTATCATAATAAACTTATTAGAACTAAAACAGTCTTCAAAAGCTTTATTGTTGGCAGCTTGAGGGGTTTTTTTTCAATGCCAGTACTAGGGTTACAAAGAACTTTGGTTCTGTGATGTGTAGTCAAGAAGGTATGCTGCACTGAGTGTAACAATAAAACCCTTGAACAGAACTTTCCTCTCATAGGATGGGAGTGAGAAGGGAAGCTTCTGTGATTTAAAGCCTGATATACACAAGTGTGGGGCACAAGGGACAGGAGGGGTTTAGGTGACATTCAATATGTTAACGCTGAGCACTCTGTCTACAAACTTAGTTCTCATCCCTTGTGCTTTTGTAATTAAACCAGAAAACAAATTTTCTAATGTGGAATACTGGTAAAACATGCAAGTTTAAGTGTGCTGGAAACTGACTTGTATCACTTAAAGGAGTCTCATAATTAACTGATTGCCCTTCACAGCAGTAAAATTTGTCAGTGGGAGGTCAGAGGTATCTTTAGGGGATGACAACTTTAGGTCCCCAGGAGGTCACTTTGCTTGCTTTCTCTGACATATCTGATGGGGGTTACGCATAGGTTTCCCTTACCTTCTTTCAGTCTCTTGTCCAGTCTGTTCCGATTCTCCTGGCTGCAGCCTCACCAGTTTCCTTGTACCACTCCTGTCTCCCCCAGTACGTGTTCACATGTGGGATCTTGGCTACCATGAGAGCTGTGGGGAGCGCACAGGAGCTCTCTTCTGACGTTTCAGCCTTGTTTCAGTAGGGAAGTGAGTTTCCTGAAAAATCTGGCTTTGTTCCTGTAGCTCTCCTGCGTAGTGTACTGCTAGATAAGCGAATAGGCAGGATGACAACTCTGCCTACAATGCTTTCTCCAACACAACCTTAGCAGTGAAAATACAAAATGAACAAGGCAGGAAGTGTATATATGGAAAGTCTTTACAATGGAACACTTTGAGAGTCCTACATGCACAGAATCTGCAGTAAAGCCTCCAGTTTTTCATCAAATGAGGAAACAATTTCCTACCCTGCAGTCATATTTCTGCACAGTGTAAAGTGACTACATATTAAATATGTTCTGTTTCTTTTTTTCAGATTGCACAGAAGCTGAGGCAGGCACTCAGCCGCTTTCCTGTGATGTAGAGGATAAGGAGTAGTCAGCAATAAAGAACAACTCCTAAGTGCTTTTCTGACGTGGGGGCAATGCCAATAAAAAGCCTTTGCTAAAAAGAAAACTAAAAAAAAAAAAAAAAAACAAACCCACAACAAAACAAAAAACCCCAAAAAACTAAAAAAAAAAAAAAAAAGGGGGAAAAATTTTGGGGAAAAAAAAAAACAGAAACAAAACCTAAACAAACAACTGAAGAATAAGTTGTAGGAAAAAAAGTATTATTTAAATTTTACTTTATCAGCCTAAATCATAAGATAAGATTCTCTTATCTTGAATGGTCTCCCATTGGTATCACCGTTTAAATAAAAACAGCTAGATAATGCTGTCAGTTATAGGGATCTAAATTATCAAACTGATGTGTTGCCATGGACTTAATGAAGACTTGTATCTATCAGATGTTCTTCCAAAATTTTGTAAGCAACATCACAGTTATGCATTTGTATCTTTTTTTTTTTTTTTAAGTGGGAAAGCGGACAAACTTGAGAAAATGAATTAGTACTATTATATTCAATTGATCTCTAGCAATTCAGTAACCAGGAGGAATTATATTTGTGTATGTTTCTGGCACATGTTCATGATAATCTCCTGAATGAATGCTTTGTTCTTAAGTTTTGCTTCCCATATGCAGCCATGGCATACTGTTCCCATTATGACTTCTGGTAAATATAATTAATTCTTCCCTTTCTTTTTCTTTCTGACTAAATCTTGTACTTGTGGCACACCAACTCAGAGCTTATGTCAGGCTCACTCTTTCTCACTATGCACTCTATAAGAAGACAAAGTACAAACAAGGAACGAGCCATTCAGGAAGGTGTGAAAAACAGTTTCCCATACCAGCACTTTGACACCCCCGATGTTATGTCATGAGGCACTGGTGTTCCTTAGTGCTGTACAGGGCCAGCTTCCCCTCTGAGAGTCTGAAGTGTTTGAGCAGAGGGGACACTGCCACATCTAACCCCAACCAGCAGAAGCTCCCAGATTCCAGCTAAGCTCAGGTCTTCATGTAGTAATATGGTATGCTATGGGGTCGGGTTAACTTTTCGTTGCCTTCTAATGCAAACTAAAAGGTGGCAAAAATACCGAATAACCACATTAGTTACCACACAAACTCTGTGCTTTGATCATTATCCTTTATCATTGTCCTCTTTCATACTACTGAAATACCATTTGAGGCCTTGGCTTTTCACAGAATCAAACCAAAAAAGCTACCACCACCACCTGTGTTCAGAATGGGCACCAACTACAGTAATTCACTTCTTGCCATAGACAAGCAGGGAAGCCAAAATGCAGATTTTGCTAAAATGTGCCTACCAAATGAACATTTTAGGAAAGAAAAACCCTAAACCAGGCGTTTTACCTATAAGCCATTCTAAGTGACGGGTACAGTCTGCTGGTTCAATAGTTGCCTTACTCTGTTTTGCATTGGTGTTACTTTTGTGTGCTAGAAGTAAAATCTGGGTCTGCCTGAATAACCTGAAACCAAACCAAACGAGACTAAGCCTAAGTCTAGATGCTTTTCAGTGTCACGAGTTTTGTTCACATTTTATAAACCTTGTCTTTTTCTCCTCCCAGTTTTAGTTGTTTGCTTCCAAAATTCCATAGCCAGTGTTGTTTGATACAGCCATTTAAATATGTACAAATTGTAAAGAATGTGTATAAATGTTTTACACCAAATGTAAGATCTGCTTGCATGTAGAAGCAGCTTATATAATAAATTGTTACAATGTGTACAGTAAATTCTGAAATCACTTTTTCAAGCCAGCATTTTTTTTAGTATTTGTATATTCACATTTTGGTAATGAAATCTTTGTAACGGACTCTTAATTTGGGAGGGGGAAGGGGAGTTCTTTTTACCGATCTTTAAATAGCTCCATGTGCACTAAAGTTGAAGGTTCTTTATCTTGAATAGACTGTTTTGGAATCTAAAGTGTAAGCTATGCATTCCCTGTGCAGGGAAGCTATGACAGTAGCAACTCTGTCAGATGCAACATTTTGGCAAAAAACCACAACCAAACAAAAAAAACCCACCTGTTTAAAGACTTCTAGTAAAATGAAGTTTAACTGATAATAAATATTTATGTATATCCACCAGACTATTTTATCTTTTTGTTTGGAATCATCATGTTGGTTTTTAATAGGGTGAATGTAGTACGAGGCAAATCCTCCCTGTAGCTTTTCACCAGCATACACATACTGGCCAGCTGAGGAATGAGAAAGCATCCACGTGTCTTCCGTAAAGCAGGCATCACAACTGGATGGTATAATAGTGCTAGTGACTGCAGACCAGCAAAGGCTACGCATATGTTTTAAGCTCTCATTATTCAGGTCAGTCCAGCTAATGGTTGATGGAACCCTCCTGACTGCAAATAAGTAGTAGAGCACAGTGCTACTGTGTATTCCTGGCTTTGTGTCGGCATGGTGCTGACTCAGAATGGAAATTTGATTGTCTTTGATATTTGTTTTTTAAATCAGACGTGAATAGTGCATAGTTAGGTTCAGTGAGCTGGGGGCAACAGAAAATCTGCACACCGAAGATGCAGTCATTAAAGGGGCATAACAGCGTAGCATAAGACTTGAGTGATGCCCTGCTGTATTCTGTTTGTCGTACCTGAATAATTAGTGTCTGGAGGATCAAAAAAGCATAAATACTGTTTCCTGGCTTATGTTTTCCTTCCAGGGTGAGCCAAAC
Organism: Pseudotriccus pelzelni; assembly: GCA_035584735.1. Lineage (NCBI taxonomy): Eukaryota > Metazoa > Chordata > Aves > Passeriformes > Tyrannidae > Pseudotriccus > Pseudotriccus pelzelni. The sequence continues at coordinate 54,080,844 of JAWMRA010000113.1, read as the reverse complement.
ACTGGCATTAGCCCAGTGACTTCATAAAAGACATCAAATGCCCTAGCTCTTGGGTTTAACTTTACATTTTAATTGCTTATTCCATTACTGCTACTACATTCAATTTTAAACCAATAAAAATGTAGCTGTACAGAGAGGAATGCTACCTGTATTTCTAGTTTGCAGTTAATCTGACATGGGATTAGACTGCAGCAGCAGACTTTGCTGCAATGGTACGGTTTTGGAGGAGTACTGTCTGCTGCAATAAGAGAGTATTCTTTAAATCAGGCCTAACTTTGCACAAGTACGGAAATTTTTATGTTACTGAGCAATTTCTGTTTTCTGTGACAAAGTAGTTGAGAAAGTATGACCATGACGTACGCTTTATTCTGTAAATCCTAATTAATATACATCAATTTTACTGCTACCAAAACTAGTCTAGTTCAGTCTGTTAGAAGAGTAATTCAGACTTACAGCCTTGTAAAGAGAGAGTTGCAGCTTTTGTGCTATGGCTCAGTTTGACACACACCAAACACCCTGCCAGTTAGGTTGGCCAAAATTACTCCCTCCACAGCCTCGCGGCGTGCAGTCGTCCCACAGCAAGCAAAGCATTCTCTAGGCAAGTGTCCTGCTACCGCTGCTTCTGCCTTTCTTAGTGCTTTACACTGAGGCCCGCAAGCGTGCACCAGGGAGAGGCCACTTAGTTGGGTATTGCGGGTCTTTGGTCAGTTGTTTTTTCCACTTTACATATTTTCCGTATTTTTCTATAACTCTTCTGATAAAATTGATGCTAACAACTGGTATAACAAACAAGTACAGAACATGAGAGGTAATCACTTGAGCAGAAAAAAAAGGGTTTTTTCCAGTCTAAAGAACCCCTAACAAGAACAACCTCATGGATTTAGAAATATATGGACTGGCTGATGACCAATCCACCCATCCTGTATCGTGGCAATATCAGTTACACCCATGCTATTTTAAAGAACATCTGAGTCACAAATACACAGACTTGGATTAGCTGGGTTTGTTGTTTGTTTTTTTCTCCTGTGGCTTTTTGCACATGAGTTGTGACTCTGGGATCTTTGCAGTATCTTTGGGATACTGAATTTAAGCTGATTTAATTTTCTTGTTTTATAAAGTTAAAAAATGTGTTTGCCTCTTTTTAATTATCCAGGCCTTTTAATTTCTCCTAATTGGTCAGATTTTCTTAAACTATCCTAATTTTTTTGCTTTCCTTCAGATTCCAGCTGGTATGCCTGCCGCCTTCGTGCTGAACTTTTGAACTTTAGGTTCTTGTCATCTACAGAGTTAAAAACTGTTTGCTTCACAATAGAATTGGTTAGTTTCTTTGAACTGGTCCTGTCAGTCTGAAGCCAGCTTTCTTGTGTTTACTGAACACTGTCGTTCCCTTATTCTAACCTGTTTCTGTATTCTCCCGTTAAAGTAGATTTTTGTACATCACATTTTTCTGTCAGGGCTGAAGCAAGGTGGTATATCATATCATTTTCTGTTAATAGCAGACCTTTGCTACCCTTAGTTTTCCTTTTATACCCAGCATCTTTAAAGACTTTTCATTTTTTTAAAATACTTGCTATTAAACTAATTTTGTCTTAGCAAACATTTGTCATTACAAGGTCACTTTTAATTCACATTGCCTTCCATTCCAATTAAACCTCTGTAGATCAAAATCTAAAATTGTTACTCTTCACTGTTTGGTTTTTTTTTAAATCTTGTGAAATGTCATTCCCCAAAAAACCAAATACTGTGATGATGTGTTATTCCAAGGAATAGTTTTCTTTCAAAATACTTAATTTTAAAGATGTTTAAAGTTGCTAGCTCCAAGAGGTTTGTTAAAGGTTATCTCAGCAGAATAATAACAAACAACAGGAAGTATAAAAATAATGGAAAATATAGAAAGATTGCGAAGACTTCTTTAAAAATAGTATTAAGTGGTTTGGTTTCTTTTGAATTGTATCCTAGTTATTTGACCTTAGTTATTAACCTTTTCCCAAAGACACTCTCCAAGAGCAAGGAATAGGGGACAAGTGATCCATGTGCATGCAGGAATGTGCAGTGTTTGTGCTAGTTAAGATCGCTGAGCCAGTCCCTGGGGGCTGGCAAGTCTGCAAAGTAAGGCATCAAACTGAGAAAACTGATCTGCCAAGTGGGTCGGTAACCAGGCAAGTCCTTTGACCATCTAACAGAGCTGAAAAGGGAGGAGGGAGGGATACAGAAGAGAGCATTTGTCATGGGCCAGCTTGGAGGAGGCTTTGCTTGGCAGTGCAAGAGCATTCCCTGAAGAGTTTGGAAAGGCAGAGAAAGTCTGCGAGACTGGAGAGGGGGATTAAATAAAAAAAGACAAAGGTCTCCTTTAGGATTTTGAATTTTCTTTAGGGTTTCCTGGAAAAAAAAATTGCCCAAAGATTAGAAGCAATGAGAGAAGCAGCACAGTTAATTTTGTTCAGCTGTTGGGTCCCTGCCAGAAATAACTACACTTTAGAGCCCTTATGCACTTCTTTTGGGAAAACACCTCCATGCTGGACTACCTAGAAAGGGTAAGTTTAGGGTCAGTGAAAGGTTGGTCCTGATGTTCCAGTATTGTGGAATTGGTCAGCTGTACACACACTTAAAGGAGCCACTGACATAAATGTCTGTAAACATGACCCCATTAGGGAGGAAGAGCACTGCACATTATCTAATAAAAGCAGGTCAAGTGCCCTGGGACTGAAACATAGCTAAATGGGGTGTCTGGCCAAGAGAGCACGCTGCTGTCTGATGTTTCAGCATTTTGCTCTGTTTCTTCAGACTTCTTCCTGCCCACAAACAGTATCTGCCCTGAACTAGGAAAGATCGGAGCAATATACAAGCAAGTACCAGGTGAGCTCTCCAGTTAGTTTTAGTAAATTAACCTGCTTGGAATGTGATTTTTCCTATAGGCTTTCTCGCAGGAAATGTTAGGGTGGGGATGAACAGACAGACCGGTATTTTTATCTTTTACTGTCAGATACCTGTACCAGGATGTGAGATTTTTCTCTTGTCTCACTGATAAAGAAACTGAGGGACAAATGAATTGTCACGTGGCAAGAAGGTAGGATGTTTGAGAATAGAATGCAACTGCTAATTCTGAGGAAAGAATCTGATGTTGAATTTTACCTAAATCCAAGACTATGATCCCTCAATCCTACCCAGCTTCATTCTCCTCCCTTGGGCCTTCTCTGCCAGCCCCTTCAGCTGATGCCTAATTCCAGAGCTTCTGACAACTGGCAATGGTCAAATTTCTGATACAAGCAAGAAGTGCCTGTTAAATTGCTCATCAGAGCATCCATTAACATCCACCTGCACCTACATGATGCCTCAATGACTAACGAATGGGGTCACCCACAGGAGATGTGAAAATAGTGGGAGAGCAGACTGGAGTTTATAGAACAGAGATTGTGAAGAGCATACTCTCTTCATTTCTGTACCAAAGGAGAGCAGTTTCTAGGACTATGAATTGCTTAGAACAATAATCATGTTAAAATAACTAGTAAATAATATTACTATTTCAGACACAGCTCAACAAACTCTTCATAATATTTGTAAATCTAGATGGAAATTAATTTCTTAATCCTGGTAAATGAAAAGATTAAACGCATCACTTCATTATGTTTGCTTTTCTGCTTTACATTTGGGAGAAGAGTATCTTCGTGCTCCTTGTGCATTGCTTGCTTATCTAGACCTTTCTGGACCCATCAAAATTTATCGCACTCCTAACATAAATTTCATTATATTCCCTTTTTTGGCATTGCTGAGATCTTGCATCTCCTGCTAGGGCAGGAGGGGATCATTGCTACTATGTTCTTGTCATTCTCTAAGACTTTCTTGAGGGCTTTGGCTGGGATGGCACCCCCTTACAATACTACTAGCACTCACAGCTGTACTGTGAATCTGAAATACCTATTGGCATTCCTTAGAGCCCCTTAAAATCCTTATGTGAAAATCCAATCTTTTTGTTTGGTTGGGTTTTTAAAACCTGCCACTATAACGTCCAACGACACACTGGAAACAAAGCCCAAAACAAGACAGTTTATCCAGTGCTCATCAGTCTGCATTTTATTTTTTTTTTTAAATCAAATTCTTTCTGATCCAGACAGAGAATCTTTTTAAGTTTGGTGCATCAAGTCAAACTCTTGCCAAAGGGGAAGATGCCTCAAAAGTGAGGGCCAGAGAGGGGTGAGGGACATGTTTATAATTTTTGACTAGTTCCTTACTAGTTGAGTAGTATTTTTAAGCTCAGTAAAGATTTTGTTTAAAAACTCAACAGCTGGAAGTGAAAAGTTAAACATAGCATCTGTTGCAATATATTAACGTATAAAGCAGGCCGCTTGCTGTTCGGATGGATTTGCTGAGCTTGATGCACTGCCCCAGAAGGCTCCTATCTGATTGCACTCACCAGGATGACACTGCTCAGGACTGGTTATGCCAGCAAAGAAAGCTGAGAAGTACGAAAACTCTTCAGTTGTCTCCTCTGTTTAAGCAGTGATGCTTTTCTACCTGGTTACAAATTGCACCTACCAAACTTAAAGCAAGGACATTTTCACAAACCTTTGGGAAAAAGGTAGGTCTAGAACACTTCTTCCCTACTATGGGCACTTATTCCCTACTTGGCAATAGATAGACTTTACTGGGGTAACAACTAGTGCCAGTCTATCTACTGTTTATAAACACAGTCTTAATGCTTGGTAAAAAGGAAGCAACAACCAAAAAATCCCCACAAACAAATAAACCCACAATGCAAATGTTTATGCAAGTCTTCCAAAATTTAAACCAAATTCACAATCAGTAAGAGGAGGTTGCTATCCAAAGAATAACTACACCATAAAATAAGTCTGCTGAATGTCTGCAGAATGTCTGCAGGAGTTGGGATCTATTCAAATGTGATGTAAAATCAGCACTGGAAAAGGACAACTCACAGGGACTGCAGTGGTTTCACGGTCTGCTCCTAGAACAAGAGTTGAGTTCAGAAAAGCTGTTTGTAGGTGCTGTCTGGTACAGCTCCCCTCTGTGTCAGCTGCTAAATTTATATTGTAATGATGGTGGTCTTCAGAAATTTTAAAATAAAACAGCCCTTTCTGAAGGGGATTGTGTGTCACATGGCAAAAAACCAAAATCCCAACAAGCAAATATTGTGTTGGGTGCTTGTTGTTGGGTGCACCCTTGGTGCAAGGGTGCTTGAACAGACACCTACAGCTGCACAGGGTCTCTGGGCTGTTTCTCACTGCTGTGGAGCCAGAGAGCAGTAATCAACCCTGGCTGGGTGCAGGTGTGTGCATGGCACACAGGTCTGGTGAAAAACTCTTTTGCAGCATGGAGAAAGATAAGACAGATGTGTGCTGTCACTGTCTGGTTCCCCCTCAACCCCAGGATGCAACGACACCTCAGCTGGCCCTGTGTGGAGCCAGCTAAAATCTGATGAAGCATATTGGTGCTGACCTTTGCTTTGCCAAAGAGGCTGTGGTAGACAGCTGATGGGCCTGAAGGTAGAGAGGGGTGCTGAGTGTGAGTGTAGCTGGCTTCTGGCAGAGTGAGTAGACAGTCCAAGAAATCTGTCTCAGGATACCTCAGATTTTTCCCCTATGGGACTCCAACCACCACTAAGTTAAATTCAACAGCCAACACTGGGCAACAGCTGAAGTGCAGATAATCATAAAAAAAATAGTAATCTAATAAATCAGCATGCATAGATCTGCCTCTTAAGGCACTAGATTGCTTAAAAGTAGTAATTTTATAGAGATTTCTCTGCAATATCTTGTATTCTGGGCCATCCAGGACTTCTGTTCCTGTATCGGGGCAGGATCTTCTGAGCAGCAGCTTCTAGGATTAAACTGAATTTAGTAACTGTCTTCTCATATGCATTTTTAAGCTCACAGAACATCTCTGATTTTATTCAGGCATACTACAAACTCTCTGCATCAGTGTTTCCATGTGGAAAGGATCTGCACCAGTTTTGGCCCTTGTACGTAGTCTGCAATAAATCTCCAGGACCAGACAAAGTCTATTTCAAATTTCTGGAAGAAGTAAAGAGAGTATTCTCCTGAACGGCTACCAAAATATACAGGGAATGTTACTCAAGATAGCTACTCTGTAAGAGCAGCACAGAAAAGCTGTCACTGCACCCATCTTCTAAAAAGACAGAAGAAGTGATTGCAGTAATGCTCTCTTTGTATCAGGGTCACTAATAACAGAATCTAACCATCAGGGACCAAGTGGACACAAACCATCAGAGAACGAAGCAGGGGGCAGGACAAAGAAGAGAAAGGGTAATGGGACAATAAGGAAAACAAAGTTGGTGATGAGGGCAGGAAGGAAGGCAACCCAAAGAGTTACTGAAGCAGAGATAATGAAAGCAACAAACAGACGTTGCACAAGGTGAACGGTAGTGGACTGGGTGTGTGACACAAGACAGGCTGTTACCGGCTTCAGAGGGTTGTCATGAGCACTCTAATCGTGCTCCTGCTTTCCTGGACCTCCAGAGCTAGTTTTAGATGGCACAGTACTTCTCACACCCCAACAGCTGGCGGCCTAACCCAAACTCAAACCCTCAGCTTTGCTGAGCTTTTCCAGCCACACCCACACGACGTCTTTCCACTCCACCCCATTCCTGCCCCCACCTCCCTGCTTTACCAAATTGATGAAATTACTTTGGCTTGTCCACAATCTGCACTCACCCCTTCCCACACACACCAGCCTTCCCAGGTCACTGGTAGTACGGGGGTGCCTGTAGTGCTGGCTGGTACCAAAAGCAAGGAAATTACCTAGGAATAGAGTGCAGACTACAAGCAAAAACAGTTTATCACCTCCCTTTCACCCTGGTTAATTTTCCAAGTTCGCGCACACATACTACACACTCACACACACACGTGCATATTTGGAGGGGGAAAAAAAAAGGATAGAAGCCTGCAAATGAGTTTAGCTCTAATTCCTTCAGTTTTCAATCAGCCAGGCCAGCAAGGCCTAGACTAGCCTATTCACCTATGTGGAATAATCATTTCTGCTATGTGTGCCATGACCAATCCTCAGGCTAACTGGGATTACATGAGAGCTACAAGCACAGGTGAAATCTAAATCACCTGCACCTTGGGGGTGGAATTTATCGTTCCTAGTCAACCTCAAACTCCCATAATGGTTTATATGTTAATGGTGAAGGTGGCACAAATAAGAAGTACAGGCAGTTCTTCTTGTAAAAGCAACGCAAAATCTTGTTTTAGCGAAGCAGAACGGCACACCTAAGTCAACAAGTCAAATTGTCAAAAAACAAACACTGACTAGCAAGGGGAGTGAAATCTACCTATGTTTACTTGCACATACACATAGTCTGTGGATTTAACTGATGCATTAAGAATAATGTAACATACTAAAACAGTTGTTCAAATAACCTCAAACCATGGTATTCCTTCAGTTCTCTTTCTTGTCTTTTCCCTTCACTCACATACTGTGCTTTGTCAGCTACCCCTTTACAGCACCACTGACAGAGATAACACCTCATTCTACAGTCCTCCTTTCCTTTCAAGAAAAACATATGTTATTCACTCTGCCTTCACCATAAATGGGGCTGTGAAATAGCTTCACTCCTTATCCACTTTGCTCTATTTTACTGTTATAGTCTTTCTTTCAACTTTTCCAGTTTGTGGCTGGTGTTGGACTGAGGAACTCCATTAACTATTCTGATTTGAACTAGTTCATATCACTGTCTTTTCAAACTATTCAGTCTAAGTCATCTTGTCATGGAACTGCTGAGAAGGAGAGGAACACCTGAGATTTATTGCTCAGTGACACTGCTACAAGATTTTTCAAACTTTACCAAAAGCAGTTGAAAAAAACCCCAAACTCCCATTCTTCCAGGTAAGCAAATACGTTCTCTTTCCTTCGTGGGAATGTATTATTACACTGCCTCTTGCTCCCCTTGCTCTTTGATCTGCAGCCCCTCCTAATACGAAAACTAACGGACAGGGCTTTCTAAAGCATGAGGAGGCATAATATCACAAAGCATCTGTTTATGAAATTAAATGAGAGAGCAAAGCCTAACTTCAATTTAAAAGCACCACATATGCTGCACTGGAAAGCACTAAAATGGAAAAAATGTTGAGCATATGATCATGGAAGAGCACACCTATGCATGCAAGACATTTTGTGTTGCTTTGAGACGGTGATTGAATACATGGCTTTTTTTTCTATGTGGGTTTAGTATCTGGCAAACAAACAGTAGTCCATTATCAAAGGCATTATCTAGAAATTCTGTATCTTAAGGAAGACGCAGAAAACAAACCCTTAACCTTATACCTGGGGAATGTTTCCCGTTGAATTTTTATGTAAGAATTTGGGTTGTGGATTATATTTAAGATTTGGGAGAAAGTAACCTAGTCATTACAGAGATAAAAGGCTTCTTTTCTCAGTAGCTGTAGGGTGGTGGTACTGGTTGCTAGACAGCTGTTGTGTTGCACAGACCACTGCTGCCACACGCTGTGTTTTAAAGACCTGTGAGATCTTTCTGAAGGAAAGTATGAAACAGTAAAATACTGATAATATATTCCTGTTCACAACGTGAACTAAGTGTCAAACAATAGCAATAGCCTGTTATCCCTTGTGTTCTCTGAAGTTAATGATTTTTTTTTTCTTTTGGAAAGCATTGATTTAATGTGCTTTTTTGACAAATTCTCATTTCTGAAGTACGCACACATCATCTAAAAATCCATCTTATTTAAGAATGAAGTTAGGAATCACTTTGTATCAGGCAGTCTTTTCCAGTACTCTGTGACAATGATGGCTGCTATATACCAGTGAAATGCCACAACAGGCAATCCGAGATTGAGGAGAACTCCAGAAAGAGGCATAGTTGATTCGTGGACAAAAGGGATACCTTTTTTTTGCTTCTTCAAAACCATATCCCTTGATATGGGGTAAACAATAAACTCTGCTTTCACTGTTGATGTCCAACAGAGGTGTGCATAATTTTTAAGACAATAGGAAGAGGCATATGCTCACTGAGAAAAACTGACAAGGTACATTCTGCAGCTATTCCTGTGCAGATATTAAACAGCTCACTTTAAATTCAGATTTTCTATTTTATTAAGTATTTTGGTTTTCCTGTCAGGAGTTCCAGAAAATGAGGCAAGAAGCAGTGGAAAATTCTGTGGCTTCCTAGCCCTTTGAACATGAGAGAGGGATACCTACAACTAATAATAAGCATGTCAGCCTGGAAGAAAGAATAAGAACTTTATCTGGCTATCTGGTCACTATTAGTGCCTAAATAAATGCCATCTGACTAATGCTGCTCATCTGCACATAGTTTTGGGATGAAGAAAGTTAAGCTTTAAAACAGCTGGTGTTACTGAAAATAGTTTCTTAATAAGAAAAGCCTAGTGTCCTGCGAATGCAGTCAATCTGCCTCTATCTAGAGAGATGTCTTTCATTTAGCACACACAGAGTTAAAATATAAGTGGAAGAGGAGGTGAGAAATTCCACTGACCTCCCACCAACACTTCGAACACAGTTTTTCATTAGCAGCATTTCTAAAACTGTTAGCACTCCACCAGAGCATCTCTCAGCCACTTTTGGTACATCTTCAAGAGCTTGAATTTACAACTGCCAATCTGGAGCTACACTCTGCAGCCAGATAGGCACGGACTCAGACTGAACCTAAAGCTAGTCTGCTTCCTGTTCAACCACCTCCAGCAGCAGAACCTGCACTGTTTATTCACTTGAGAAGTCACCCAAGCAAGGAGCTGTGAGATTTAAGCTACTGATATACTTAAACTGAGGCATATGTTCTAGTGTCCTGCTGAACCAGAAGCTCAGGTCTGCTTTGTTAACCCACCCCTCTCTCTTCCAAATAAGGGTAATATGATACAGAACTATTAGTGTTAAAAGTTTCTTTTTTGTGTTGTAAGGATCACAGACCCCGGGGGAAAGGAATAAAGGGAGCTCTGTCAGGAAAGGTCGTAAGCAGGAGTGGAAATTTCAAAATATTGTCACTGACTGAAGCAATGAAAATGTTTCTCTGTCACTCCTCTTATACTCGTGGCAAGGTCAGACTATCTTTGTCAAAATCTAAACACACGAAGAAAACATGCTGATTTATTACTCGTGCTTCTCATGCTCTTCAGAGCTATTTTTAAGGAAATGCCGTTGATTTTGTTGAGAAATAGTGACCTAGATCGAAGTATATCAGACTGTCTCTGTAACAAAGTACCAGATATCTTTTGCACACGAAGTTCTTTACTAGGTCAAGAGAAGTGTAACCAACTAGAAATGAAATTCAATTTCACTGATAGTGTAAGAGGTGACATTAATACCCCACAGCTACTTTCAGAGCAATATTTTGAGCACCTTAGCCTGCAAGTGTTGTAAATGCTTCAAATTAAGCTTTAAATAAAATGTATTCTAATATTAACTGGAAATTGTGAAAATGTGAAAACAATAAAAGCTTTTGCATGTTAGCAGCAGTTACTAAATGTTTTGAATGTTATGTGCAGGCAAAACTATGCTATTTCCTCTATTTCTTCTGTACTTGCTGAAGTCAAAAGTTGCTCATAAAAGGCAAAACCCAAACTGTTTGCAAAGACCTTGTGGGCACACACACTTCCTGAGGAATCTGTGACCACTGAGGCTATGTGCAAGTGGCCAGAAATGTCCAGGAAATGCTGTCATAAGTGAAATTTATATTTAATCTCAGAGCTTAAAAAAATTACCACTTATTCCAGTAGCAGAATATTGGACACAGACAAGTATATTTTGTTTGTTACTACTGTGTATCACCAAAGGTTTTTGTAGAGTCCCAGACTGCAAAGTTCACTCAGTAGTAAGACAAATAGTACTACAGGAAAATTCGTTCATTCTATGCCCCAAAGTCTTCCAGACAGATAGCAAACAGCTATCTATACTCCCTCCTCTATCCAGTTCTGCTAACTCTGTCTTGCAACCCCCCTGTTGTTCCTCTTCTGATGGATGGTCTCTAAACAAACATACAATGCCACCTGCCACGATCAGCATGCAGAACTGTTTTCCAGTGAGGCAGTTATCCAGGCCCTGGAAACATCCACTACCATAAAGATGTAGGAGCTGGAGTCATTACAGTGCATAGTATGCTTCAGAGCTAAACAAGGGGCTGGCTAGGGGAAGGGATTGGAAATGCAGAAGATTAAAAGAAGGGAAAAATCCACATAGAAAGAAGGATGAAATGGAAAATTGCTGAGGAGTCAATGAGGGCATATGGCCTGGGTGAAGACAGATGCTGTGGAAGAGGGAGAATTCACCTGAGGGACTCCTCAAATGACTACAGGAATTAATTTCCATGATACTTACAGACATAAGCTTCAGAGAAAGACAGCTCAACTCCAAATGTCAGCTAAAAGATGATCTGCCAATCTCAACATTTTCCCTGAAAAATGGAATTCCATGCATTGAAACAGAGTTTGGTTATGTGAAAAGATCTTATCAAAGGGAAACCTTTGCACACACTCATAATATATAAAGCAAGGTTCCTATCTGAGCCCTCACTTTGGACATCATTCTATGTGAAGGAGTCCTGGAAATTGAATGGCTTTATTCAGCACTCCTTTTCACCATTTTCTCACAGCTTTTTCAGTGCTTTCTCAGGCTTGTATGTCTAATGTAACTGACCCATGGCACAAAGCCTAATTAACTGACTTACTGCTTCTTCAGTAATCATGACATCACACCTTTAAAAATGCATCTTTCCACGCTGTGGATGTTTTGCAACCAGAACACACTAGAGAGATCAGCTCATAACAGATTAGAAAGGACACAGTCACGGAGCCAGCTGTGGATGCAGTGCTTTGTCATCCACACCCTTAAGGCTTCCAGCTTTCCACCTTCCTCTGAGTTTTCCTCTCACATCCTGATCTCCTCATAATTCATTGAGGTGCTGAAAATTACTGTCCTGGATGCAACAGTCCTTTCTCTAGTATTTTACCCGAGAAATGTGACAGTAAGTTTCTTACTAGCAATTCTAAATTGCCAATAAAACTCCCATGATGGAGTTCAAAGGGGAAAAAGAAGAATTATTCCTCAGAGGCAAAGACACACACTCAAAAAAACCCCCAAAAGTGTGCTTTTTCTTGCTGTTTTCTTTAAACATATAATTGTATGATGCAGGGGCAACTTCTTTAAAATAATGTGATATAACTGTATTAGGCACCTCTGATTAAGTGATACTTCAAATATTTCATCTCAAGTGAGCACATTTCTCTAGGGAAGGAGGTCACAGTGAAAGATGTCAAAGACATAAACTGATTCTTGGTCTGCCATTCACAAAGGAGAGCTGTAAGAAAAGCATACCTTTGCTGTTAAAAATAGAACATGGTTGATTTACATTTTTACATCCTCTAAACCCCCTCGACTTTGAACTACGTGCTGTCTCAATTTTTTATCCTGGTCACTTAGTTTCTACAGTTTCTGGATACTTTACTTTACCCAACACTTTTAATCTCAGTCAATGCACTGTAGTCAAAGTTTAGGATCGGGTGGGAAAAAAGGCTTACACAAACACCAATCCCACTTTTCCTACCAGATCCCTTCAAAATGCTGTTTTAAGGAGGCACCATAAACCAAAATTATTCTCCTTTACAAATTACTACTGGTTATAAAATAAATAACCCAGAGGTCTGTGACAGCAAGATTAGTACTTGCTTTTCAGCTACTTTCCATCAAGTTCAAAGGGGGCAGGGACTGTTACATTCCACCTGGCAGAGCACAACCGTGACCGATGTTCTCAACGTAAATGTGAGACAACAGTAACAGTTGGTAGTTTGGGTGGTTTTGAGTTTCGCAGTTTTCTCTACATATAAATGTAAGGTATAACTAATAATGTCTAAAAATTAGAATTCTGCTCAGTTTACCCATGTATGAATACGACTACATTCTCTGCTAGAAATTAAAGCAAGTTTTCTCTCCTCTGAACGCATTCGTGTACCTGTATCTACCTCCTCGATGCATTCCTTATGGCTGAACTCCGGAAAAAAAACTAGCAGTCACTCTGCACAGCCTCAACAGGGAAGTGTGATGGGAATCCTTTAATACCGGGGTGAGGTGCGGGGAGGGGACGACATCGCACTTTCGGAGGAAGGAACACCTCTTTTTAATTACTAGCGAACCTAAAATGTGCACCGTGCCTTTTAAACCGAGACTCCTCATACGGAGCCCGTGGGACAGGGCACAGTCGGCTCTCCCCGAGAGGGGCTCCCTGTCGGGGACAGGCGCGGGGAGCCCGGGCTGCCGCTCCCCGCAGGAAGCGGGAAGCAGCGCGGCCTCTCCCCGGGCAGAGCCGGGCAGAGCAGCCTCCGCCTGCCACGCCAGCGGCGGGAGCAACGCCGGCATCCGAGGCATGGCTGGGCCCGCCGCGCTGCCGGGCACTCGACGGCGACCTTCTCCTCAGCCGCCGCGGCCCGGACGCGCTCCCGCGGGCGTGGGGAGCGGCGCCGCCGGGCCGGGCCGGGAATAGCCAGGCCGGGACCCACAGCACCCCGCCGGGTTCGGCAGTGCGGCGGCGGCCGCCCTTCCTCCCCTCCCCTCCCCTCCCTCTCGGGCAGGGCGGGTGGCCGCGCCCCGCCGGCGGCTGGTACCTGTCCCAGAGGAGGAGCCGCAGCCGCCGAGCCGGAGGGACAAAGTTAACTCTGGAAAGTTTACCGCGGCTGGGAAGGGAAAGGCAGAGGGCAAAGGGGAAAGTTGCTCCCGCCCCCCTGGCCGCAGACGGGGACTCCCCGAGGAGGAGGAGGGAGAGGAGGAGGAGGCAGCGGCAGCCGCAGCCGCAGCCGGCCCGCGGGGGACACGGAGGAGCCGCAGCTGCAAACGCTCCGCTCCCTTCACCGCCGGGCCCCCCCGCGCTGGAGGCGCTCGGAGGCCTGCTGAGGTGACCGGGAGCGGGGCACGGCCGTCCTCCTTGCCCGCCTGCCTGGGAAAAGGGGACGGGCAGGACCCGGCTCCGGGGCTCGGAGTTGTTCCCTGGGGCTGCCGGCGGGCCCCGAGCGCCGCGCCCTCGAGGGGACGGGGGCTCCTCCGCCGCCCCCCCCTCCGCCCGCACCCCTGTGCCTTGCTCCCCGCGGCCGGCGGCTCTCATGGCTCTGAGCAAAGGGCTGCGGCTGCTGTGGAAGCAGGAGCCGGGGCCGAGCGCCCTGCTGGAGGCGCGCTCCCGCCAGGACTGCCTGTTGCTGGAGGCCGGCACGGTGGCGGCGCTCAGTAAGTGCGGGCGGGGGGGCTGCGGGGGCGCTCCCGCTGCCTGCCGAGGGGCGCGGTGGCACCGGCTGATTCCCTGGAGGTTTGGGGCGCTTTCCTCCCTTGGCATGGAGAGAGGAAGGGGAGAGCGCAGCGCCGGGCCCGGTGGGACGCTGGCCGAGGAGAGAGCTTTACACCTCGCTTTACACCCCGGCCTCCGGCACGGCCCCCCGGGCCTGGCCACTTGCTGTCGCGTTTGGGTGACCCCCGCTGCCCTGCCACGCATGGAGGGTTGGCCAGGGTCTCCTCCCGATCCGTGTCCGACCGGCCCTTTCGCTGCTTTGGACGTCTTTATCCTCCTCACAAACAGCCGCGGTGGAAGAAGCAGGAGGGGCCACCCACCTGCCTGGTCGTGGTTAGGTCTTAGCACAGGGCACCTTTACTGTGCAAGACTTATCCCCTGTAGCCTTGACGGCAGAGGAGAGTCCAGGTGAAGGGATGGGGTCCACTGCCTCTTGAAGCTTCTACTCAGCTACATCGGGTTCTAACCACCAGTGTAGACAGCCAGCTCACAGTAGGAATTGTTTTGGATAACTGACTTGAGATTTGTGCCACTTAAAAAAAAACAACCCCAAACTGGCTTCTTGCTGTGGTGCCAAACCTGCCCCTGTGTTTTGCAAGGTTTATAGTTACTTGAGTGTCTGGCTCTTGCTAGAGGAGGCTCACCTTGTGTTTCGGTACTTGTCACTCATGAGCGTAACACTATGCTAATTGTTGCTAATGTTGAGACAGACAGAAAAATGAGGTGACTGTGAGTGTAAGGTGCAAAAAGCAACACAAGGGAATACATGCTCGTACTGCGTTCTTAAATTGTTTTCTGTGTAATGCTAACCTGTGCCTGAAATCATGTTGCTGTTTGCAGTGTTGTAGTAAAAAGTGCATGTACGTAGTGGTTTGTACAATGTCTGTCGCAACATCAGCTCAGGATCTGGGTCCACTGAGCTGAATCTTCCACGATGTACAGTGGCAGGATATCTAGACTAAGATCCTTAATACCACATCAGGTATTGGGGACTTTATGAATGAAGAAAGCCAAAAAGGTCGCCATCAGGTAGCGACTGATTTTCATGAAAATATTTCTGATAGTGGAAAAATTTTGACCTGTCATGAAAAAGATGTTATTGCCATACAGTAGGATTTTGTTGTTGTTGTTGTTTTTGTTAATTTATTGGATTTTTATATTGTGTAATACTTCGGGGTTTCAGTTTCTTGTTAAATTCCTTGGTAATAGTGGATATGAATATGTTACATTTTTATAGGTTTTTTTTTTTGGTGTCAGTTTTCAATGAACTGACAATGAAAAGTTTCTTAGTACTGAGCAGCACTTTACTCACTTTCCCTGGTTCTAAAATCTGTTGACATTGAAACTCTATATTGATATCAGTGGCTTTTGGTTTGTATTTTGTTATTCTGATACAAATCTAAAGCAGCTTCACTTCCTAAAGCCAGTGTTCCTGAATAAAATGGAGAGACCATCTAGCTGACCCTGAAGCATTTGTATGACCAGTGGAATGATTTGCAATCTCACTAATGAAAGGAATCATCAGCCTAAAGTAGATTTTTCTCCCCCAGTGTTGCCATCCCCCATTTGAATTGCTATACCTAAAATGATTTAGTGGCTGGAAAGCTGCTCAGTGGAAAAGGACGTGTGGGTGCTGGTCAACATCCAGCTGAGCATGAGCCAGCAGTGTGCCCAGGTGGTCAAGAAGGCCAGTGGCATCCTGGACCGTATAAAAATAGTGTGGCCAGCAAGACCAGGGAAGTGATTTTTCCTGTTTACTCAGAAGGCTGCATTTTGAATGCTGTGTTCAGTTTTGTGTCCTTTACTACAAAAAAGCCACTGAGGTGCAGCAGCATGTCCAGAGAAGCGGGTGAAGGGTCTGGAGCACAAGCCTTATGAGGAGTGGCTGGGGGAGCTGAGGTTGCTTAGCCTGGAGAAAGGGAGGGTCAGGGGAGGGGAGACCTTATTGCTCTTTACAGCTGCCTGGGAGGAGGTTGTAGCCAGGTGGGAGTCAGTCTCTTCTGCCAGGTAAGAAGTGATAGGACAGGAGGAAATGGCCTCAAGTTGCACCAGGGGAGGTTTAGATTGGATATTAGGAAAAAATTCTTCATGGAAACCATGGTCAGGCGTATTGTAACCTCCCCTGCCTAGGGAGGTGGTAGAATCACAATCCCTGGATGTGGATGTGGGATTTGGGAAACATGGTTTAATGATGAACACGGTGGTACTAGGTTAATAGTTGGACTCATAGTTGATCTTGGAGATCTTTTCTAATCAGAATGATTTTGTGATTCTGTGAATAGAGAATTTATACAGTCTTTCTTAAAATGTGTGTTAGAAAAATTTTGAAGTAGTGATTTGTACAGTGCCTAGTGTAAAAGCCTGTTCGCCATGCCTTTTGAAAGTCCAGTGTCACCTCTTGAGATAACTGTGATCATGCATGGCTTGGCCTTCAGCCTGCTCCATGTTAATAACTTGGTAATTTTGTTTCATTTTCTCTGTTCCTGCCTGGGTCGGTTCCTGTACTGTAAGAAAAGCTAGTTTATCCAGTGAAGCTTGTTCAGTTCATTTCTTCTGTTTATGCAGCAGAGTACAAGAAAAGGAGGGAAAACCAGTAGTAGGTATTATGATGGTAAATTTAACAGAACTGTGAAGAGGAAGCTCAACAGCAGGGTGGTAATAGAAACAACATTAATTCTGTTTTGTTTGACTTGCCTTCAGGTTGTTACTAACCACAGAACACCACAGTAGGAGGTTAACATAAACCTTGCATATGTGTGGTTTCAGATATACTAGTCCAAGGACTATGTTAGCTTTGGCTTCTCTGTCTAATTTTCCATTTCTAAAGAAAGTTTTTTTAAAAATTGCGTACTCGTGGTGAGGAGGAATTATGCAGCTATGCCTTGTGCAAGCCTCCACGCTAAACAAAAGCAGATAAGTATACCTGGAGCACGTAAGTTGTACAACAGTTTATGCAGTTTTTCAATAGCAGCCTCATGTCAATAGAATTGTAGAGAAAAATAATCACAGATGGACAGTGAAGGCCTGAGAACAATTTTTAGTCATTGTTCATTATTCTTTTCCCATAATTACCAAGCATTTCTGCCCTTGAACAGGCATGACATCTATACTTTTTCAAAGTTTAATTGCTTCTATAATAATTTTGTACTAGAAGAAACAAATGTGGAATTTAACCTAGTTCAAGTGGCAGAAAGGAGTGAGGATTGTCCTAGAAGTGGTGTTACAAAAAAAGAAATCTAAAAAAACCACACACTTGTATAAACACAGTGTCTCTACAGGCCATAAACCTCTGGCAAACTCTGGCATAATGAAAATAAACACTTTCAAATATGCAAACTAACAATTTGATGATATCTTGTGAATAGATGATTTTTGCTTCTCTCAGTATGTTGTAAAGATGGTGATAGTTCTAGTTGTAAATTGGTTATATTTCAGAAGTTCCTTACTACATATAGAGATTTAATAGGTGAAAAATATTTGCACTTTTTTATCAGTCGTGGGAAAGTGTTATAGAGATCTCTAGTTGTCTGAGATGGCAGCAGTTTATAAAATGAGAACATTTGGCCTGTAATGGCAACCTAACCTAAGAAACTTTTGGAAAAATCAAGGAATCAAAAATCACTGCAGAAAACCTAGTTTCATATCCCTAAACCCATTAACTTAATCTGTATAGTGATGTAATATCAGCAATAGAGTTTTCTGTTCTACCATAAGTTCAATAGTGTTTTTGAAGGTGAGAGGTTTTCTTCTTCCTCTCATGATGTCACTGGAGGGTGGAGGGTAAAATTCACTGTTTTGAATTAAATGGCACATTTTCCAAGAGGTTTTTTTTTCTTTTTTTTTCCACTTGCAGTCCTCAAGCTTTTGTCATCTCCGGAAGGATGGGTGACAGCTTGAAACAGTTCTTCCAGGAATTTTCTGAGCTAGCATATCAATAGATTCTGTGGAAGAAACCTGGAGTCATGAGGGATGAAGAAAAATTTGCATTGGTTTAGAAGTTTTTGTTTAATGCAACAGGGAGTATAAATACAGATACTGTTTCTGCTTGAAACACATTACAGTTTCAATGGTTTACAGATGAAGTGAAGTGCACAAGGTAGTTCTGGACTGTTGTCAAGGCAGTTGCTAAACTAGACTAAGGCTATAGTGCTGAAAGTATGGTTATTTAACCTTATTATAGCAGGTAATTTCAGTGAAAGGCTGTCAACAGAAGTGCTCTGCTATTGAAATTCAACATAATAATGTGTGTTTTCAAGGGCAGAGCCAAAGGGTGCACAGATTTTTTTCCTCTTCCGCAAGCTCTTTGATTCTGCACCGGTTTTTGTAGAGTGTTGCGACACCTGTTATGGTGGATCTTAAATGACCACAATATTTTGAAAATACAGAACTTCAAAGCTGATACAGTGCGTGCTTTTGCAAATAAGGCTGAAGTTTTTCCTCCAGACTTTCACCCACACATCTGGGAAGTTGGCCTTTAATTGAGACAAACTTTTTGCAGAGTTAGGGTGTATGTATGCACTGTGGAGCACCTCTGTACCTCCTGTGCAGCTTCAGTTGCAGGTGTGTATGTGTGCGGTTCTCTGATGTGGCTGACTGAAATCAGGGTACAAAAATCTTGCAAAACCATATTTACCCTTGTATCTTTTTCTACAGAGTGCAGTTTTTGGGCTGTATGTACATTCACTGTTTACAATTAGATTTAGTTTTGTATTTATGTGGACAACTATGCCACTGAGTGGGATATGGAAATCAAACACCAATACCTGTGTAAGGATACTGTGAATGTATCCAAAACAATAAGCCCTACAGCGTGGCTTCTTTCTACTCTTATGTCAGAATATTCATATAGCTAGTACAAATTTTTGTGAAATTTTCTGTGGTTTGGTGGTGTTCAGACTTTTCCATTTGTGGATCCCTACAGAACTTGTAGTGGGAGTGAGTAATCTGTGTAGCAGAAGCCTTGCCTTCTTTAGTTATGCTGGCAGTGGGCACTTGGAAGCTATGGTTTCTCAGGCTGAAAGTCACTGCTATGGATTATAGGGAAAAGTGAGTTACAGTTCTTTCACTACTGTCAAAACGCAAATCGGGTACAGAGAAAGTGAAGAGGTATTGGTGTAAAAGTAGAGTGTAGATTACAAGACTTGTTTTTCTATGGAAACTGGTAGTGGTTGTGAAGGATAAATGTTGTGGGAATGTCTGTAGTGACTGCAAGTTTCTATGTAAATATATGTAATATATGTCAGGAACCACATAAAGATAATGGCCAAGCTTCAGAGAAGAAACTTAGGGGCTTCTCTTTTATTTTTATTTTCTTGACTGCCTGCAGTCCACTGAGCTGGCCAGTAGAAACCTGGTGGTTTTATGAATCCATTCTTCCTTGGTTGTGAATTAATATATTTATATATGCACATGCAAGTATAAAAACCTCTCACTAGAAGCAGAATGTTCTCAACCTAGTATAGAAAGCCAGTGGACTGATCTGTCCAAAATGCCACTTTGCTGTTTTGTTTGTTCTCTTCAACCAGAAATACCTCTTACTAGAAAATTGGTAAATGCATTGCTTAGTGTTCAAAATATTTGGACTCTCTAAAATGTAACTCTGACCACAGACTTCTTTCCAGCTCCATACTGCTTTACCTATACGGTATTTTAAAATACAGGCTGACTTGCATAGTGCCTGTGTAGCTTGGATTGAATGTGAATAGGAAGATTTTAGTGATGAAAGATCTCAAAAACACAACTTTAAATCTGTCTGCAGGTGACAGAAAACACAATTAGGAGGCAAGTTACTAGTCTGAACTCATATAATACCAGACACTGGACTTATTTCTTGGTAAGATGGTTATGGTAGTGTATATATGGGGGATTTGGTAGGAAATTTATGTTTGATTGTAGATTTCCCCTGTTTCTGGGGAAAATTCACATCTCTTTCTGCAAAATGCTAAATGACACAAATAAAGCCCCCCATCACATCAAATCTATGTTTCTAAAAGTACTTAGAAATATGCTTGACATTATATATGTATAGCAGCACCTACAACTAAGCAGGTGTTTATTTCAAGAATCAGGCTTAAGAATCACAGGAGAAATACAGAATCCATAAGCCAGTCCCAGACTCTTTTCCAAGAGCTCTTTCTCCATTTTTATGTTTAAGTTGTAGGTATTACTGTGTTTGTCCCTAGTGTTGGACTTGGAACCATAGTACCTTTCTGCTCTCTTCCTCTGATCATTGACCTTTCTGGGCTCTATATGTGTGAGACCTGTGCTGATTCCTGCTGAAGTTTGGGTGATCAGCCATAAAGAGGGCTTGAATAAAGGAAAC
Organism: Pseudotriccus pelzelni; assembly: GCA_035584735.1. Lineage (NCBI taxonomy): Eukaryota > Metazoa > Chordata > Aves > Passeriformes > Tyrannidae > Pseudotriccus > Pseudotriccus pelzelni. The sequence continues at coordinate 54,060,253 of JAWMRA010000113.1, read as the reverse complement.
TGGATATGTTTGGCCAGTTCCTGCTGGCTGTTAAATTGAATTTGCAGGTTTTACAAGCAGGAAGTTGCACTTGGATAAGCCATATGGTATATGTAGTTGTATGTCTTTTCATGGTGTGGGGTTTTTTTTTTGCTCTGAAATATTTTATACATGGAAAAATTCATTTTTAACTGAGTTTATTGCGGTTTGGTTTCATTGAATTATTGTGTGCCTCTTGTTTTGCAAGGTTAAAATGTTGAGCTAACGTGCCAGTCTTACATATAATTTACATCACTCATGTGCAGATCTATAAAGCTGTTATGAACACAGTACGGTTGTGGTAATTATTGCAGAATGGTCAATACTCAATTATGTGCTTAATGGAAGGGAATATTACTAAAAAAGTACTAATGGGAAGCTTTAGTGGAGTTTGATTACTATGTGTACTGTTTAGTTACCTGAGTTATTATTAACTAGTAAACAAATGCATTACATGATTTCAAACTCAACTTGTTCTCTAAGTAGAAAACTTTTGTTTCATCACCTTGCATAGCAGTATTGTGCATTAACTGTGTATGTATGTATGAGGAAGGATTTTACATGTGAGCAGAGTATAGTTAAACATGGAATCCTCATCCTAGGTTTTCAAGCAGACCACTCTCACTGCCTCTGCATTTTAGAGATTTTATGAAAGCTATTACAGAATAAACCCCATGACTTTGGAACATTTAACAGAGAAACGTGGAAATAATTTTCATGTTACCACAGAATCACATAATTGTTAGGGTTGAGAGGGACCTCTGGAGATCATCCAGTCCAACCCTCTTGCCAAGGCAGGTCTCCTAGAGCAGGTGACAGAGGAATGTGTCCAGGTGGATTTTGAATATCTTCAGAGAGGGAAACTCCACGACTTTCCTGGGCAGCCTGTGCCAGTGCTCTACTCTCAATGGAAAGAAGTTCTTTCTTGTGTCGAAGTGGAACTTCTTGTGTTTTGGTTCACGACCACTGCTCCTCATCCTGTTGCAGGGCACCATTGAGAAGAATCTGGCACCATCCTCTTGGCACCTGCCTTTGAGATATTTATATGCATTAATGAGATGCACCGAAAAGTGCTATGTCTTTGGACACATATAGCTGCCAAATGGTGGCGAAACTGTGGGTATTGTTGAAACTTGTCAGATATTGGTAAATATTTTCCCTGTTCATCACAATCCTTTGGGGTTTCATAGTAATTCTTCCATTTAACTCTATTCATCCAGCAAAGGCAGTAGCACATCAATTAGTTTAGTTCATTGTCTAGTCACTCTCTTACTGATTCTGACTCTTGTGTCCTAGCACTGTTTGCAAATGCTGTAGGAGATGTCTCAGACCAGGTTTTGATGACAGTTATTTATGATTTCAGTAAGATTTTGAGATTTATAAATATTTCTTTTTAACAATAAGATATGGACCTGGCTCAAGGCCTATGCAATAAGGTCCTTTTAAAGGCACCCTTTAGTCATCCTTTCTATAAATTGTTTTTTATAATGGCTATTGGGAATTCCTCTTCCTTCTCCTTTTCCCCCTCCAAAATAATAAATTAGCTGGGGTGTGTCAGAATCCAGTTAGGCCTCACAGTGCTGGAGGGATGATTTCTGTATCCTTGCTTGCACACCCACAGGGCATGGAGCAAGACAGTGCCTGTGGAGGCTGGAGGCTGTGAGACATGAAGGAGTCATCCCTCAGTCACGAGGGCCTGTGGAGGAGATGGCAGCATGCCGGAGCTGCTGCCTGGCCTCTGCTGCTTGGTGTTCCTGCTCTGCCCCATGCAAAATGACAGTGGTCACAGTGCATCTCAGCATTTTGTGCAACAGCAAGGAGTGTAACGGAACAGGAGACTTCAAATTCCAGCAGTAACTTTAACTAAGGGAATACACACACACACAAATAAATTTGGTCCGTATGCACTAAGACATTCTGGCCTTTCCATTTGCATGACCCATGGACTTAGCTGTGTCTATTTGGCATGTTCCTTTCCTCTTGAACTAACCGCAGGTGAGGTCTTGGTGCATGCCATGTCTTTAGAGGGTGCATGGAGGTGTCAGGGGAAGATCAGCTGGTCACTTTTGTGGTTTCTGAATCTAAATTGCTTCAGGGAGCAAAATGAACCCTAGAATAAATAACAGAATTTGCCACGTGGTAGAAGTTATTGGCAAGTTGTTAGCCAGCCAGAAAGAGTGGCAATGCAGCCCAGAGTCCTCCTGGAGCTCTGTGCTGGGAGCCTGCTCCTTCCTTCCAAGCAGCTCCGCCGATGCTGATGCCCTGACTGATGCTACTGTGCAGGCATATGTTCCAACAAACGGCCTGCCCAGAACGGCCCATGTTTCTGCACCAGGACTGGCAAAACACAGCTATTTGTCCCCGTGTTTGGGCAAGTCCTGTGCCAGGACATGATGTGTGTGTGGTGCCATTGGCTTGACCTGGGAAACTTCAGTGGCCTCTGTACATGGCAGTGTCAGGTGCTTCTTGCCAGTAGTGGCATGAGTTGTGTCTAGCTTATTTCCATACTGAAATAAATTCCATTCTTTTGGATCATGCTCTTAACAGACAGTTTTAACAGCCGACTTTCTAAATTGTAGTTCTGTTTTGAAGAGTATCACTGTCCTTTTTAATATGCAAGGAAATCCTGACAGGGAGTCTTTTTCTCAAAAAAGGAAACGTTATAGTCTGTCTACACTGGTTTTGTGAAGCTGTTTTTTTGAAGTGCCTGAGAACTGAGCTTGCAGAGTCTCAGCTCTTAAGATGTGCTGTTATTAACAGCACATTAACAGTTTAAATTACTGAATATTTAAATTGTTACTGTCCAGAGATATAGGTTACCTGATAGAAATCACTTTTTCCTCTGTCTGTTGCTTATGTTTTGTTTTACTGGTGTGCAGTATCAGCATTTTACAAGTTACTCCTGATTTACTCAGTGTTCTAAGAAAGCAAAATAGATAAGTTATGAAACCATGGTAGTAAAAACAAAATTAAAAAAAAGTTAACCAGTCTTCCTTATTTGTCATCAGTGCAAAAATTGAGACAAACATTTTAATTTCCTTTGGGGGTTGCCTCTGCTAAGGAATTTTGTGAGAGGAATTGTCCTTTCTTTCACTTCGAAATGTCAGTAATATATGGGATATTTATTTGTTTTCTATGCTTCTCACTGAGCTCTTTGCCTCTTGAGACTTATAAAGAGAAGTCTCTTTCTTTTCTGTTCTAGCATCCATCACAAGCGATTCGGTTTATACCTTTTGTGCCCAGAGGTTTCAGGGTTTTTTAACTGCTGAAGTTTATTAGGAGCATAAGATTGCAAATTATTAGAAAATCTCTCAAATTACCACGTTATCTGTAGTTCAAGAAGTAAAAGGACGTTTGAGGGTTACTGGCTGTTTTCCTCATTTGGGAAAGTAACCTTGCTCCTCAGTGGGAAATATATACAAAATGCAGACTTACTTATTTAGGAAGTATGCTGGTTTTACATTAAAGTAGCCAGTGACAAATTTGATCTGTATTCTGGCTTAATATCTAAATGTTCAGTGTGCGCCTATTGAAGTCACTTGGTGCAGAAATACAAAAATATATATATAAGGTTCTGAAATATAACAAAAATATATTAAAAATAAAATTAACTAGGTAGTTCTTACTTCACTAAAATATGTTTAATTCTGCTGGAAATTGACATCTGATATTGTGCCTACATCAAATTATGTTATCTTGCATAAGAATTTTCAGTTCTATCTGAAATTAGAATCTGGAAGCATAAACCCTCTCTTTTTGTACAGCAAGAAAAGGTAGTATATTTTAGCTTATGGCCAGACAGATTGTTATTTTTGTTCTTATTTTAGAACAGTGTAAAGTTTACATGTGCCTATATATTTTTTTATTTATTCTGGAACTAACATGACACCTGTACTGTAGAATAAGAATCATAGAATCATAGAATTAACTGGGTTGGAAGAGACCTCCGAGATCATCAAGTCCAACCCTTGATCCAACCC